>OX453281.1:29196338-29693838 GCA_949710005.1 Ricordea florida | reverse complement strand
ACCAACAGGTCATCTTGCCACCAACAGGTCATCTTGCCACTAACAGGTCATCTTGCCACCAACAGGTCATCATGCCACCAACAGGCCATCTTGCCACCAACAGGTCATCTTGCCACCAACAGGTCATCTTGCCACCAACAGGTCATCTTGCCACTAATAGGTCATCTTGCCACCAACAGGTCATCATGCCACCAACAGGTCATCATGCCACCAACAGGTCATCTTGCCACCAACAGGTCATCTTGCCACAAACCAATCTCTCCACCAGGCTGAATCATCATGCTACCAAGCCACGTGACTTGGTAGCGAAATGACCATAGTTTGCCCTTCCTGACAGGCTATTCTAATAAACAAATGGGCAGCCTGCACCAAGAAAATCATTGTTTCCACGAACAAACAGGCTGTATATTTTGTAAAATAACAAACAGTCGAAAGAAAATGTTACTGGAGCTCACAATCACCATTATTAACTTTTATGACCAAATCGCCACATAAACAATTTACCTTTGAAGACTTCAGTCATTGTGGAATTCACTGAAGGACCACTTTATAAATGAATAAACAAACAAACAACAAACAAACAAATAAATAAATAAGTTTTTCCAGTGGCACATCCACTTAACTAGATGATTATTGGTCCACTGGTTCCTGACCACATTGGGATTCAAAAGTGTTGGTTTTGTGGAGTGAGGAAAACAGAAGAAATTGGAAAGTGAGGAGCAAGGGTGAAGAACAAACTTGACCCACATGAAATGGTGAAAATGGCTGAGATGGAAAATGTCAGCGAGGACGTGTGAAGAAGAAAATGAAAATTCATTGGCCACATCATGAGGAAAGAACCAAATAATTACTGCAGGACTGCATTAACATGGACCCCAGAAGGCCGATTAAAACATGGCAGACCAAGGACAACATGGAGGAGAACCGCAGAGAAAGAAGAGAGAAAGGGAAAAAGCTGGATGGAAGCCTGGAGTAAGGAAAAAATTGTAACAGCTTATAGAGCTGGTTGGCAGGCTTGTGGTGAGGCCTTATGTGCCACATGGCAGAAGGAAGATGGGTGAGGTGTCGTGACGGGAACCAAAAAGCTGGGTTACAGAGATGGGACAGCCAGGTGCCACTGCGCCAAACTTGCTTCTCAACAGACTACATGATATAAATGCATATAATATAATATATATTGATTCAATCAATTTGGATTTAGAAGAGTCTAAATCTGGATTTCCCAGTTGAATGCACCCTTGAAAACCAAAAATAGCTTTTGTACACTGTAGTTTGAAATCCTACCATTTCTGTTTTCCAGACAGTATCGCAATGATGGAGGTGGTACCGTATAGCTGCATGAAGCAGTCTTACTCTCAAACAGCCTTCTTTGATATCACTGGCTGACCCAACAACAACATCACGCACAAAGGAAAGGGTTTCAAACAGCCTCCGGCGTACATCTACAGGGTGTGATAAGCGACCTGTAGCTAACAATACCTGTTGAATCAAATGTGTAGGTTTTATAAAGTAAATTATTGACATTAGAATCATACCACAGGAAGTCGGATCAAGATTAGCATGCATGGTCACTCACACAGCACTATGACTTCATAAGAACGGCTTTATTCCACCAAGGATTATTATATTACCCGGGGGGAGGGGGTACTCCCAGAAAAATTGAATAGGGGTGCATGGCCTGCTTCCCAAAACCCTTACCCTATTTATGACCAAAATCTGCAATTTCCCCTAGTCTATTTATGACCTGACCAAAAATTTAATACCCTATTTATGACCTGACACTGCCTTAAAATTATTTCCCGAGTTCAGACCAATGTTAAAGTCAATGTTTATCTGCTTTTATTAGGTAGGTTACAAGACTGCTTGTGCAAAGTTTCAAGCTCAGATTTCCACACTTAAATGAGAGTTCAAAAATCGATACCTAATTTGTTACCAAAATGGGGGCAAAATGGCTAAATTCGATACCCTATTTATGATCAAAACGGCTGAAAAACCATACCCTTTGGGCCGCACATACCTATATAACCCATATAAGGGACTACTCCTCCGGGTTATATTACGATATTATTGGGTAAAAGACAACATTTTGCACGATTAGATTGCTTTCAAAGCTGCTAAGTAAGGTAAGTGAGTACAAGTGAAGGAAAGTGAGTACAAGTGAAGGAAAGTGAGTACAAGTGAAGGTAAGTGAGTACGAGTGAAGGAAAGTGAGTACAAGTGAAGGTAAGTGAGTACAAGTGAAGGAAAGTGAGTACAAGTGAAGGTAAGTGAGTACGAGTGAGGGACAGTGAGCACAAGTGAAGGAAAGTGAGTACAAGTGAAGGAAAGTGAGTACAAGTGAAGGTAAGTGAGTACGAGTGAAGGAAAGTGAGTACAAGTGAAGGTAAGTGAGTACAAGTGAAGGAAAGTGAGTACAAGTGAAGGAAAGTGAGTACGAGTGAAGGAAGGTGAGTGTTAGTGGAGGTAGGTGCATTTATTACTTCGTGTATATATACATATAGTATGTTTACGATAATAGTGCCTTATATGTGGGCTAGCATGACGTTCTTGCCAACCGAGGGCTCATTGAAGTAAAGATGGCGGCTGAAAAGTGTGACAAGATTGTGGAGAAGATTTCAACGTCAACTGGACCAGCACTGTTGGTTGCTTTGCAGGAGCTCGCCGCCCTACTCAACAGCCCCTCCTTTAGTCTGCGTGAATTAGCACCTAACATCCCAGCGCATTGGCTTTTTCGGTGCTTAAATACGAAAAACGAAGAACAAGTTTTGTTGTGCAAAGCCATTTTAAAGAAGCTTTTGTCCATTGAAAAAGCTGACAAAGTCATCACTCACTACCGCGATTTTGTAATCGAAGGCTTGAATCATCCGTTGTTTGATGTTCGTGAACTTTGTTTGGGTGAGCTGGAGAGATGTTCGTCAAGTATGAATGGGCTACTCGCGCTGTTGGACAATGTAGATATTCTGGTGTACACTGCACGCGCCATCGGAGATGAGAATCTCACATGCGCCAAGTTAGCTATGAACACTCTGACTAACGCTGCAAAACTTGATTCAGGCCTTGAGGTGTTTTTTGAACATCAGATACAAAGCGAACTGGGTGAACTACTTTTAAAGAAAGATGTCATTCGTTTTCGGGTTTTTGAACTAATGGTAAACATTCAAGCTTTGTCCGAAATAGCATATCTAGCGTGTCGTAAATCTGTAGTGTTAGACAAGCTAGTAGAAGAGCTGGATGGGGATGATGTTCTTCTTCGTCTGAACTGTATCGAGCTGCTCACTCAGATAGCCGGATCAGGAAGAAATGGATTGAGTTATCTGGAGGAAAGTGGCATGATAGCAAAGCTAGACAATCTGTTAAGAAGCGGTGATGCAGACCCAATGATGTCTTTAATGCTACCAAGTAAGACTTGTTGATAATATGTAATAATATATATATTATATATTAGATATATCTGTGCATATTTTTACAAGGATTTGATGATTGTTTGTCAAATTCTCTAACTGGTAGACAGGCACGTGTTATAAGGCAGTCAGTCCACTGTATGTAGGAAGAATTTAGGGAATGATTTCCGCACAGGTCCCTACTTTATTATGCATGCTGAAGCTGTCTTGTCTGGTGTAATGCATGTGCAAATATTTCTTGTGTTCGAAGAATGAAATAGTATAGTTACAGAATACATAATGAAGTAGGGACCTGTGCGGAAATCTTACCGAATTTAGCACTAAAATGTCACACAATTCTATGTGGCATTGGCAGGGCAAATCAAAATTATCAGACAACTTTATTATTTTTTTTTTATTTTTTAATTTATTTATATTCAAGGTTTAGTTTGTTTTTAGTAAGAAGACTACATAATGGCCCTTCAGAAATGATAATGAGCCTCTGAAAGCATAACTTTTCTTGAACTCTCTAAATCAAAGATCCAATTGAGGTTGATTAAAAACTAAACAAAGATAAAAGAAAATAGCTAAAGGGAATGTGCACATTGCCACCTGGTGGACAATCAGACATAGTTTGATGCTTGGCTGGTTTAAAACCCCTGAAGAAAACACCAGACAGGAGTGTCAAAATTTGGGTTTGTGAATTGTAACTGTTTAAATTACAATCATTATTCCAAACCAGCATAGCAATAAATTATGTCCAAAAAAAGAAATTGCTTAATCATCAAACTATCTTTTACACTCAAGAAATTGGCTAAATCAAACGAGTTGATTAAGTAAGTTATACCACCGTAAGGTAAAAGGGAGGTGCTCCGACGAAGGGCTAACGCTTAAAACGTCAGCACCTCCCTTTTACCTTACGGTGGTATAACTTACTTAATCAACTCGTTTGATTTAGCCAATTTCTTGTGTTTCAATTTCCCACCGACGCAGCACCAGTTTCTTTAGAAACTATCCCCATAATATCTTTTATACTGTCCATCATACATTCATTATTTCAAACCAGCATAGCATTAAATTATGTCCAAAAAAGAAAATGCTTGATCATCAAACTATCTTTTATACCGTCCATCATACATTCATTATTTCAAACCAGCATAGCATTAAATTATGTCCAAAAAAGAAAATGCTTAATCATCAAACTATCTTTTATACTGTCCATCATATGTAGGTGTTATCAAGTTCTTTGGTTACCTGGCCCAGTCACACCCATCAGAAGTGGCACGTCAGTACCCTCTCTTCCTTCAGAATGTTTTCTCTTTTCTGACATCAAGTGACCAAACTCTGAAGTTGATTGCAATTCAAACCATTGGTGTACTGGCACATTCTGAGTCAGGCCTGCATGTTGTCTTTGATAACAAGGCAAGAAATGAAGAAGTTATGGGCACATTATGCACTAATATCAGATCCCCTGAAGCTGATGTAAGGATCAGATCGCTTGAGGCACTGGCAACCATTTTCCACTCCTCTGATGTCCCTTCAGAGGATTTGTCAGCATTTGTAAAGATGCTCTTCAGTGCTATGGCTTCTAACCCTCTTCAGGTCTTAATGGAGATTGCCAGGCAACCTTTTGAAGATGTTCGTTGTACGGTACTGACAGTGCTAAGAAGTCTTGCTAAGTACAAGTGGGTGCAACAGGAAATGACGACTTGTCCAGGTCAGGTCAATTTTCTTTCTTGGTTATCTTGATGTCATGCACTCTTTGACGATTAGTTGTGGACATACTTTTAGCTTCCTGTTGGCTTTTTTTTGTGGGGGGGGGGGGGTGGGGAGCAATGAAAATGTTGAGGATGCATGTTGGTAATTTTCAAAAAGCACCCCACAATCACCAACATATTTGTAAGCTTTTTGTTTTTGATCACTGAATTTTTGGCGGCCTCTGTCCACGTTCACAGGAATGTATTTTGCAATTTAAAATTATACACTCTCGTCCCCGTACTTTCCCTTAAGTGCATCTAGGCCTGCACTTTCTAACCTGTGGTTACCACTAGTTTTAAGCTTTTTGTTTTTAATCACTGAATTTTTGGCCGCCTCTGTCCACGTTCATGAGTCATCCAAAAATCTCCGACTAAAAACAAAAAACAAAACAAGTTGAAAATATCATGATGATTGCGCTGTGTTTTTTGAAATTTTCGACAAGCAACCCTGTCATTTTTTGATGCAAATGAATATATGAAAGACCATATATTTGAACTGCAGGGTAATGTGTTATGACATTAATTGATCATCGCAGTTATTTACACAACTTGAGCAGCTGTGAAATTAAAGCCTGAAAAAAACTCAGGCCTGAATGGGATTCAAACCCGTGATCTCTGCGATACCGGAGCAGTGCTCTACCAACTGAGCTATAAAGCCAACTGGGAGCTGGTCATATTGTGGGTTCATAATATACCCGTAGATGGAGAAGAATGACGCAAATGAACATGCGAAAGACCATATATTTGAACTGCAGAGTAATATGTAATGACATTAATTGATCATCGTGGTTATGTACACAACTTAAGCAGCGCTCAGTTGGTAGAGCACTGCTCTGGTATCGCAGAGGTCATGGGTTCAAATCCCGTTCAGGCCTGAGTTTTTTTTTCAGGCTTTAACACAGCTACATAACTGCAATGTTCAATTAATGTCATTACCTATCATTTTTTATTGGAGCTCCCCCACCCCCCTCCCCCAGGGCTGCCTTCACAGTTCAAAATATTGACAACCCTTTCTCAACCACAGATGGTAAGTGTTGGCTGTGAAAAGGGTTCCAATAAAGTTCACCACAAACAGAAGAAATCTTTTCTGATGTTCTGGTTAATACTGGTTCTGTAGGTTTCCTTGAATATTTGTTGGACCGAAAGACAGAAACTAACAAGATGGGTAAGGAATACAAGTACGAGCTGATAGCTGAGCTGGTGCATTCTCCATTTTCCAAAGAAGTGTTCGACAAGCCATATCACTTGCGGTTACGTGAATATGAACGCGAAGGTCCGTTCTTTGTAAGAGCCGAATCAGCTGTAGCATTCGAAGGCGCAAATTAAAAACAGAATGAACGTTTAGAGACGCTGGACACAGTTGGAAGGAAATTCATTTTCCATTAGAGTTTTCCTAGTTTGTCCTGTCAAGTTTGGTGTTAAGAACTTTTTTTCCCAACAAGCTGCAATTCACAGTACAGGCTTGCTCCTAAGAAAGGTTCTACCACAACAAATAGGTGTTGAAGCACTGTTGTAAATTGGTTGACCTCAACAACCACAAGTAAACATTAACAAGAATTAAAGTTTCATATTGAACACAGGGTTTTCAATAAGAATTGAAGCAGCAGGACAATTGTGTAAAGTAACAGAATATTTTGAAAGCGCTCCATGTCAAAATTTGAAACTACGGTAGCTCAGGCCATCGAAATTTGGCTGAAGAATTCTTTGTAGTATCCAGAGAATTCTTGGTGGTAGCCGGAGAAATCTCCGATCTCCGATACCCAATGAACACCCTCTTGACATCTTCATTTAGACTACCTCTCAAATAGATAGGTAGATAGTTTATTGAAGCTTTAAAAATTACTGTTCAAGAGCCAAGTCAGATAAAATTCAGACAATAAAACTATGCTAAAGTGTGATTAATAAAAATCACCTAATTAATGTCGCAGTTCAAAGTAAACGTCTAAACGACTTTGTGTTAATTAACGCTGCATGCCTTATGTCATGACCACTACACATATTACTAAAAACATGACAACAACACCTGTTTTGGTGTAATGGGGGGGACACTGCTCAGTGATTGGCATGACAGGCAACTTCGCTTGCGTGACCATTTCAAGGCCTCACTTCACTTGGCACTGTGAGCTGCAACCAAGGTCCACCCACTGCTGCAGCAGCACACCTGAGGCCAGCAACGCGCCAACTTAGGAAGAGTATTGGCAGGTCAGAAAAACCTACAAGCGCTATGAGCTGTAACCTTGGCCAGCAACGTGCTACTGCAGCAGCACTACGAGCTGTAACCTCAGGCCAGCAACGTGCTACTGCGGCAGCACTACACGCTGAAACCTCAGGCCAGCAACGTGCTACTGCAGCAGCACTACACGCTGAAACCTCAGGCCAGCAACGTGCTACTGCAGCAGCACTATGAGCTGAAACCTCAGGCCAGCAACGTGCTACTGCAGCAGCACTACGAGCTGTAACCTCAGGCCAGCAACGTGCTACTGCAGCAGCACTACAAGCTGAAACCTCAGGCCAGCAACGTGCTACTGCAGCAGCACTACACGCTGAAACCTCAGGCCAGCAACGTGCTACTGCAGCAGCACTACACACTGAAACCTCAGGCCAGCAACGTGCTACTGCTGCAGCACTACGAGCTGTAACCTTGGCCAGCAACGTGCTACTGCGGCAGCACTACGAGCTGTAACCTCAGGCCAGCAACGTGCTACTGCTGCAGCACTACGAGCTGTAACCTTGGCCAGCAACGTGCTACTGCAGCAGCACTATGAGCTGTAACCTCAGGCCAGCAACGTGCTACTGCTGCAGCACTACACGCTGAAACCTTGGCCAGCAACGTGCTACTGCAGCAGCACTACACGCTGAAACCTCAGGCCAGCAACGTGCTACTGCAGCAGCACTACACGCTGAAACCTCAGGCCAGCAACACGCAAACACCTAGTGACTAAACAATCTATAGGGCCTCACCTATCTCCCCAGTGGAGCTGGATCGGACAAGACTGTTGGCCATTAGAAAAATAACAAAATCAAACAAAGGGACTTGCTTGGGGAAGTCGCTGCGCAGACTTAACCAGGAGAGAAGTGTCCCCCGGTTTATTGAATTAGCACACTGGCCTCCTAAAGGGAGGGAGGGAGGGTAAATTCACAAAATTGACTTAACAGTGAGTAGTACAGCTACGAGAAATGTGACTTGGACCTTGTACATTACATTTTTATAGTTAGACAGTGTCTGAAGCCTAAGCCAAAATTTTGGCACAGTTCTACCATAGAAATCTAGATATTACGAGTTAAGAACCGAGACATGAATGAGGATATTTACAAACTGAGCCACTTAGAAAGACTGGAATACACTGTATACTGCAATGAGACAGTTGCAAAATGGTACAATGGGTCCCTAGAAAACGACCGACAACAGAGGTTTAAAGGTACAATGAACCGATTCATAACAGTAACCAACTCGAAGCCCTGCAGGGCGATTAGTGTCACGCTCCATTAATTGCGTTTTACATTTCATGCTGTAAAACTTTCTAAAATCTATTTATTATAAAATAAGTATTACAGCACCCCTGACAAACAGCGAAAATTCACCGTAACATAAAAGTATTTGACTGCAAACCATTTGAAAAAAGAAATCTCAGTTTCTTGATTGACAGCAACCTCTCTTGGAAAGGTCACATCGATTATATTGCGCTTACAAGAAGTAAAACAGTCGGTATTATATCACAGTTGAGACATGTTCTATCAACTTCTATCCTTCATATTCAGTTATTGTTCTCTAATCCATCCGTCCCTACATTTCTTACGGTCATTTGGTATGGCCCAAATTTCAAAATCCAATCCGGAGAAAATCCTAATCCATCAAAAAAGAGCCTTAAGGTTGAATTTATTTTCAGAATAACAGAGAGCATGCCATCCCTTTATTTGTACATTCTAATATTCTCCCAGTTGGCATGCTTTATTTCAAATCTATAGCCACTCTTGTGTACGATATCAATAACCAAAGTGCTCCCATGCACCTATTATTAAAATTATTTGATTGAGTGTAAGACAGATAAATGTGTTTTGTCATACAAATTACATTGCTGAAGTAAAAAGATTTGCTGCTTTCTTTCACGGCGGATGACAGGCTAGCGACTAGTTCGCAAACTCCCCTGGCCTCAAAATCTCCAGATGTGTTTTCATTAGATTTTGGCAGTGCTGAAACCTGATGACCTCCAATAGAAATTTAAAGGAAGGACATAACCAAATTAAAGCTAATTTCTGAGCCTGTACGTTTTTGGGGGCATGCATTTGGTTTGTAGGACTTATGGCATGACCTTGATCGGATTGTTTGAGTTATTATGAATACTGTGTTTTTCACACACCCAAATAGCTCCCACCCCCTCATGGGGTTCTTGCCTCAACCCACCAAAATTATCTTTGGATTTGAATTTGGTTAACAATTCCCGTAAGTGATGGTAGCTCTCACCACCGACTTGGTATCCCTGGCACGGGCTTGATAACTTACTCAGCTCCTTGGGTTGTGGAATGGATTTGGCAGTTTCCTGGAAAGTTTTCAGAAATTTATCCATCTGCCAGGATAAGGATGCACATAATTATTAAAACACACTTAATACTTACAACCAACACATGCAGTGCTTGCAATTAACACATGTAATGCTAACAAATAACATGCATAACTTAGAATCAATACATCTGATACTCACAACCATCACAAGTAAGATTTCTAAACAACATAGGTACAAAAGTGACAACAAACACATATAACTTGCAACTAACAAACGATTCATTCCACATCAACTTCACAAGAGTTGCTTGAAGCGGTGTGTTTAATGAGAACTTTCCAAGGATGATCATTTTTGTAACAAACCTCTTTAAAGTGACTTTTCCACGGCACTTGACTCAGTATGGCTCCACTCAAGCCAATAGTACCAAGTAGGTTGTTCAGCATCTCCCATTCTACAACGTTGAGATATCCAAGGGCACGTATTGCATTAATGCCAACTGACGATGCAATCAAAATCTAAAGGGATAAAATTGTATATGAAACATACAGCTAAAAACAATTCACCCTTGCAGACCTTCTGACAGGGTGCGCGGGTGCGGGACCGCACAATTCGATCAAAGACGCACAATCTCTGAAAATCCGCGAAATCCCGCACAATATGGAAAGATTTGGTAAAAAATCTAATTAAATCAGTATTCCCATCGATTGCCAAGGTTTAAAGAAACTTTTTAGGCTATTTACATAGCAAAACAATCGAGAAATCCGCCGCTTTCCGCGATTGAACAGCTCGAGCGGATATAAAAACAACAAGGCGGCTCTTCATAGCTCCGTGGCGGCCTGGGCACTAGTCTCCGTCTAATCTTGTCTTGGTGTTGCGGTTTTTGCAGCGTGAAGAGTTTTAAACCTTCACGAGATAATATATTAATATTCTCCACATATCAAAGAAAGTACAAAAATGTTGGGATTTTTCATAAAGTAACTTGTTCTGGTCGAAAGCATTTTATTTCGAAGCGGAATTACGCCCGGGAATTACGGTTTTGAATAAACTTAATCGATCGTGTTACGCAACATGATTTTGTTGATACAAACTTTGGCCAAAGTTGTAGCAAAATAGAAATTTCGTTCATTTTTAATTGCCAAACTAAGAGGGGAGTTGTTGCACTTTTCATTTATCCAGAAATTCCTCCACGTCGGTTTTTTTGGGCCCGATGATCGAATATTTGTTTGTTTACAAGATTGCGCAATCCCGCACAATCGCCGTTTTTTACCGCACAATTTGCCTCCCAAAACCCGCACAATTTTCTTTTTTCCCGCACCCTGTCAGAAGGACTGCCCTTGGCATCTACAAGACTCGGAAGTACCTTAGGCGGTCTCTATAAAATGTTTTAACCATATAAGTGCACCCCTTTGATATGCCAACGCCACGCTAAACCCCCCCCCCCGGGGGGGGTACTTTAGGAATTTCTGGGTGGGGATGCGCCGCTGGAACTCTGGAGCCCTTCAATACCAGAGCTGGTTCAGCTGAATTTTGCTGCCCTATACTAGAGTAAACCCCCCAAATCACTCCTATCCTAGAGTAGTCGTTTTCCAGAAACTGAGGTCACTAGCACAGTCCTAGCCAAAACAAAACCTTATACCACAATCATATCTCTCTCAAAAAAGAAAAGATTTATACTTGTTCAGTTTTTTTTTTCAAGTACACACATACACATTGTTGATTTTAACCAGTATTAAAACCACCAATTTTCGTCTGCATCCCGATTTTTGACAGTTAACAATATCAAGTAGTGTTTTATGATAATCATCTATCGATGCTGTTGAGGCTGAGTTGCGAAAATTTGAACTTGCCAATTTCATTTTTATATATTTTTGAGAGTCAATTGCTGATTTCCTTAGTCTACATAAAATCTTCAACCAAATGGCAAATTTTGTGAAAAATGATACCCTATTCTAGGCCCAAACGCTCTGATTTATATACCCTATGCTAAAGTAAACTGCTGGAAAACCACACCCTTCACAGCAGTACATGCCTATACAGCCCATATATGGCAGTACCCCCCCCCCTTTGGGCTAAACTACACTCTATAAATGCCATAAAAAAAGATCGCAATGTTGAACATGTTCAAGAGGAAATATATACATGTTATTTACCGGGCGGGAGGTCCGTATGGGAAAAAACTGTGCCCGAGGTCTTGAGTACTCAAGACCAAGGGCAGAGCTTTTTCCCATATGGACCGACCTAGACCGGTAAATAACTTATTTATTTTTTCTGTTTGTTTGCTTTTTTTTTCGCAACAATTTCAATTTGCCACTAATAGCGCGGATAAAAATCCGGACCGTGGTCCGTATCGTAAAAAGCTGGACCGGTTACGAGCGCACGATTAGCCAATCAGATTCGAGGATTTGGGATTCCGGCCCGCTGAGATGCTTGAGAAAAAAATAATTATGCATACTTGCAATGCAAGCCGCAGAAGGTTGACACTGTTTGAGATGAGATCAGCAGCCACACGGGTCTCCAGCAGATATCCCTTGTGCTTTTTGGTGTCCAGAAAATGAACTCCTGTTCCATCGCCATTTCCCTCGCACAAAAGAAACAATCGATATTTGGGTTTACCCCAGGTCAACAGCATTCTAACGGCGTCTGATCTGAGAATAGACGACTTCTGGATTTCGGGTAAAAGACAGACGGTACGGGGAGTCGTGTACTAAAAGTAAATGATAGATAGTACAGAAGGTAGGCAGCAGTGAATTGCATAATTTTGGCCTGCAATGCTGTAAACTAAATTTCTGAAGTGATTATCATTACATTATGTATCATTGTTTTTGTTATCAACTGGCATAACAGCACCCTTCTGCATGATGGGAACACTGCATCTTGTAATTAAGTAGTATATCCAACATGAGATGCCGTGTCTCATTACATATCAATTGGTTGGAACTATTTTGATAAAATTTGCGCTAGGCGTTTCAACTGTATATATGAATTGAGTGTTTGAAACGTCAAAAGAAGAAATATAATATGCATAAACGAGACGTTTCATCAGGTTACCAAACAGGTTCCTGATTTCCTTTCTTTTTACTTATACATTATCAATGAGTAAGAGAAAATAAGTAAAACAACATGGAAACCTAAACAGCTCACCTTCTGAGCAGTAAGTCTGTCATCAAAAGAACAGTTATACCAGCAAAGGTACTTATTAGACACCTCTTATGGTTTAGATATTACTTACAAATTTTGTATCTGCAAAGACCTTTGCCATGTTTCTTATCGTTTCTTTGATTTCCTGAATCTCACGTCGGATTGTTCTGGCCTGCCGTTCTTCCCCATCACTGAAGTACCTCATCAAAGGGTGCAACAAATACTGAGATGAGGGCGTGTCTGGGCCAAGCTGGGCACTCCCTGTTTAATTTCAAATGGCCAAAATAAAATCAGGGTCAACTGGGCAACACTGTGGAGGCCATACTCAAATGAATTAATCCATTAGAAATGGTTGACTGAGGCTCGCAAAACAGATTAAATTTAAAAGCTACTTTAATTGTTGGCGAGTGTTCGGTCAAAATGTATCGCCGCACAGAAGAACAAACAACTGCAAAAATAGAGTAATACCTTGTTTGGGTGTTTGATAGAAAGGACTCCATTGCAATTCCTGTGGGGGACATGTTTCCTTGAATCCACTTAAGAGTTCACTGACATTTACCTTACTTTCACCACATTTTGTACATTTCAGATGGATCGTTCCTTCATCCGCCATTCTCTGCACGTCTGAAAGATCAAAGTACTGCTGTCGACAGACATTACACGATAACTTCACTATGAAATCATCGGGCTGGAAAAACATGACAAGGAACCTAGAAAGCTGGGCCATGATTGGTTCAACAGCTGCAGTGCAATAGTCCTGTGTAGTGGCACGCACAGCAACCCTGATCTCTGAGAGAGATTTGTTGATAGCACAAGGGCCAACATCAATACGTGCATCATATCCCTCAGCGTGGACAACGATAGTGAATTTTCCCAGCGCAACGACATCGTATAATCGTACGACATTTGATGCTAGATTCTGGAAAATAGAATGGAGATGAAATGGAGGCCTGGATAGAACAAGATGTCTGTAGACTGTGTACTGTGACGCAGCTACAGATGGCCAGTTTTCCACAGGTCTTGCACACAGGAAAGGAAAGATGTCCATCGTAATACTGTCACGTCTTCTTATGGCCACACCCTTTTCAACCAATAATTCCGCAATTTCTTGCTGCATTGGTGAATCTGTAGATATTGCAACAAAAGTATGTGTTATGTTTGGTCCAGCTAAGAAATACATCTTGACCTTTTAGCAAGACACATCAAGCTCAATGTTGAAAAAGCCTACTTGAATAAATTTTAGTTGTCACAAGATTTTGCATTGCTGGATCTGAGGCCCTCAAAGTTTGGCATACGGCAAAAAAGAAACAGTCCTTCTAAACGGACCAGCAAAACATTTTAAGGTGAAGCCCGAGGGCTACAGTTATTGTTATGATTCTGAGATGTGATAAAAATGGTAGAACATATATAATCAGTCACGCATTTTTTACAATTTCTTTGCATTTATTGATGCACAAAATTCTAAATTAGGTGTATATGTTGCATGAATTGATAGTTACACTAGCTTCTGTGCTTTGTCTTTGGCCTACCAAGGTGAATAGCAAACTGTTTATACTGTACCAATAGTACGTAGGTCCAGGATTCCATGATGACTTGATCTGGACATTTCAGTCAGATGACGAAGCAGCCAATTAGGATGAATCATGAGAAAGGGGTGATCTCTCCCAATTACAAGACCAAGCCCTAGAAACTGAAGGAGGTCAACTGCCTCTTTACATATGGTATCCCCATGAATACCACATTCTCCAGCCAAACATTTCAAGCTGTGCTCATCGATTATCTCGACTCCTCTCTTCTTCATTTGTTCCACCTTTGAGGCAAAGCTTGCAAATCTATGCCATACCAGATTTTGATGCCATTCAGTGTTGTGTCCCATGCAATGAACTTCCTCTAACACCCCTGCCAAATCTGATGTTCCAGCAAAAATGGCTCGTGTCAATCTGGGATTGGCGTTCTGGAGTGGCCTCAAATCTAACTCATTAGCATACGAAGAACTACAGTTGATTCCCAAGATTATGACTTCAGAAGAGGGAGCACGCATTTTGAGGAGATGCAGCCAGTAGTTGAGATTCTGCTCAGACAGGGTGTTACAAGTAGCATCCCAAACATAGACAAAAATCCCACCATCAGTTATGGAGGCAAGTATGTATGCCTCAAACGTTGGCAGTTCAGTTATAATACTGGGGATACCCCACAGTTCGATTCCCAGATCATTGGCATTTATCACCTGCTGGAGAACACCACCCACGGCTCTAACACACTCTACGTCACAGCCAATCAGCGATACTTTCATCCTGGAAACTTGCGTGCCATTCTCTGCATGGACTCTGAAGGGGCTTCCAAGAATGTGGTCACCATTTCTGGTCACAAAAACTTTGTAAACACCCTCTGAATGGAAATTTATGGAAGCCCTGTAGGAACCAGTAGATTTCTGGCATTGCTTGATCTTCCCCTTGAAATTAACTTGAAGAGAATCTGGTATTCTCATGGCCTCAACTCTGAATTCCTTTACATGAAGCAATCACAATATAGGGATGAACAACTAAGGGGGTGGGGTAATACGTAATACACAAGAAAACATGTCACTTGACCAAATACGAAACACCATAAAGAGAGATGAAAATCAGAAGAGTAGGGGATTTTTTCTTATCCATATCCACCTGGGTTGAGTTGAGTCTACTCCCATGAAATCAAACTTAGGCGTTAAACGACATGTTAAATGACTCGTTCTTCAAGAGCGTACAGTCAAACTAAACGTTTCACATACTTTTGGGAAGAGAAGCTGTTCTAGTGATGACTGGACTTCTGCTTTTTAGGATTGTCACAGTACGTACTTAACTCAACTAGATCTTGGTTGATTGACATCTCTGAGGTGTTTGATATTACGTAAAACACCACCCACACTTTCCCTCTCTCTCCCTACCCAGGTGCATAGACTAACATCTCATCCAGGAGCGGGGGAGTAACAATAGGTGCTTCATGCTGCAGAATCCAACATAAGCACTTCCTCCATGGGCCTCCTGTGCTTATAAATAAACATAACTTACCACAATGATATGGATGACATGACACAATACACTACTTCTACTCACCATGCAGGAGCTTCTACTGACATTTTTATCCCTTGGAACAATCTCAAACACAAATGGCTTTCCAACAATGGTCAAGTGCTTATCAGGGTCCAGTTGATCCCCAATGAACTCAACTTTGTATGTCACAGGGGAAGGTGGCCTCTGTTGAACTTGGTTTTTTCGAAGAGCTGGTACAAGGTTGGAGGTTCTTCCTCTGGTGGCAAGACTTAAAAATCTTCTTTGGCGTTTCTCTCCTCTTGGTAAGTCCAACTGACCCCAGAAAAACACCTGGTCACCACAGCAAGAAAAACTCTTCTTAGCAAAAAGAAAAACCCAAATATTTTACTAGTAAGGAGACTATAAAGTCTACCCTATTACAACTAAGGAGCAGCTCCTTCGTGCAATGTAAGTCACTATCCATTGTAGCCATAAGGCCCCTTTCAATTCACTGTAGGAGGTCATTGCGCAGTTGCTTTGGTTTGCATTGCAGCTTTTCTAACCAATCAAAAGTAAAACTAAAATCAGACATGACCAGTTCGCAGATGTTTTTTCATGCTAGGTACCAACAACATGTATTTCCGTTGAGTTCAGATTGGTTCCTGGGGTTGTGTGCATCTGTTCTGAATGCTAATGGTTTTACGACAGTGAACTGAGAACCCATCTACTAAGCTGGTAAATTACCCTTCCATCCAGTGTGAGAACAGCAGTGCTTGTCCATCCACAACAAACAGTTTGCACTCGTTGAACCCTCGTCAATGACACAAGCTGGAACTTCTCAACATTCCAATCAAAACTTCCATGACCCAGTTGACCCGACAAACCATTCCCACACGTGAATAAAAGTCCTTCATCTGTCAATGCTGCAAAATGGCTTGATCCGCACGCAATCTGGGTAACAATTTCTCCATTTAATTCACTGTGGTGAAGGAGACGTCCGCCTGAAAATGGAGACCAGCTGTACACGTCACCGATATCAGTAGAAAAAAGAAATGAGCTCAGGGTCGTCTCAACTGCGGTTACATGTCCAGGAAGCGAATCAATGGGTTTGAACTGCATGTTTGGTACCTACGAATAAGTACATCAATATCAAATCCTTGCATTTCTGAATTTAACAGATATGAGAAAAGCCTGTTTCTGCATCATATAGAAAGGAACCTTATAACACACCTTGACAGATTGAACAAGAAAGGATTTTCCACCTTAGAGAGCTGCCTCAAATGTCGTGGTGTGAACAAATAAAATTGGACTTTGTATGCGGTGTAATTAAGCTGCTTAATTTAATGGAATCTATGAGACCATTATGCAAACAAACCTTTGTGGCATGCATTTGCTTGAGGGAAGAGAAAAGTGTATGCACAAGATCATGTGACACACTGGTGTCCCCTAGTAATGACTTGACCCAATCAGAAATGTTAGTAAAGTAACATTTGCCGTGGCTGTCAAGGGCAACCAAGACAGATCCAACAGAGGATAGTGCTGCCAGGTCTGGCCTGTCACAAGCAATAAGAGAGTTGGAATCAAAGGTAACTTGGAAATCACAGTCACCAGTGATCCCAGCACAAAGCATCATGTGACTACATCTTGTTAATGCCAGGATGAGCTCAATGGTTGACTTTTCTGGATCACTGCACAGCAAATGGCACGTTGTAACATCCACAATGTCCCCTGCTCCAGCAATGGAGTCTACCATCTTTCCAGCATCACTTCTGTTGATGGGCACTGGTTCATCAATTTTAGGTCCGTAGAAACACTTTCCCCATATTACAACATTTCCTTGCTCAGTTGCAATCATGGTGTAGTCCTCATGGCAGCATATTTCAGTAGCTCTGGAAACAAGTAAGGAGAAGCTAGTTAGCAATGAACAAACAGATTTGCAAAATGAGAATCACTGGCTAAATGAAGTGTGGTGTACCTTGAGACTTGTGCATTGAAACTTAAGAATTTTATTCAGCCACATAAAAGAAGACAAAATAAACCTAAGGAGGAAACAGTTTTCAGAGTTCAAAGGCTCTCCTTCCTAAATGTACTCAGGGACATGCCGGCCAATCATCACCATCACCAATCATCAGCATCACCATGTTCATCAACATTGTCATTGTGGTTGCTGTCACGGTTATAATTGTCATTGTTGTCTAACTTATTGTTATCATCGTTATCATTATCAATGGTACGTTGTCTTGCATAGATGGCTAGTTCAGCTCAGTTTCTGTCCCTTGGACTGGTTAAGTTGCAAGGTTGTGTGGTCAAAATTCTTACCCACCATTGAGCTGCTAACAAAAATCTCTCTCTGGGAACTAAGGGCACAAAAATTATTCCAGATCTGTAAAAAGTTTATGTACGGTATATTCTGTACAATATTTGAAATGGGCATAGATGGGCCAGCAAGGAATGTCCCATCTGACCTATAAGGTTTCATGTCACCGGAATTAATTTCATTCGTATTTAATCTGTCTAAATAAGAACTTCTGTCAAACATTTTCTTAGCAATGTTGGAACTAACCTCTCATCTGCAGCCAAACTTCCACTAAGGTCCACCTTGACTGGTATGTCACTATATCCTGATGCAGTAAAATATCCCAGCTGCCCACAATCATTATTTCCACAGGTGTACACATCCCCTTCCTTCGTTAAGAATCCAGTGTGCTTTCTTGCAGCTGAAACTTGCACAACAGTAACAACCTTGTTATAGAACTCTGGAACAAAACGAGGTGTGAATAAGCCTTTAAGATGACCCAAGCCAAGGCGTCCATGAGATCCTCTACCCCAAGTGTAAGGAATTCCATAGTACCAAATACCATTAGCTAGACAGACAGAATGATGCATACCACAAGAAATGGCTTTTACAGCTACATTGTCTAATTGTTGAACTCTAGTGGGTGTGGCAGTGAATCGAGCAAGGGTTTCATCTCCACAGTCTAAACCCCAGTGGTAAAGAGAACCTTTGTTGGTTAATGCAAGAGCATGTTCAGTCCCAGCCGCAATTGCTTGAATGTACGTGAGATCTTTGATCTAAGTTTTGAAGAAAGATAAAACAAATAGAGATAACTAGTTGAAAACCATTCAGAGCAGAATTAATAAATAGTGCGTATAGGGAAACAGATCTAGAGGTCTGGAGGTTTTTGATTGTGCTGTTTCCCTAGATAATAAAACCAACACTGCATGCCTTTAACTAACTTTTATTGGTTACAAGTATGAAATAAAATTAAGGGGGCTGTTACCCAGTAACAAAGGATCTTTCAGCTGTCTGATGTTCTAGTGTCACTATAGGATACAACCTAGGTTGTGAAAAACAATGCAAAGAGACAAACAATGACCCTATGAGATAAACATAGAGATCCAATGAAACATGGAGCATCTAAAAGCTGACATCCTTTCATCTATGATGGCTTATACGTAGTTATATAGAATCCTAAATACCATATAAGCAAGCACTATGTTGTCCCTTGATTCATGTATTACTTTACCTTAATTTACCTTTTACTCAACATCTAACTATTGTCCTCCAAATTCAAAATAAGAAGAAAATCATTCACTGAGATACATGGTGAAAATGATTTTGGGAATGGAAGTGGGAAGTGGGAGAGTGGTCCAAAAGGTTGCCATCACCCCTTGCCTGAGACAACGCAATATTACTCCTCTGCTCTCTTATCACCATGTATTATCATTCTGGAACTGCCTCCCAGCTGGGGAAAAGAATTTAATAACTATTGTTAATTAGCTATTAAATAACAGGTAACATGAAAACTTACCAAAGTTGGTAGCATTCTGTTTGTCTCATCTCCATGACCCAATTTTCCCATTTTACCAGATCCACATGAATACACTTGCCCCTCTGCAGTCAACATCAATGTAAAGCCAACACCACAAGCAACTTGATCAACCTTGCAGTTTAGTGATATCACAGGGAGAGGGGAGGGTGGGTTGAAATTGGTTACCAAATGCTCCTCCAGCCCAAGGGCCCCATTCTGACCATTACCCCATGTCATTACAGTTTTGTCACTGCCCACAGTAATGGCAGCATGACTCTCTGACACACTAACACAGGTTACTTTTCCATCAACTGGGAGCTGTTTTGGTTCAAGGTGAAAGTGGTTTTGTATTAGTGTACGTTGCTCACTAGGCTTTGTTACCATGTTGCTGGTGTTCATTAACCTATCCAGACCACATTCAAAGAGGCTTTCCTCCTCAGTCAATAGCAGTGTATAAAACAAGCGGTTGGGCTCTTCTTTACCATTTAAGTTCCCTAAAAGCAGTGACAAGCCAGAAGAAAATAATTTTCAGCATTAAGTTGTTTACTTTCAAATATCTATTTATGACCAAGCCTGAGGTCAAAATAGCAGAATATTGACCTTACATTTATTTTTCCATTTTTATTGGACCAAAAATACATGTAACCAAAGTTTAATAATAGAGGAAAAAAGAACACCACCCATATTCAGCCATCTTGACTTAACAGGCTTGGTCAATAGCAGCTAAAAGATATCCTAAAAAAAGAAGAAAATTCCTCAAACTGCCAGCTAAGGAAGCTATTCACAAAGAAAGATTTTGTCCATTATGCCCATTTTTGGAACAATACATATAATAAAATAACATGGTTAAGAAACTAAGAAAAAAAAAACAACAATAAAATCAAAAGAGAATTAAATACTAGATTGATATTAATGGGGAATGCATGGTAAGGGGTATGAAGAAGAGTCATTCAAGGGATAAACTTAAAGCAATCACAAAAATCTGACCATATCTTTTGCTATAAGTGAAAAGATTTAACTTTATCACAATCAAGTAAACTTGATCTCACGTGAACTGAAGAACAGCTTTTTAAAGTCCTTAAGTCTTGTCTTTGTGGGCTGTCTCCTGACCATTGTACCCAAAACCGTTTCACCAGATAGATTCTCATGCTGCCATGTGCTGGCTGGGGCCTGTGACATTACACATGACCACAGAGCATTTTTCTTTCTGGGGGATAGACATTCCTGGAGTTTTGCCTCCTGCAAACTACATACATGTATCAAAGAGTTGTAATGGTTGGAATTGATTTCAGTAGCATCACACTGACTGAAATGAGGTTTAGGTTACATCAGTGATGAAATAACAGATACTGGTAGTTTCGATTGTACCAAATATAGGCATTCTACAGGGAATTGATTAGTGTTAAAAAAGGCTGGTAGGAAGGAACTGTTCATTACTTGTTTTATGTTGTCATGGTAAATGCATACCTTCTATTATGCCAGGTGCCCCACTTGAATGTTCTGCCATCTTCATCTGACATCACGACACAGTGATAGCACATGACGATATTAGAGATTGGCACTTCATCAGTGTCAAGTAGTATTGGATCAGGGTATCTCACCAGAACAGCCTTCCCAAGGGTACTATCATCAAGCAAAAATGTGGGCCTTTCCTCTCCTGTATTGCCATGATAATAAGCATACTGAGGCACTACCCAGCGTAAGGATCCATGCAACATTTTCATGGCACTTTCAGAGATCCTTATAAACAGTTCATGGGCATTGAATGCCATAGCTGCAGATGTCACCCATAGTTCAGCACCTGATGCCTCAGCAAAGGAGGTTGCTTTTGTTTGTAATTCAGTGTTAAACCGTGCTAAATCCAACTTTGTGCCAATGACAAATTTACAAACTTTAGTAGGGTCACCTGTAAATTCCTGCTTAAAAATTTCATGCCAATAATGGAGTCTTTCAAAACTTGATGAATCATCAAGGGCAAAAACAAAAACCACGCAGTGTAATAGTTTCAAGTAATGTTGAACAAGTGATTTAAACTCCTGTCTTCCAGATGTGTCATAGATGAGAAGACGGCAAGCATCGGAGACATCAAAGTAAGTTATCCAGGCTCCATTTGTTGGTTTGTAGTTCTTTGGAAGCTCCCAGGAATCAGGATCATGTTTTAGTGCCTTTGTGAGGCATGTTTTCCCAACTCTAGCATCTCCAATAAGAACAACTTTGAAACAGTTACTACTCACAGCCATGTTGCCACCTTAGAGTAAAAAAACTCATAATTTGCTTTGTCTGGATTTGGCAAAAAATCCACAGCAGACCGTAGTCCTTTTGGGGGCACTGTTCTTAGCAGAACTGACAGAATGATTTCCGCACAGGTCCCTACTCATTATGCATGCTGAAGCTGTCTTGTCTGGTGTAATGCACGTGCAGTGCAAATATTTCTTGTGTTCGAAGAACGAAATAGTATAGTTACAGAATGCATAATGAAGTAGGGACCTGTGCGGAAATCTTAGCGTTTTTCAGACGCATGCAAATGAGGTAGATCAAAGAGGCCCAGTTGCGGTCCGGGCAAGATTTCCGCACAGGTACCTACTTCATTATGCATGCAGCAGATGAACTGTTTAGGGTAATGCACATGTAAACATTTCTTGTTATTGCAGAATGAAACAGTATGACTACAGTATGCATAATGAATTAGGGACCTGTGCGGAAATCATTCCGCTGTCTGTGCACAGCTGGGCTGAGTCTATTTTCAAAACGTAATTCGAACATGACTTACCGTGTTCGGTTTGCTTTGAAGACATGCTGAACTCTGTTACAACTTTCGACGTTTCAGTTCCATTGAGAAATGTCTATCCATTAAAATAAAATGGTTCCAATTCTCTGGATTTTGATCTATATAATATAACTGAACTTTGGTTAATTAATAGCCCGGAAGTAAATCACCAAGCCTTCTTTGATTTGTGGTGTTACATGACGTATGACGTACATTTTCGCGGGAGGCAACTGGGGCCTAGAATGATTGTTGCTACCAAACAAACGCTGAAGCAAAATGGCGGATTGCATGAAGTTTTCAAAACTATAATTTGCCCTTTTTCATACTTTAGAATTGTTTACGGTACTCATGGCCCAGATGGAGCTAACGCCACGTCGACTAGTGCCTGAAGAGGAAGTTTATCGACAAGTGTTTGATGCAGAGGTCAGTAAAAAACATTTTTCCCTCGCTGTTTCGTTCGGTCCTCCTTGATTTCTTGAATCGCTGATCGGAACTTGTCTATATCCAAGGTTGGGTAGATTTTCGTATCACCCCATTAATCATCATGCGTTATGGAGCTGAATTGTTTTAGGTTGATACACGTGAAAACCTTTCTTGTGTGTATGAAAATGAAACTGTACACATACAGGATTTAATTTATAATGAAGTAATGGGTAACACGGGAATCCAAACCTAAGGTTTTTCGGTAAAACGTTTACATGATTGAGTTGTTTTATTTTCTCACAGTAAGGGATCCGGGTTAGATTTACATAATATAGTTTAAGATGAATTATTGGATGTATTAGAGTAGTTTAACAATGGGGCTGTTTAGGAAAGTAAAAGTGATGTTCAAACATGTAACACCATTACAGTTCTTAATTGCCTTTTTATCTTGGGCCGTTATGACTGGTTAATTTTAATTCCTTAATGTTGTGATCTAATTATTTGATTTTAAGGTGAGCCTTGTGGAAGCTTTGGAGAAAGAGAGGATAACGTCAAAACCAAAGTCTGCACCAGTTCTACCATTGGTGAGGGAATCTCGTGCTGTTACTGGTCATGGAATACTGACCAGTCGTCAGAAAAAATGGGTACAAGGACAACCAAATGAGAGCAGTATTGAAAACCCTGTGTATTACAAGTACGTTTGGCATATATAGCCATTATAAAGGCAAGCGAGCTAGATTTCCATAGCACCCCATACTTCATAATGCATGCTGGAGCTGTACTATTTCATTGCCCAATTAAAATAATGTTATCATGTACATTATCCAATTAAAATAATGTTTTCATGTACATTATCCAATTAAAATAATGTTTTCATGTACATTATCCAATTAAAATAATGTTTTCATGTACATTATCCAGAACAATTCAGTTGCAGCATAATTACAATAAAGTATGGCGTGATATGGAAATCTAGCCCAAGCCATTTTATGGTGGTATTCACAAATAGCCTATACAGAATTTCAGATCTTGTGGGTCTCTTTAAGAATAATATGAGCTGCATAATTATTATCACCACTACAAAGAGACCAGCAACAAGTTACATTATGCATGCTGTACTGCGGTGTGGGGTGATATGAGAATCCAGCTAGTGAGTCTACTATTTTTCTCAGGGATCAAAATTATGAGAGCCTGAAACAGGCCATATCTGAACTGAAATCCTTATATGACTAACAAAAGCAATTTTTTCAAGTTGCTTGTCATGCACTGTCAACCATTTTTGTAGAACCCTGTCAATGGCAAATACATAGCATGCTGCGATAATTTTGTTACACTTAAGAAAGTTAGGTTAAAGTCACAATTTGTAAGCAGCAAGAGGCAGTTAATCATTATTCAGTCATGATTCCTTCATTGGTAAGCTTTAAGTGTACTTGTTTTCACTTTAGCCTTATAACAGCAACAACAGCATTGTACACATTACAACTGACCCAACTTTTAAGTACCAATCAAAATATATATTTTTACTGTTTGTAGCTATCCTTGTGTACTTAAATTCTATCCATGCAGTCCTTTAGATTACAAAATCAATAGATTTAACAATAATAGCATTTTGACTGCTTTTTAGATATGCAGCTCTTGAATCTATAGCAAAAAATTCTAAGCCAGAAAAGTATTATGAGGCGTTAGAAGTTAGAGGACTACCTGATGCACCAAGTAAGTTAAAGCAGGGCTTATTTTTTAAAAAAAATATTGCTTTTAATTGTGTGTCGATACTGATGCTAATAATTGACTATTATTAAAGTCAGTGTAATAACATCATTAGAGGGTTGTCAAATATTCACTGTATAAAAAGGTTATAGTTATTGTTCGACAAGCTCGTAATTTGTGTAATACATGCAAATAGGATGATCTTATGTTACTTGATTTATTCAACAATATATACCATTCAGTGAGAAATGTGGCTTTGCTCTATTAAAATGTCTTAATGTATGCAACATAAGTTAAACAACTGCCTTGTTTAGTGGAAGGTAGGTGCCTGCAATACCCAGGGGCTTCCAGTGTGGCCAGCGAGCCCCTAGATAGAATACTGCCCTCATGGCTGGCAAATCCCCATAACCCAGCCATGAGCCCCCATTCCAGGCATCCATCACACTGACGAAACATTGGAAGGAAGAAAAATAGATGCTAAATGAACCGCTTCACAGAGCACTGCATGAATGCTTAACTGCTAAGCTCATGGTGGTTAACTTAGTTAAATTACATTTAACCAAATTGATATGTTATGGCTTTTTGACAACTTTTTCAATATGAACATGGGTTTAGAGATACAGTGTAAGTGTAAACTTACTTTATAAGTACAGTGTTACCAGCCATACTTGCTCTTCAGACAAATGCTAGCTTATGAACGTACCCAGATGCTATTAAAGTACCATTGATTCATGTTTGCTATTTGTTAAAATTATTCTAGAGATTGCTCTGCAAAAGACAAGTATTATTGAAAGGCTGCAAGCAAGCAGGAAAGAACGGTATTGTCTGGTTAATCTTAGAATTATGAAAGATCTTCTTGCATTTCCTTTAAGTCATGTGTTATTTTTTTTATCAGTATATAATTAGACAAAGTAGTTGCAGGTTTAGACAAACAAAAGTAAGAATGCAAGAAACTGTGTCTTCATTGTCTTTCTCTTGTGAGTATGGATATGGTAAATTCAATACTTGCATCATGGACAAAAGTCAATTTTAGGAAGTGATTTTTGTTAACAACCATGCTAACATGACATAAATTTTAAATAAAGTTCTCTTGTAATGCCTAAACATAGGGTTTGTAAAGAGCTTAACAGCAGTCAGTGCAAGTCAATAGCTGACATTATTTTTGTTTTATTATATTCTATATTTCCTTTTTCTACATAGACATGAGTCATATCTGGAAGATATGTACCAAGAATTTGGTGTCATAAATGCTGTAAGTTGTGTATGTTATGGTTCATTTTTCTTTTTGAGGGGGGGAGGGGGGGTTCAAACTAGCTTAAAATTTCCAATTTGTGAAATTCTTGTAAGATTGTTGTATGTTGTTTTCTCTGAAGCAATCAGATATGAAGAAGACAATAAGTCAAACATCCTGTTTGTCCTTTTAGGAAATGGAACCTCGCATTATTGAATCATGTGAGAACCTGAAGGAATTGTTGTCTGAAAATGATAAAGGTAACACATGATTGTATAGTACATGTGCCTAACCACCCAGTATTTTACATCTAAAGGATGCAGTTTTTTAAGCAATAAACCACAGTTTCTATGGGTTCCTGGATTAATAAACCACATGGGATGTTGGGAGAACACGAGAAGAGCTTTAACTTTAAATAATTTAAACAGAAAATGTTTCTCTTTTCTTTGGGTTTACTGGCACTCAAACCCGTAGCTTTTTGACCAATCAGAGCATGTGTAGTATGTGAGTTATTTTCAATGGAGATCATCGTCACACTGTTGCTTTCATTTTTGTGCTTCAGAAATTGAGAGGTTGCTGAAAACAATGCAGAATGATAATGTGAGTATTTTAGGACATTATTTGATAAAATTGTTAAATTAAGATTTAACACACATGTGGTAGTCATTCCTTTGGACTGATGATACACCACTTAATAGCAGATTAAGTATTCTGTAACTTTGCAGTTATTGTTTGGCTTCCATGTTCTATAGATTCATTATTAAAATATTTATTTATTATTTACTTGAATGGTTGTAGGATCTTCTCTTGCATGATTTATCTGACTTGCAATCATTGTGGGAGCGAGTCACAGACCATTCTGTCAACAGACAAATATGGATCCATGATTTGGATGCTACGCTTGAGCAGGTGGAAAGTGACAGAACAAAACTGGTGAGTTGAAAACAAATTTCTCTCCATGCCCGACAGCAAAATGCAAAATAAAAGACAAGATGTACTTACAGAGACATCAGTAATGTTATGTTAATATTATTGTACAGCCATTTTACAACGTGCTTGTTTTTATTAGTGATTGCAGCTTTGATTTTGTCACCATTACAGATCCGTGAAACACTTAAAGGTTTTAACAAGATTCTAGAGAGAGTTGCCCATTTGATGCCCCCTGATGTGCACAGATTGCTGGAGAAAGAAGCACAGCGCATCAACTCCACAATCCTCATGAACAGAAGGGCTTATGCTGACCTGACATCTCACCTGTTGAGTGGTGTGTTTGTAGGACTTTTAACAGTACTGTAGTTCGTGATTTATTTTTCAGTAGTCACATTCAAACTCTGAATAATTATTTCTGGGTAGTTTGTAATTGTATGAAATAGTTTAGTAAAATAGAAGGTGCCAATTTTTTGAAACCTTACTTTTTTTATTCTATTTCAGTTACAGTTACCATAATCCATACAATATAATTTATTGTTCACGATAATGCTCCCTAATACCTGTAAAATGTTATGTTAATACAACATAATAATAACATGACCTGCATTGCATAATTATAGTTGCCTGACTTAGCAAGCGCTATTGTGTTTGTTGATCATTACCTGCAGCTGATGTTGAGCACGAGAGAAAATGCTTCATTTCTTGGGAAAAGCGAGTGGAGGACTGGAGACAACTTAAATGCCAAGTAGCCATAAGGAACTTCGAGTATGTGAATTGTTTTGTAATGTGTTTTATTATATCTCTCAGTTAGTACATGCGCTGTGATTGGGCAACTTAGCTGGCTGTACTTCACTGTATGGCCTGCTAAATTCAAAAGTTTATCTTGGTTGCCAAAATGTCTCAAAAGATGTAATAAATATCTTACAAACCTTGTCTTCTTGGTCCGCACTGCGCTTGGGCCATAAATATGAGCAGAAAAAATGAGGATCTGTAACTTATAATACGGACCTCAAACTTGGTTAGTATAGAAGTCTGGCTAAAGAAAGAATGCACAGGAAGCAGGAGACAGAAGCTCCTGACAGGAAGTTAACTGAATTACAGTATACCATATTACTATGATGCCGTCTGTTTGTAGATGATGTTGCAAGGATTAAGGATTTATAAACTTGTAATTAGGTAATCAAGTATTTTAATTCATAAAATTAATTCTTTGAATATTTTGTGGCTGAGTTACTTTTAAGAGCGATTTTAGTTTTTTCAAGATATTTAGGTATATGTATTTTGAAGATCCTCTTATGGGGGAAGTCAATAGAACAAATTTCTTAAAAAATTGGATAAAGAGGAAGTGTTTGATTCAAGCGATTTAAAGTGTAAGTGTAAAACCAAGTTCTACTTAAATCACTTGCTGGCAATTCATTTGCTCACAGTTCGATTTTGGCTGCATGAATAATAGCCTAGAGGTTTGGGTTTTTGGTGTTTGATTTGCTTTTTATCTGTATTTAGTGAGTTTATGAAAAGCTCTGCCATCAAAGACCCACCAGAACTAAAGAGAAAACTAGAGCTGTTTACCACTGAGCAGCGAGCATTGAACAAGAAACGACTGGATCTTCTGCACTCTCTCAGGTCAGTGCTACTTTACACTGGTACAGAAATGCAGATTTCAGGTCGCTGTTGGTCGTTTGAAAATATCTGATAGATGCGTATCAAATGACAGTTCCTCGCATTTATGTAAGCAACATAGTCAGTCGCCAAGATAAGACTTGAAAAAATCCAGGTTTGTATGGGACTATGTTGCTTACGAGGCTTTTAGGATCTTTCATTAATTTTATTAAATATCTTTCCACCTCAGTGCACATATATAAAATTTTCCTATATATACATTCATCTGATAGATGATAATGAAGGAGCTGAGAGAAAATCACGGTTGCAACTGTCAGAGGACCACACCAAGCAGACATGTTAATAAATTAGAAATAAGGATTTTACAAAACACTTAACCTGCAGTGAGGGAAAAGCTCTTGACCTCCAAAAAAAGTTATACTCCGAAAAAAAAAAGAAGAAAGAAAGAGAAAGAAAGAGAAAGAAAGAGAAAAAGAAAAAATAGTCAGTTTAATTTAGAGAGCATGTATCTCCGGGTTGGTTGGCCCCCTAGTGATGTAGATACAGGTATTTCAAGTTGTGCTGTGTAGAGAAATGGAGAAGACAAAAATAGAATGAGGGAAAGAGTTTGGAATGCCTGCTGTGTAGGGGCAAAGAAATCGGAAGATAATGGAGCCCGGTGAATTGAGTCGGAGACAACGAATAGCATCCGAGAGATTGCGATTATTTGCCGAAAGGTTGTATTGTTACATACGGACAGACTTACAAACTTGGAAGCATTGTATCTACTTGTTCCACAGGAAGCCCGTAGATACAATAAAGATGGGACTTGAGGGACGGGAGGAGCTGTTGTTAATCGCAGTCTTGCAGCAATGCTCAGATGACTGTGTTGAATGCTACTTTATAAAAAAAAAAAAAACATGAAACATGAGAAATGTAACAATAATGTGTGGATGATTTTTTGCCTTGACGAACAGGCCTTCTTTTGAAGAATTGAAGCCGAATAGTGTGCGATGACCTGGTAGCTGACTTCCAAAGCTGACATGTTTGTCTGACTCAATTTTTTTACTTGTGAAGAATTTCCTCTTGTGTATAAAATTCATTTATTTTGTAGACAAATGCGGCCGCCAAACTCGACCAAGTCTGCAGTCTACCAGTGGAACACCGCTTTAACTGAATTGTGTCGTCAGATAGGTGAGAGATGCTGTAGGTACTCCTTGTAAAGGACGACAGGTTTAAAAACAAATTAAGAAAGAAATAACTGAACAGCAGTCCGCGAGCAGGCAAGTTTTGTAATTCATTCTTAGTTTGAGCTGAACTGTAAAGGGGCACTGACACTAGAGTTTTTCTTTCTTTTTGGTTGAAATGAGCGCAAGGACAAAACTTCAGGCAATCTTACTGTTCCTTTAATGTCAGAGTTTTGTCCGTTGTTATTCAACAGTCCCCTCAGAGCTTGTTAGCAAAGCTGGAAAACGTTTCTCAAGATTCAGCTATTTCCATCCTTACCTTTTATCTAATGGTGGTTTAAATTACATTTATCAATTCATAACTGAGATATAACAACTGTTTTTTGTCTCATTGCATGAGTAGCGGTCATTATGAGAGTGGTTTTTAAATGATTGTGTTTATTCAAAACCAGACTGTCAGAAAATATGCACACAGTCCAATAAACCAATCACAACAGATGCACGCAGTCCCATGGACCAGTCAGAACAGATGTACACAGTCTAATGAACCAATCACAACAGATGCACACAGTCCCATGGACCAATCAGAACAGATGTACACAGTCTAATGAACCAATGAGAACTAAGAGCAAACACATGAATTCAGTACTGAGAAGCGCTTGAAAATGCTCGCGAGTCAGTAACGATTGGTTTTAGTTAACATTTGATCGTTTGAGAAAGTTTCATGAGGTTTTTTAGTCAATCACCCATCTTAACAACGCAAAACTATAGCAATCGCGATATTACTTTTGACGGTAAATTAGAAATAGCTGTGTGGGATTATTCATGTTTGCAGAGGGGGTTAACACCAATCATAAAGACATTTTGGAAGATGAGTACGGTGCTGTTATAGAACACTGTATGCTGGAGGTCAATCGTGTGAAGGTGAGTAGGAGCTGAGAATAATTACTTTTATTTTTTTCTCAATCATTTGAGCGGGCCGGAATCCTAACTCCTCAAGTTTGATTGGCTAATCACGCGCGCCTAACCCGTCCAGCCTTTACGATACGGCACACGGACCGAATTTTTTCCCCGCTCTAGCGATTACGGCTCCTTAAAAATATTAATGTTCCAGAACAATAAATAAGTTATTTACCGGGCAAGGTCGTTTTGTTTGGGGAAAAAAACTGTTCCCTTGGTATTGAGTACTACCCTCGGCCTTCGGCCTTGTGCCGTTCTCAAGACCTCGGGCACCGTTTGTTCTCATACGGACCCCCGCGCCCGGTAAATAACATATATGCATCTGAGAACAGTTACATAGTTAACTCCACAGTTTTAGTCGTTACTGACGACTTAATATTGGTAGGGTGGGGTAGGTGGGGGAGCAATTCTCTCAATTCCTTTTATTACCAAATATCTACTGTGGGTCTCCTGTGTTTCATGTGGATCGCTATCTCAATAGAAGGTGTTTCGCTAGGGCTCAAGTACGAATGTCGTATCTTTCCTTTAGAGAAGTGCCTTCTGTAGGCATTAGTCCGGTATAACCAGTTAAGCCGGTTGTTTTAAAAACACGATTGAACTTGACATTGAGAGAGTTTCGACGCTATAATTAAGAGTTTCAACGCTATAAACCAGTTTTGCCGGTTGAAACCTTTACTATTATTGAGACCACCCATGTCCTTGGGTATGACATTTAGTTCTTAAAAGTTTGGGGACCAAAAGTGGATTCCTCACGGAGTTGGTGAACAACAAGTTTAGTTATATAACCTAAAATAGCTTCTAATATTCTTTAACTGCTTTTTTTTCAGGAGCAGTTTCTGTCAGAAGGAATTCTGAATCCAGTCAGGATTGAAGAGGTATTTATTGATTCTTATAACTGATGACAGAAGTTAATAATCATTTTATTTATACAGGATAACCCCGTCAGTGTAATAAGCACTGGTATCAACGGGCTTCATGTTAGCAGAATACATAAGTAAATATAGAAAACGTTAAAAAGGTAAAAAACACCAAGAAAAAGAAGTAATACGGCCGAAATATATAAAAGACATATACATCTACCTTTAAAACTTATCATGTAGCTTTATAGGAAAAAGCATTAGCTGTCCCTTGTAAAGACGTTTTCCTTAATTAGATGAAAAGCTTTACATGTAGTAACTCCTGTATGTAGTTAATCAATTATTTTGTTGTTTTCAAGGTCATGAATGAATCATTCTTGCCTCTTATCGGTGAAAAGAAAACAAAGTATGAGCACGAGATAGACAAAATGGAGGTACATGTTCTCTTTTTCTTCATTTACATTGTTTTTAAATGCAATAGGAATCGGTAATTAAAGACAATGAAAATGACTGCTGCTATCAGTCCTGACCCCACCCACTAAATGAAGCTGACTGTTGCCGTCAGTCCTGACCCTGCCTACTGAATGAAGCTGACTGCTGCCATCAGTCCTGACCCTACCTACTGAATGAAGCTGACTGCTGCCATCAGTCCTGACCCTACCTACTGAATGAAGCTGACTGCTGCCATCAGTCCTGACCCTGCCTACTGAATGAATTTGACTGCTGCCATCAGTCCTGACCCTACCTACTGAATGAAGCTGACTGCTGCCATCAGTCCTGACCCTACCTACTGAATGAAGCTGACTGCTGCTATCAGTCCTGACCCTACCTACTGAATGAAGCTGACTGCTGCTATCAGTCCTGACCCTACCTACTGAATGAAGCTGACTGCTGCTATCAGTCCTGACCCTACCTACTGAATGAAGCTGACTGCTGCTATCAGTCCTGACCCTACCTACTGAATGAAGCTGACTGCTGCCATCAGTCCTGACCCTACCTACTGAATGAAGCTGACTGCTGCTATCAGTTCTGACCCTGCCTACTGAATGAAGCTGACTGCTGCTATCAGTCCTGACCCTTCCTCCCGAATGAAGCTGATTCGACCATGACTCCGTCCGCTATTGGTCTTTTCCTTCCCAATCATTTTTTTTGCTGATCCAGATTTGGAACGACAAGAATATGTCGCAATATCGCAGAAATTTGTTTTAGATTCCGATGGCTATGGATGTTTGTCTGACTGAAGATAATTTTCCATTGTTTCCTTCAGCGTTCGCTAGAAAACTTGGAGAATTTTCATAACATGATGATCAAATCGCTGTTCAAGTTTGTTCAAGGAGCCGCACATCTGTGGGACTTACACGAAATTGGGTTAGCACGACAGGAGAGAAATCTACAGGTACAATTACAAGTTTTCTTATTTTGGTTTTTGAGTAATACATCAAATATGAGATACGGTTACTTTCCATTACATTTCCGACAAAGAGAAAAGAGTGCAACTATAAGTCGAAGATTTTTTGTGTTTGTTTTGCACTGAAACACATGTATGGAGATTTGATGTAGATTCTCTAAGGAAATTTATCGGAAAAAGAAATTCAATCCAACATGTTACAATGCTTGATTTCTTTTGTCTTTCTTGTATGAGTTTAATTTTATTCCCAACGTAGCTGATGTGTTTTGCTTACATTTATTTCAGGAACAGCTGGAGAAAATTCGCCGTGATCACGACGGTGCTAACCAGGTAAGTAGAAAATAGAAAGGGTGTGGGGTAAGACAAACTGTACCACTCTGAAAAAGTAACTAATCGTTATGTCGACCTGTCATTCTCTGTATCAGGTGAAAGAGGCAAATTTGGACATTATTATGGACAAAATGAGACAGGATTCTACAGAACAGGTTTGCGCACGCAGTGTAATTAATTGATATGATCTTGGCTATCTTTGACCATATGGTACTTAAGCAATAAACCACAGTTTTTATGGGTTAACCGGCGTAATAAACCACGCGGAATGTTGGGAGAACATGAGTAGAGCTTCGAATGTTCTCCCAACATCCCAAGTGGTTTATTACGTCGGTAAACAATTAGAAACTGCGGTTTATTGCTTATATAAAGTGACTTAAAATAAAATCAGGCTTTTCCGCAGTTTCTATGGGTTTACCTGCACAATAACCCATAGAGCGTATGCACATGACGTCACGGCAGCCATGTTGGTGTCCCCAACTGATCCCCAGGAATTAAATTCTGTTATTATGCAGACATCTTCTTTTGTTTCCGTTAGCCATGGCTGCTGATAACTTGAATGAATAGGCTCTATAGGTTTTCGTCCAATCAGCGCGCGCATAGTGTCTGAGTTACTTTTTAAGTTTGATATGCTATCGATAGTAACTGTATTTTTAAATTGTCCTAGAGCTTCATCTCTTATCGTTCGTGGCGCTACTTAAACTATATGTCTTATCAGACTTGAACAATGCTGCTGACTCATGGTCTGTCTCTTCACAGGCATTAACTGCCAGCCTCCAGAAAGCGCTGACTGCTTTGGAAGAAATCCAGCAGATGTGAGTGAAATCTGCAAACTGTGCGGTATTGCAATTTTCTTCCTAGAAAAGCGCACTGCATTGTTTTCCATTTTGCTTTCTGTATTCCTTCCATGTCATAATTGTACCGTATCAATTCATTGCATCTGAGTTCTCTTTTGTTCTTTTGCTGTATCTTTTCTGTCTCTGTGTTCAAGTGTCTTCCCCCGTTTTCACTCACCCCTGTAACGGTTCTAGTCTGAGGATCTGCTGTCTGTCTGCACATATGCTGTAAAAGCTTAGACAGCGAGCAGTCTTGTTTCAGTCAGTCGAGAGGGAAACTATAGCCTATTTGTGAGTAGGCTTATTTTTAAGTGTGGTCTTTAAGAGGGAGATGAGATTTCTCGGAGATGTCGTGCGTGGATATGCCGCTTACGAAGGTGTCCGTTGAGAGAGCTTGCTCTGTCTTTCCTGCCCATCTCTGACATCTCTCTAATTTTAGCGGAGCTCCACAGCGGCTCGAAGAGCCGCAGAGCGGAGCCCCATAACTACCGTGCGAGGATAGAAATTGAGAAAACCATGTGTTTGAGTTTTCATGGTCATCGTGGCTAGCGGCATGGCTCGCGGGCGCGTGCGCCTAGCGACGACGACGACGACGACGTTGCCCCAACATGGCGGCCATAGTCATCCGGGATATTTAGAAGGTCTTAAACCGAAACGAGGCTTTGTTTTTCGCGCGCTTTTCGCGGCTTGCCGCGGCTACACAACCTACAGCCAGCAGTCTACAGCAGTCTACAATGTTTTGCTGAAGAAACGGATTATTCATAGAGGTTTTGGAGGAAAAATTTTCTTCCTACAAGTTTTCAAGCGTTTTTGGAGGGACATAAGCATAAAGCTGAGTTCTTCCTACAAGTTTTCAAGCATTTTTGGAGGGACATAAGCATAAAGCCGAGTGTCTATTTTTCATTTGTTAAAGAGCTGCCTAGCTGCTTTTGGTGTTGCTTTAAAACTATTATAATTTTGCTGACCAGGTAATGGTTCTTCCGTTGAGTCGCGAGCTAGATGTTTTTTGTTTTGACGATTTATTTCAGCTATCGAATCTTCTTTAAGTAGTTGCGTACACCAGGCGTATTTAATAACTTTAGTGACAACATTTTCAATGTGTGAGGGTCTGTGTGAGGAGCTCCGCTTTTAGGCTTGCCTAAATCTATTTAATATCTCTTGTCTCTAATTACTGTCTTTATCTTAGTTGACCTGATGTCCTTATCGCTATTCACCTTTTTTACCGTGACAGGTACGTAGATTTTCATGACACCCAGGTGGAGACATCGTGTTCTTACCCAGGGCTAGTAAAGGAAGAACTCAAGCGTTACGATGAAGAAGTATGCAGATATTTTCAAGTGGATCGCAGACCCGCGCAGGTGAGAAAGATATATCCTCAAACCAGACATTTCATAAACATGCGCAGTGAGAAGGAGAAAGGGAATGCTAGATTCATGGATTGAAATGCAATTCTAACTCGAGGTTCTTAAACCTGCAAAAATGCAACAATATTTTCGCACCTCATCCCTTCGTTACTAACACAACTGCTTTGCCATGCACTTTCAGTTTAATCGTGTCTTTTGTTTTGCATTGATGACCGTTTGTTTACCCAGGATGAGCCTTGCAGTCCTCTGGTAACCTACAATTCAGATAGAATTGGAGTTTGGAAATATGGATTTTTCTGATTTCAGTCTAATAACAATGAGTCAATGTCTATTTTGACTGATATGTGTAATTGATATTTGATTAACTGCACCCAATTGTAGTCATATATTAAGCCTAATAATATACATGAAAAAATTAAACATTAATTAAACTTGGTACTCATGATTTTCATCTTTTAGGCCACGTTAGAAACCAGAAGCATGAAAAAAGAGGACAAAACTGGAAAACGCGAGCAAGCAAGGGTAAAGAAACAAGAGGTAATGAAAACAGTGGTATCTAAGTGAACCCTATTTTGCCATCTTTGAACCGTTTTGTCGCCGCCATTTTTTTTTCAGTTCGTGTTTCGTATCTTTTGTATCCTTGTCTACGCAAAAATAAATGCATATCACCCAAAACACGGTTATAAAATTTCCAAATCTTTAATTTTTTTGTTCTCAATATCCGATCTGTGGACAAGGCAGAGCCTCGTGTCGTGACTGACGATGTCAGTTGTATCTTCCCCATGGTTCAGTGTTGTGAGGGTTCTCCAGGACACACAACTAGACTCCACTGGACTCACAGTTTTTCTATGTCGTGTGAGACTTAAATTACATGTGCTGCAGCCTCTCGGGTCTTGCCTTAAAGAATGAAGTACATGACATGTGTAGCGTGCTTGTCTCTGGTCATGGCTTAAAGAACGAGGTATATTACATGTGTAGTGTGCTTGTCTCTGGTCATGGCTTAAAGAACGAGGTGTATTACATGTGTACCGTGCTTGTCTCTGGTCGTGGCTTAAAGAACGAGGTATATTACATGTGTAGTGTGCTTGTCTCAGGTCATGGCTTAAAGAACGAGGTATATTACATGTGTAGTGTGCATGTCTCAGGTCTTGGCTTAAAGAACGAGGTATATTACATGTGTAGTGTGCATGTCTCAGGTCATGGCTTAAAGAACGAGGTATATTACATGTGTAGTGTGCATGTCTCAGGTCATGGCTTAAAGAACGAGGTATATTACATGTGTAGTGTTCTTGTCTCTAGCCATGGCTTAAAGAACGAGGTATATTACATGTGTGGTGTGTTTTTCTCGGGTCATGGCTTAAAGAACGACGTATATTACATATGTAGCTTGCTTGTCTCTGCTCATGCCTTCCAGGGTGAGGTGTTTTGCGACTAGACGTCCTGCAACTCCAGTGGACTTGATGCGTCTCCACTGCAATCTAGTTGTGTATGTTGAACATAGATATCAGTTGTGTGACAAATTTGCATTTGTTCAACAGAAAAGCGAACAGGAGCTTTCCATCGATGACGTACTAACAACGTCCAATGGCACAACGTTTTATATCTTATTGGATCCAGGGCAACACGGTTTCCTTGACACGCCAGAAGGTGTCAGGAGTATGAAGACATCAATGACTTTTCTGACTGATACTCAAGGTACTATTGCAGTAGATGGTTTGACATGTAGTACACATATGTGGGCTACCAACAGGGGTACTGATGCTGGTGGTGTCATCCCGCTCATTCTACAATAACACGTCTGGTGCGATAATTGAAGTATTAATTTACTTTAGTATAAATACTCAGGTGATCATACAAAATCGCGCGCTCTCATTGGTTCGCTATCTCGGATTATCAGCCGATAATCACCTCGACGAACAGAATGGCTGCTAGTCGTTCGCGCGCTTTTGATGAAATTATTTTCTTCGTGTTGTACAATGCTTTTTCTTTTCTTTTTTTGAAATAATAACCTGTGTATTTATACTAACACAATTATTCGCCTCAGGCTCAGTGATTATCGGTAAATATTCACCTCGACTTCGTCTCGGTGAATATTCACCGATAATCACTTCGCCTTCGGCGAATAATTGTTAAATATTCGCTCCCGAACAGATTTGAATTATTGGTTTCCTTTGTCCAGACGTTTTTGTTACGAACCTCTTGATTTGTACTTCAGGTGAAGTTGATGATGATGATGATCCTCTGCCAAGTTACATTGAAGCTGTTTCAATCAGAGAAGAACTCTTCATGGATCTCAGGAAACAGTAAGTTGCAAACATTGAGCCCGCTGAGATGTTGGGATCCCCTCCCAAGGGGGAAAGTCATTTTATGCGAATATTCGGCGAGCAGAGGAAGTCAAACCTATCTCTCCATTTTGTCTTTCGTGTTGTTTATCCGCCCTCTTGCGCAGCAGCAAGGCTGTTACTCTCTGTCACTCTTTCTTTTATTTGAAGCTTTACTCTGGACTCTTTGACGACTTTTTTACCTTCTCTACCTTCAGCGTAAGAATGGAATATTTGGAACATCTCGAGACGTGGAAGCATCAAGCTCTGGACCGCGCGGACAGCGTGGTGACTGCCAAGGTGAAAGCTCATCAATAATTACTCTCAGAAGTGTTAGTATTTTAAGTCATATCAAACACGAGACGCAGTGTTTGATCACAGATAAAACACCGTGAAGACAGCTGAAAATACAGCGCACGGGGAAGGATTTTTAGCGAATTCTACGTTTTTGATATGTGATGAAACACATGTATCGTGTGTTTGATATAGCTTCTTGAACGCAATTATCTAGGAGAAATTAACGATGCAAACACGAGCCGTGTTTTCTCTGATTTCTAAACATCCCACGGTGTGTGATTTCCTTTGTCTTTCTCTTATTTTTAATGAGTTTGAGAAAGTTATGTGAAACAAACCCTGTCAACTCTGAGTATCGTTGAAAGAAATTGAATTTGTTGCGAATCGTGGTTGCTCTCTAATCTGTAAATTTTTTTTCAGGTGGAGGAATTGAACAGTGAGTTGGATTTACGACTTCACCTCCACGAACCACGAGCAGCCAGAGCAGAGCAGGATGTACACAACGTAAGAGCAGGTACTGTCTCAGCATTACACTGACTCAGGCACGGAGGGTTTGGAGCTCGTGACTTTGGTGTTTGTGTCGGGTAATTGAACTCAATCCTTGTGCTTTTGTTCCTTCAGCCGAGTTAGTTATGCACCGTGAGCGAGTAGAGCGGCACTGCAAGGGAGTTATAACATCGCTCAATGAGTTTAAGGCCAGATTCCAACAGATGGTAGAAGAACACGATAAAGAGGTGAGATTGAAACCAACGGGAACGCGTTTGAAGTGTCACCCGCTATGTGTTAATGCCTCTTCTGTGATGTGCAGAAATAACCACCACGCAGCAAAACGTACAAACCCACAAAGCTGAGCGATGTGCGTATGTTTGTTCCTCAGACTGAAATTTTCAAACTTTCCGTTCAAGAACTCGAAGCCACTTTCACTTCCGCTACCAAGACTCATGAGTAAGTGAATAAAACCGATCTTAATGAATTTATTAATCAACTTCACTTCTCTTTATGACTGGTATATTTTGTTCTTTAGGCTTTTAGGTATTCAGGATCAGGTAGCAGGGCGAGTTGAACAGGTGAGAGGAACTCGTTTTGTCGATGCTAAAGCGATTTGTCGCGGTGAAACGCGGAGCGAGAATCGTACCCTGGGGCGCGGCTCTCGAAGGGCACACAGTCCGTTTTTACGTGGAGTCAATCGAATATTGTTGTAGTTCTTAGCGTGAAAGCGAGCCTAATATGCAAGTTAACTTAGAACTGTATTGTTTGAAAAATAACCTAATTGTAATTCACGTTGTAAACATTGCGATCATATTTCCAGGTGCACTAAGGGAAGGACCATTAGAAAAGTGATGGGGGGGGGGGGTGGGGAATTTTCAGCTTGCACGAATTTTTTTTTTCGCTCACTGCTTGTGCAGGAATATTTTTTTTCAGGTGAACCCCTCTGCACGAATTTTTTTTACTACGTGTGAAAAAGTCACAATTGGACCTTCCTTCTGCATGAATTTTTTTTTACCTTCTTCTTTGCATGAATTTTTTTTCTTGGCATTTTCCCTTGCATGAATTTTTTTTTGTTTTTTTCCCCACCCCCCTCCCCCCATCACTTTTCCAATGGTCCGTTCCTAAGTCCTCTGCCAGTCTTAAAACTATCAGCACCTGTTAATAATACAAGCTTAATATAATTAGAGAATGGAAACGTGCAGAGACATTTATAGCATAGCTTTGGGAAAGCGCGCGCTATGATTGGCTAATACGCGCGATTCATTTGCCCATGGGTTGCATGCTGACGTCAGATTGTGAAGTTGTGAAGTCTTATGTTATAAAAGAAATTGTAAACTTCATCTGCTCATTTTCACTTCCAAGTAAAATTAACAAATCGAATGTCGTTGTCGATAACAGTGCAGACAACGGTAAACCACATTCTATTTGTTTCTTACCACAATATCAACGTCAAAGAAAATGTTTTTTTCAGAGCGTGACCAAGATCGTAACACAAAGAAAGAGCAAGCGTTGTCAATAACTTTCTCGCAATCCGATTGGTTAATTCACTAAAATGAGCGTTTTTAATTGGCTATTGCATTGTGTGACACATTGACGTTGTCTCGACAACGGCAAATTAGCCAATCAGATTGCGAGATTAGTAGCAATTGTGGTAAAATTTAATTTAGAGCACGTTCTAACTAAGGTCAAACGTTATACCGAGGTGGTCATAATCAATCGATGATATCAGTTGTCCTTGTGTTTTTAGTACATGGATGTGATCAGAACTTCACTGAGAAAATTCCGTCATGATTTAGATGACATGCTCAGTACGTTACGAAACTCTAACGCAAGATTCAGGAAGACGTTCAAGTAAGAACCATTTAAATGACAGCTTTTTAATCTTCCTAAAATCCCACTATTATGGTGGCCTAAAAACAATATACTTTTTCTCTTTGTTCCTGACCATTGATTGAAAGACTTTTTCCTTCAGTTATGTAGAGAAGAAAAGTTTTAACTTATTTTATTTTCCATTTTAAATTTGACGTGCAGTTTTGCTCAAATTAAGATGATGCGATGTTTTGGAAGGAGAGCCTTTCGTTAACAAGAAGTAACGCTTCCAACATACAACTCGTCATTCCACGAAGAAACTTGAACATTAGATTTCGCTTAATGTTAGAAAAACGCTCCTAGTTTCATGACTGTGTTCTTCGCTAAAAATCGCTAACTTTCCTCTTCTTCTCTCCGCTCGCGAGGATCCCGTAGATTTAAAGCGAGTAGTAACTACTTATATCCTTGTACCTTGAATGTCTCTGATAGAAACAATAATTGTTCTTTGCAATATTGTATCTGAGTAACTGTTCTGTTATCGTTTTTCAGAGTATTTTCTGATGGTGGAAATTTCTCAACAGAGGAAGTCGACGAGTACAGGAAAAAACTTGTGAGTAAGAAATGTCACTCGTTAAAAACTAAAACTACAAGATTCCTTTCTACCTTTGTCAGACTGTGCCACAGTATGTGGTTTGATGTCAATACCAAACACGAGATACAGTGTTTCATCACATATCAAACACGAGATACAGTGTTTTATCACATATCAAACACGAGATACAGTGTTTCATCACATATCAAACACCGAGAAAAGAGCTGAAAATACGACGCGCAGCTGAGTATATTTGGTGAAATTCGAGGTGTTTTGATATGTGATGGAACACTAATATCGAGTGTTTGAAATAGCTTCTCGAACGAAATTATTTAGGAGAAATTAACGATGCACAAACGAGCCGCGTCTCACAGATATCCAAACACGTCACGATGCTTGATTACCTTTGTCTTTCATTTATGCATTATTGATGAGTTTATCAAAAAGGCAAAACAACACTGCGTAGCCGAACAAACGGTCCTGGTCAGCTTCTTTTCTAAAGACTAGTCACACGTGTCGCTTTCGTTCACTCTCGAAATTTGTGACTTCTGTCTTAGGAGCGAATGGCAAATAAGATAGACTCGTCTGAAGGTTCTTTTATGGCTGAGCTTGAAGGAATGGAGTCGAAGAGACTTGAGGCAGCTACAGACTATGCCGGCAAACTAGAGGATCGGTATGTGACGACTTTTAGTTGGTAGATTTGTAGCTTCTTCCCTGCGTTATCCCGTAATAAAACTGAGTCTGAGGTAACTAACTGGAAAACTTGCTGAAGCAGTAGCATAGTTTTCATTTATTTTAACACGATCAATTATATCTGTGTCCTGTTCCTTTTACGAATGAAAAGTGCGAAACACTCTCGATGTTAACTCTCATAGCTTTTGTTCTCGCAAGTTGTATTCTTTTGGTGATCCGTACGTCACTCCATCAATAGTGTGCCACTCAGCAAGATGTCGGATGAAACGAAGAGTAGACTCTGAGTGACTATTTGCTAAAGATCACGTCCTTAAATTGCCACATAGAGTTAGCCCTATAATATTGGGAATAAGAAGGTCCCCACGACAAGAGAATTTTTTTTTGGCTTCAGTGTATGTTGGTCCATGCAGCCGGAGTAGCGCTTATACAGGTAAACAGTACCAGTCTGGAGTAGCACTCAGTTTGTTAAGCGGGACTTAAAGCAAGCTGGACGGCAGCGTCTTTGACGGCACTGCTTGGAAAATAAAGTTTCTGTTGATAAAATAAATTCTTCTTTTGTCAGAAGATTTAGTCACTCGATGTTGATGGCGACGTTTCGACTGCTTACTGCTAGTCTTCTTCAGGCGGTGGGGTCGACTGATTCCGGCTCACCATAAATTTCTGTTGTTGATACATCGTTCGCACCTGTTTTCACCGAAACAAATTTTTTGTTATCGCTCCCTCCTGCAAGGTAGTAGAATGCCTACCGCTTTTATTTATCGTGGGATTCGTGAAAGCAAATGTAACCTTCTTCGCTCACGTTCTCTACGAACTTGGAAAATGCTCATTTCACGTTGTTTTTTTTTGCAGAGGACGGCTAAGAAACCTACGAAATTGTATTTTGTACGTGCATATTCATTGCGTTCCTCATTAACGCTATTGTTCAGTGGCGTACCTGCTGACTTTCCGGAAAATCCCTAATTACTCAGCTCGTCAGTTCGTTGATTTTAGGTTAGAAACTATTGCGTTCTTCTCTTTCAGGTTTAAGCATCATTTGTTTGATTTAACATTTATGGAAAAAGTGACCAGATGGTTAACAAACACACAGGTCAAAGTCAAAAGCGAGGTATGAAGAGGCGTACTGAGAAAGATTCCATTAGTGCCATTAACCCTTTCACTGCCATGACTGATCAAAATCTAACTTCTTCTAAAAGTATCAATGCACTTTTGAGCAAACCTACCAGGAGACTTAAGCAATTTATCAACTTGAGGATTTTGAGTTGATCTAACATAAGATTCTCCAAACTAGCGCATAAGATAGTGTATGACACTCGCTAATGAGAATTGCCAGTCACATCTTGAAAGTGCAAGAGTAAATTAAAAGACTTGATCCATAGCCTTCTTCACGGGTTTTTCGTCTTTCATAATAGCTGGCTTTATTTTGCGTTCCTTTATAGGGAAGTCCAACTCATTTACTTCAGGTTTTTCAATAAGAATTGTAGCAGCAGGAGAATTGTATGAAGTAACAGGAGAATATTCTAAAAGCGCTCCATATCTGAATTTAAAACTTAGCTCAGGCCATCTAAATTTGACTGGAGAATTCTTGGTAGTAGCCGGAGAATTCTCCGATCTCCGATGCCTAATGAACACCCTGTTACTTTCAGAGTCAAGACTACGTGAAATAAATTAAAGAAAGGGGTCTTGACGCTCGTGTCTGTATGTAGAAGATCAAATCCCAACAGGCTTGTTCAGGGGCCTGAGAGGTCAACGGTAAAACGGCTTCAGTTCTGATGTACCGTTTGTGCTGATCTCCGCAGGTTGCATTCAGTAACTCTCAGGCTAAAAAATTAGCCTTTTATTTGGCCACACTTGAACGCCATATTGATGCTGTTGAAAGACCCAACCTGGACAAAGAGGTGAGCTACGTTTAGAATATCTTAGGTTTTATTTTTCGATGGAACCTCCGTAAAATTAAATAAAGGCGAGGGGAGTTTCATCTTTAAATGTCGTAAGTTGGTCTGAAGAAAAGAGCGAACAATAACTTGCTAGTTAAGTTGTTGAATTTCATTACCTCCGCCAAGGAGGTTATGTTTTCACGCCTGTCTATTTGTTTGTTTGTTTTGTTTGTCTGTCTCTCTGTTAATCGTTTTACGCAAAAACTAATCCACGGATTTGCACCACATTTGGTGGAAAGGCCGCAAATATACCCAGGATCAATCGATTAAAATTTGGGATTTATCCGGATTAAATTCCGGATCTCAGATCCAGATGAGTGTAATATCAGGTGTACATATGTGGCGGGGCGGAGGTATGCGCTCTACCGAGTGCCCTTCTAGTTTTCATTCTGTTTCTTGTTTGTTTGTTTTTTTGTTTGCTTGTTTTCAGCAATTGACAGCACGCGAGGTACAGAGCAGCCTTATTCCAATCCTTCAAACGTTTCATGAACGGTCGCTGTATCTAAACTGCCTTCTGAATCCCGCCACGCCAAGTCTAACAGTACTACAGACAGGACTCAGGAAAAACAGCGACAAAAATCAGGAGGATAAAAAAGATGAGAAACGTTCCAAACCAGGACGCAGGTAAAACTCTCTTTGCTAAGTTACTAAATCCTTATTTACTGTGATACTGCTTGTTTTACTATACAGTGTGGGTCTAACGTTTTCATCTGTGGATCAAAACGTGCCGTGTGACCATTCTTTGTAAAGCCACTGAACTGTACTGTTCTGTACTGTGGTACTGTTTGTTTTACTATACAGTGTTGTTCTAACTTTTTCATCTGTGGATCAAACCATGCAGTGTGACCATTCTTTGTAAAGCTACTGAACAGTACTGTACTGTGGTACTGTTTGGTTTATTACACAGTGTAGTTCTAACTTTTTCATCTGTGGATCAAACCATGCAGTGTGACCATTCTTTGAAAAGCTACTGAACAGTACTGTACTGTGGTACTGTGTGGTTCTAACTTTTTCTTGTGTCGATGGAACCATGTCATGTAGCTATTAATAATAATAATAATAATAATAATAATAATAATAATAATAATAATAATAATGACTTTATTTCAGCATTTCCACAGTGAAGTGGCTCTTCATCCGAAACAATTCAAATCAAATCAAATATTGGTTTTTGTGGGGAGGGGAAAACTGGAGTACCCAGAGAAAAACCTCTGGGAGCAGAGTAGAGAACCAACTCAGTGTTACTCAATAGTTACTCACTGTTAGTGTGGAGAGTCTACTTAACCATTTTTTCTATACTCCTCCCTCCCTCCCTCCCCTGGTGGTAGCTGGGGGTGCCGTCCCCCCCTTTAAATAATGCTGGATTCAATCTCTGTCACCTCTCTGTATCAAACATGGCTTTTCTCAGCCACCTTAATTTCTCTGTTTTGACGTGTTTTGGCAATCGAACCTCGCCTCTTTCTTTAGTTTGTCATTTTCTGACTTGTTCGGTTCGCTTGCTATTACGTTCTGTGGATGAAACTTCAGTACTGACAACTAAGAAACATGTTTCCAGACCAACATTTTATTTTCTCTGCCTGTCTTGTCCAATGCACAAATTTATGAGATTTGTTTACGCTATAAAGCTGCTATACTTTATCTTTAGCAAATTCATAAGTCATCGGTGTAACCGTGGGTTGATACTGCTGTTCTATTACACAGCTGCCATCTTGAATTCTGTTCGAAGATAAGGCACGCTCGCCTTACCCTACCCGCAAGACGACCTCCATTTGTTCTCTTCAGGTCTTCTCTGTCGTGAATTCATAAGATGGCCGAAACGTTAAGTGACCTTGAAATAAATAATAATGCTGGATAAATAAATAACCTTTAAAATCTTAATGACCTTAACTAAGCTTTGAGTGGAGTTTACGGTTGTATGTTAGAAGACGAACCTAACATAGTAGCAACACTAACCGTTGATCTGACTGTCTTATCTGTTTGTAATTACTTCACTGTTTACCTTGTTGACCATTACTGGGCTTCTATGTGAGGTTACATTTGCATGCAAACCTGCTTTATCTATTTCTTACTCTATCTGTTTTTTTTTTTTAATCTCTACTTTATCATCCTTTTGTTCTCGTTCTGTCATCATTTCTCCTCTCAGTCCCATTGTGGAAGAGACAATTGACGACTTTGTGGGGTCCCCTGCTCGTGACTCTGATTCCAGTGATGACGAACAGAGCACCAAGTGTCAAATTCCGGTCGTGAATGTCGCAGGGTTTTATCGGTCCCGTTTGTACCGCTTTCCTTCTCCTGAAACGTTTCATCTCTTTGTGGAATCACCTCCATCTTCACCGATCGAGGAGCGGGCAATTACCGCGTATGTTTGCCTCCTTCTTTCCTTGCTATTCCTCTTTCTTTCCCTCCTCTTGTTCTATGTATCGGGCAGGGATGCTTTTCGTATCTGTCATTAACCCTGCACTCCCCTAGATCTTGGTAGTAATTCTCTTTACGAAGACTTATCTAATTCCTTACCTACTAGTTGAAAGAGCTTGATGCTGGATCATGATATTTAAGAGATGATAATTTTTCTCAATTCTCACTAGCCTTTCTCTTGACAGTGTGTTGATGCGCAAAAGAAATAGTGTAGTGATGACATCATATGGACATTTGTCAAAATTTAACATTGTTTTTTATTGAAAAAAAAAATGACACTTTGCTATTTGAATTATACCACACAAAGCAAAATGAAAAACCCAAATGATGACATTAAAATGTTTTAAAACAGTTTGGTGTAAAAAAAAAAATTAGTGTAGTTTTTTCACTGCTCTCCGTTTTCTTGTGAGTAAAAGGTTGTTGTATTGGTACTATTCACCTAGTGAATAAAACGTGTGAGAAATATTGTGTTGTGCTTCTCAATGCAGAGGGAGCAAAAGTAAGAAGAAGACGGCCCCGAAGGCTGAAGAAGAAACAACAGAAACCGACACGAGAGGACTTGATTCAGATAAACCCAAATCAACTCGTGAGTTCTTCTTTCTTAACCATTATAATTTAGATTCCATATGACTGCAAATGGTTTGAATTATGATTATGATAATAATTATTTTTTAATTATTTATCATTAGTAATGGTAACAGGACTGAGTGGAGTCCAATTGATTAACAAAATCGGACAACCGCGTAGGGGGAGCCCAATTTGTTTAATCACGAATATCATTTCAGACCGAATTTGAGACACGAAGTTCTGTTACCAATTAATCATAACTTTAACAAATTTTGTGATATATAAAGCTCAAGAAATTCCAAGATTTTTTTGTGCTAGCAGTGAATAAAAAGCCATTTAAGCGCGCGCGTGATGGCGCGTACTGTCCAACTAGGCATGACGTGCACTGACCTATTAAACTGTCCTATTAAGGCTGAAATCAGGGTAGTTGATAGCCAGTCTGATTTGAGAAAAGTTATAGTTAAGATTATAATAATAATTAACAATATTAATTACAACACTTATCGTATTTATTATAACTAATTAATCATAATTTGTAATAATAATTTATAATAATAATTCTTATCATAATTAGTAATAAATATTTGTTTTAGGAATTTATGTTTAATTTTATAATTATTGCAAATGAATATATGAAAGACCATATATAATTATTATCACTGTCATTATTTAAAAGCATTTATTTTATAATATTAAAGTAATATAATAATAATTTTTATAATGAATTATTATAATAAATATAATTATTAGAATTTATGTCATTCTTATAGTAAAATAATTATAATAATGATAATATTAAATAATTATTATAAAATATTAATCATAGTAATAAGAATCCTTTTCTTAACTAGCTGCTAGTTGTTCAGAGGGCGGATAGGGCTTTGAGGTGGGTCGGTTCATTGGTTGTCTGGAGGATGTGTTAATTTCTACGCTGGTTTATCTGCCGGATAGCGCTGTTCATTCTTTCAACAACCAAAGTTAGGCTAGCTTGATGTACAGAAACTGTAAGGTTGTGAAAATGTTTCCAAGAGAACAAACACTCCTTAGTCAAGGTCTGAGTGAGCAAGAGTTAGGGCACAATCTTTTTTAGTCAGAATTTTTAAGTCTCTCACAGTTCCTCCGTTTTGAAAAGTCGTCGTTTCCCTGTACGGCTCGTCATGTTTTTCTATGCATTTCTTTGTCAGGGTGTTTTCGTAAGAGAGTCAACCTTCTTTCTCCTCCATCTAGTTTCCTAACTTTAGCTCTTCTCATTTGTTTTCATTCCACAGCTTCTCTCTCTAGAGCAGCGAAAGCCGCTAATGGAGACTCCAGGCCCAAGACAGTCCCGGGAGAAATGAAGGTGTGACACTTATTACTGTAGCAGTGACATATGTTAGGATTCTTTTCCTTCTACTGTTTTTAATACAAACCTCAAACCCACGCTTTTAGAAGCTACTTAAAACGTCCTCGTCACCGTGTTGTGTTTGAATTCCCCACCTGTCCCCTGTTGGTGACCTTTTCACGTCTTTTGACAAACAAAAAGAATTCTATTATAAGTAACCTTGTTCCAAATCCACAAATGGAAAAATGTAATAAGTGTCTCGGTGCAAATTCAAGTACGTACCCCAGTTGGCATGTACAATGTAATCGTAAGTTTGTTTGACATTTTTAGGTTACGAGCAGATTATCTGATGTCGACAAGCAAAGTGGAAGGCAAAAGAGTGCAAGGTAATTATTGCCAATTCAATTTATGATTTATTCACTTCTTAAACCGGTAACACTTTTAATACAATATGTTAAAAAGAAGCACTGGTCAGGGAATTTTTCAGTATTGCCATTTTTATTCACCTATTCTAAAACTTTCCGACGAATAGTGAAAACCACATTTTACGCTTTCGTTCATAGTTTAAGAAGTTGGAATCAGACAGTGACAATGTATGGCAAAACAAACATTACAACATAGCTGAGGGAATGCGCGCGCTATGATTGGCTAATACGCATGGTTCATTTGTCCATGGGTTGCATGCTGACGTCACATTGTGAGGTTGTTAAGTCTTATGTCATAAAAGAAATGGTAAACGTGCAGCGGGTAACCATCGGATTATGGAAACACACGGGAGGTTGCTAAGCGCGAAAGAAGCGTAAGAGATGCTCGGGGTGCAGCTGAGAGCATCTCTAGCTTCTTAGTAAACCTCTTCAGTACAATACTGTTCTGTAGCTTTTCAAATAATGGTCACGCTGCATGGTTTGATCCACATATGGGTTAGAACCACACTGTAAAGTAAAACAAACAGTACCACAGTACAGTACTGTTCAGTAGTTTTCCAAAGAATGGTCACACTGCATGGTTTGCCAATAAATCATAAAGTTGTATTCGTACATATTTTGTTTCAGGATCTGAGGGTAAGCGTCATAATGAACTTAAATTGTTTTTCCTTTTAGTAACCACAAAGTGAGCGCATCACGAAGGGATACCATGGGACCGAGATACGACAAGAAGTACCTGGTGTTTGGTGAAAAAATGGAGGACGAGAAGTAAGCAGTTGTTCTTTTACAATACAACAGATGGGTTTACTCTCCGTAGAAAAAATCTGAGCAGAAGTTGAAAAATGCCCACGTAATTTTTATTAAGTTTTGTGTCTTACGCTAACTGTTCTATGAAGTCTTAGTTGTGTTTCATAAGTTTTGTTTTTCTTTATAACATGCTGGCCATGGGTTTTGCCGTGAACTGTTGTTTTTCAGTCAAGCAACCAATTGGTAACCTTACCTTAGGGTAACCATTATATGCTCTTTGAAGGGGTCAGTCTCTAAGTAATTAGTGTTTCGTCGGTTGGAAGTTGAAGCGCACACATTAAGTTGAAGAAACCAATTGACAAATGAACGTTATACCACCGTATAGTGGATTTCCTTTATCTTACGGTGGTACAACTTGCATTAAATGCTTCTTCGTAGCAATTTTAGTAGCTGTCAGCTCAGGAGTTGTCTCTCCCTTGAATTAACAGGCATTTCATGGCTCGTATACGGAACATTTTGAGAGAGGGCCTAGAGGGTTTGTTGGCTACAGCCGAGGTAAGCTCGTCGTTATAACTCTTACAAGTTTTAGGACGATTTGCCTTATAAATCCTTTATTCCCTCAATGTGGCTCTTACTGCAAAGATCTCCAAGATTTAAGCCCTAGTCTTCACGGACTTCTGGACCTCTCTGCGAAAAGAATGACCACTCCACGTTGTATCTCCTCACACAGCTGTACATTTGAGTACCTCGTGGTTACGATATAGCGTCATATGGAGTTGCACCTCAGCCACTTCGGATGGGGTTGGAGCGGGGGCGGAGGGCTTGGGTGTGAGAGTAGCCTTATGATGAACTAAACCATCTCAACCAGGGGAATTACCTCCAGTCACGGGGCCTCCTGTGGCGTCACGTCTTACTGTCCTATTTTAAAACACTATTCCAGTGCAGAGCAATTTCCATTCTAGCAAGAGAAAATCATGTGATTAACAACACAAGATCTTTCCTCTGGTTGTGATTTACAAAAGGCTAATACGACATAAGCATTGAGAGTGTAATGAATTCCAAAGTTCCCTTTCATCTTTTTCAGATGTTTTATCGTCAAAAGGGCCAGCGAGCACCAACTCGTCCCCAGGCCATCCATGACAATTTTGACCTGTGTGCAGAGGCTTTGGTACAGCGCTTGACTTCATATAAGACTCAGGCGGAGGAGTACCATAACTCATGCATCCAAGGTGAGGTGACTTGTGGCACTGCAGAATTTAAGAAGGGAAAGGGCTGCGTGGGAGTAGAGGGAAAAGGGATGGGTGGGACACTGGAAAACGGAGAAGAGCTACATCAAGTAGGGCTCTAGAAAGAGAGGGATTGCGCTCGGAGTAAGTGGAACAGTGGGTAGTGAATCCTGTAAGCCTTAACAAAATATCCCGAGATCTCCTCGGGGGGTAATCAGAAGATCTCGGGATATTTTGTAAAGGCTTACATGATTCACTACCCCTCGGGATATTTTGTAAAGGCTTACATGATTCACTACCCCTCGGGATATTTTGTAAAGGTTTACATGATTCACTAACCCTCGAGATATTTTGTAAAGGCTTACATGAACAACTACCCCTCGGGATATTTTGTAAAGGTTTACATGATTCACTATTCCTCTTGATATTTTGTAAAGGCTTACATGATTCACTACCCTTCGGGATATTTTGTAAAGGCTTACATGATTCGCTACCCCTCGGGATATTTTGTAAAGGCTTACATGATTCACTACCCCTCGGGATATTTTGTAAAGGTTTACATGATTCACTAACCCTCGAGATATTTTGTAAAGGCTTACATGAACAACTACCCCTCGGGATATTTTGTAAAGGTTTACATGATTCACTATTCCTCTTGATATTTTGTAAAGGCTTACATGATTCACTACCCTTCGGGATATTTTGTAAAGGCTTACATGATTCACTATTCCTCGGGATATTTTGTTAAGGCTTACATGATTCACTACCCCTCGGGATATTTTGTAAAGGCTTACATGATTCACTACCCCTCGGGATATTTTGTAAAGGTTTACATGATTCACTACCCCTCGAGATATTTTGTAAAGGCTTACATGAACAACTACCCCTCGGGATATTTTGTAAAGGTTTACATGATTCACTATTCCTCTTGATATTTTGTAAAGGCTTACATGAACAACTACCCGGAACAGTGGTTAGCTGATGGGAATGGCTGGGGTTAGGGAACACTCGAGGACAGAGAGGAGAGGGCTGGGTAACTGGAACACGGGAGATCAGGGGGAGGGATAGGGTAAATGTAAGGCCCGTTGGCTGGAGGAGGGAGGGGTGGGTGGCTGGAACACGGGATATTAGGGGGGATAGGGTAAGTGGTAACCCGCCACCTGGTTATCTCAGTTAGTTGGTAGAGCACCGGCCTGTCGAGTGGGAGGTCGTGACTTCAAACCTCGGCCGGACCAACACACAAGTTCTTAAAATAGTTGAGGAGAATTTGCTGCCTTTGTTATGACATCTGCAAATGGTTATACATTCTAGTTTTCTTGGATAAGGCCGAAAAACCGTAGGCCCCGTCTCACAGCACTGTTCTTGTGGGACGTTAAAGATCCCACAACACTGTTCGAAAAGAGTAGGGGACGTAGACCCCGGTGTTGTGGTCGACCTTTATAAAGTTGATTGTAATTAATTAATTAACAGAAGAATTGATGTGAAGCGCCTTTGAACATATCCATATGAAAAAAGTGCGCTATACGAATTCATTCATTGTCATTAAGTGAAGCGCTCGTTGACTGGAAGAGGGGAGGGGTGGGTGGCTGTAATAGGGAAGATCAGGGGGGATTGATAGAGTGAATGTAACGCTCGTTGGCTGGAGGAGGGGAGGAGTGGAGCAAGAACACCACTGGTGAATAAACTGTTCACTTCCTCCCTTAGTTATATGAACGTGAAATATCGATATCGTGATGATTGATCAATTGTATAATATTTTGTGGCAGAACTTCGTTCGCAGTTGCAGAAGTTTTCGGTGATGTTAGTTCATCTCCCACCCCTGGTGGTGCAAATTATAGTCACAGATCACGCCACGGAGCTGGAGGAAGAAAGAGGATCAATCGAGAATGACTATCAACTCAGGCTACAGGAACTAGAGAGAAGAAAGGTGACACTGTTAGGCATTACACCAGCAGACGTTTAATTTGTTATTGCCGGTTTCCAGTCAGTGTGCCACCTGGTATCATCATCTGTACAGCCCGTTTTGTTAATGGGATAAAAAAGTACTACTTCATATTGCAACGAAAAACTTTTTGAGTCTATAATTTTCAATTTGCAAGCGACCTTTAACCATTCACTGTTACATTTTAACAACAACAACAACAACAACTTTATTTAAATTTGGAAATACAACAAAAGATACATTGATACTGCAGTCAGCGAGGCTATTCGAGGCAGGCCAGGCTACATAATTTACTACAAACTAGACAAATACAAAGAAATTAGACGTTATACAAGTATATATATTTGACATTAAATAGATACTATTCTACTTCTACAGAATCTTCACCAGTCCCAACTGAGGCCGTCTCTCGGTCATCCTCATAACCGTGAAGAGATGGATGCTCTGTGTGGAAGCGAAGAAAGAAGGAGACAAGAAGCGCTAGATGGAGCTAAACAACACGCTGAAACTATGGCAGTAAGTAGCGTAAAAATACCGTGTTCAAGAGCAGACATGAAGCAAAACTAATAAACCATGAAACTAGAATACTGCTGATTTGCTCTTTGTTTTTTTTTTAACAGAAACTCGAGGCACAGTTTTCTAGTTCGTTCATCGACAAACTCGCTCAGACGTGTGAAACGCTGTTACTGCAGTTTGATGCTATTCTTACTCCTGATGACGTAGAAGTTGGAAGTACGTCATCTGTTTAACTTACGTCATGTACTCTGTTGCGTGTTTTTCGAAGGCCTTTGAACTTTTCTAGCCAGTTTGCTACACGATAATCTGTTGAAAGTGCCAAGGACCAAGGGGTTACAATAAACTGCGATCTATCTTGGTGTAATTAACACGTTCTCTACACAGTAAACAAAGCGAACAAAATGTTAGGTATAATAAGGCGATCACTCGGAAACGATAATCAGTATGCGTTTTCTTGCCTCTTAAGTCGTTGGTGAGACCTATACTCGAATACGCTGCCCCCGTCTGGAACCCCTCCCAAGAATGGATATTGAATCCTTGGAATAAGTCCAAAGAAGTGTATCACGGGTGGCGTTAAAGCAAAAGCGCGGAGAAATGAGCCATGAAGACCGCTGAATTGGAAAACTCTGGAGAAACGTGGAGAGTTCTTATCTCTAGTCCAGTACTACAAGATAGCTTTGGGAATAGATAGTCTTCCTTTTTCGGACTCTTTTTGAACTTACTAAATGTAATCGAACTAGTGCCAATCACGATTAAAAGCTCTATGTAAAAAGTTGCCATCCTAAATTGCTACAATTACTCTTTCTTTGTACGGATCGTTAATATGTGGAATCATTTTCCCAAAGATGTTGTACATGCAGGATCGCTGACTCTATTTTGCAACAGATTAATGATTTATATGAAAATTGATCAATAAGATTGTAAACAGTTTTAATTATCTGTATATAAAGTTTTAGATTCTAGATTTTTACTTATCATCTTTTATTTTGGGGAATCTTTTATATAGGGTTCATTTCCCCTTTCGAGAGATATTTTGTAACTTTAATTTTTTATCTCTTGAATAAAGTACCAGGTATTGTAGTGCTTTATTGTATTGTACTGCACTGTACTGTGTTGTATTGTGTTGTATTGTACTGCACTGTACTGTGTTGTGTTGTGTTGTATTGTATTGTATTGTGTTGTATTGTATTGTATTGTGTTGTATTGTATTGTGTTGTATTGTATTGTGTTGTGTTGTATTGTACTGTATTGTATTATATAACATCAGTCATAGCAAGGTAAAACAAGACCAATCCTGGAATCACTTTTTGATAGTGAATTGAAAACCGCTTCATAGTTTTTTCTACTTTAGTTATCTTTCTCGTACTTTCTGGCTAATGTGTGGTTTAAATTGCAGAGATTGAACCTAAGCCAAAGAGCACAAAGAGGCTATTGAGGGAGAAAATAACTCGGGGAGAGGATGATAAAGGTAAAAGGCAATAACTTGTAAAATCAACGCTGTACATTTCTGCTTTAGCAACTAATGTTTCGGTGCATGCATTGTCTTGTTATTCCTCATTTTTTGTTCTTATTTTCCTTCTTTGTTATCAAGATTATTATAATCATTTCAAGCTCCCGCTGTTTTCATTGCCTTGTTTACGCTTTCTCAATATCCATGTTTTTTGTTTCAGACAAACTGACCCCATTTCCTTTCGAAGGGACGACATGGCTGGGACTGCCCACAAACGAACTTGTCCTAGAAGAACTTGTCGACAAGAAGAACAATATCCTTTAGTTAACTGTAGATGTTCTTTGTAGGTTAAGGTCATGGGTTAGGCGACTGTTTCTTTAGAAGTTTCTTTCAGTAACAACTGTTTATTGCGGGTCATGTTTTTCTTGTCCATAGGACCAATTGCGTAAAAAGGCGCACATGAGCCTTAAGGCCCCACATGGCCGGGGCTTATCCCGGTTTCAGTTGCATGAATCCACCTGGGAGTATTATTACTCCCCCTGGGAGTATTATTACTCCCCCCTGGATGGGATGCTAGTCCATCGCAGGGTCCTCCCCAGCATTGTATCGCCGCGACCAATTTATACACCTGGGTGGAGAGAGACAGTGTGGAGTTAAGTTCCTTGTCTAAGGAAACAACACAGTTCCACCGTCAGGGGTTGAACTCCGGACCTTCTGATCGGAAGTCCGACACGCTATCCACCACACTACCGTGTCTCCAGGACCAATTGTGTAGTGGATTTTAAACTGTTCAAAACAGATTGATGTGCTCTGCCCAAAGGGAAGCGAATGCCCTGTGGGAACTGATACATTTTAAACATATCTTGAAAACGTTTTGGGGTGTTTAAGAAAAGTTCACTCTTTTTGTCGATGTAAAAACCTGTGAAATTTTTTGTGATGGAATGAACTAAGGAAACTTAGAAAAATAAGGAAAACCGGCCACAGGTTTTACACCGAGAGAAAGTTGAACTGTAATTTATGTTGTAGGAACCGAAGTGAAACCGATTTGTTCCTTAATGAGCATTACGAACTCCGACAGTGAAGACTGTTAAAACCACACAGGGACATTTAGCTATCATTAAGGCTCGTGACAAGGCATATGAGGTGAGCAAAAACTTTTTTCTCCTTATGCTTCGATTTGGGATGTCCGTGTAACAAGAAGAAGAGAAATGGGAGACAATCGCCGCAGTGTGGGGCTCCTGTGTCCGTGTGCGCCTTTGTCACTAACGCTGGTAGCAACGTTTGATTCTGGGCTGCCTGTGGTTCATGCGGGTCCTTACCCGTTATCATTGGTAACAGTTTTAATCCTTTTTTCTTTCAGGATTATAAGGCGAAGTTCGAGTCTCGGTTGACTACCATTCGGGAAGCCATGAATGCTGAAATCCAAAACGAAGAACGCTGGACGAAGAGCTGGCAGCGATCCATCAACAAAATCAAAGAACTTTATTAATAACTTTCACTGTACAGACACCTCTTATCATTGTGATAAAAGCCACTTTACTTTTTGCAGTTTCAGTCGTTTATGAAAATTTTCAACTAAACGAAAAGATGCTTAGAAGCGTTCATCTTACAAGAAAGCTAAGGTGAATACGGGTTTTACTACTGTTACATTTGTAAGCCGAGCAATGGTCATAATCTTAGTCATAGGCTCCTGTCTTAGTAGAAAATGTACAGTTGTTGAGTGTAAAAATGTAAATCTATTAAACAACATCCGTACTATTTCTTATGACTTATATTCTTTTCTGAAGCGTGAATTCTAACTAATCTTCATACATTTACTACTGTGTTAGTCGGGAGATTCTGTTTTTTTTTTTCATAGCCTTGCACTTTTTTACAAGAGAACGAACAAAATGGTGACTGGAATCATTGAATTTTTTTTATTCTTACCAAGGTGGCTAGTGCCCAATATTCATCTTTCTGCCTGAAGTTTCAATGGTTAAGCCGCCTTTTTCTTCCATAGTTGAAGACAAACATTACTCCAGTAAAAAAATAGGCAAGCATTGCGTGCATGTGGCTTCTGCATTTATTAAGTTTATTCGGACCTTTTTGCCATACCTATCGCTCGAATTGTATTGTGCATTATGATAAGCTAAATAATAGGCACGCGCTGATTGGCTGTTTCGCTCATTCAATCACTCGTGTTTACTTTGACATATTGGCTCCGGCATTATTTCATATGCAGTAGCAAAAAAACTGTGGAGTGGCATTCGTCATATAAAGAAGTCAAAATCACACTGTACAGTAAAGCAAACAATATCAAATTACAAAACAAATGATAAGTGTTAGAAATTGATCAGATGACGCCAGCTGTATCACTGTGAGATGGTTGAGTGTTGCTAGCGTCATTTATATCATGAGTTATGCAACATACATCACACGTGAACCAGTTTAAGTAATGGTCCGGCTAAAAGGTAGGCAGTTGTACGGCAAAACTCATTTAAAAGGTGCGAACAGTTAATTGTTAATTAGTCGGGCAACCGACTATAGGTTTACCCTCGAGTTTCATCGCAAATCGCAGTCACGTGCAATGGGAAATACCGCAGACACGTAATACGGGCGCAAACTTCTTTCTACGATGTCGAAGTCGATGGCGAATATGTTGAAAACAAATGGTGTCATCTTTTCTACGCTCTAACATATGACCCCACACACCGTTCGCGGTAAACCCACTCTAAACGCTGGCGTGTGTAATGAACGTATATTTCGAAACGGGTCGTTCCGCGAACTGAAAATAGCAAAAGAATCAAATGATTTAGCGAATGTCTCACTAGAATCAAACCAGAAATCAAACGAGTTACCAGTGAACAGAAAATGTGGACAGAGTGACAGAAGAGCATTTGCTGATAAAGACAAGGTGCCTCGCGATGAAACTCGAGGAAACGACAACAAAGATGCCACGTTGGAAACTAGGACCTTGGTACCCTTAGCATTTCTTTTTTGGACCACTCCGCACCATAAGTGGTCAACAATCATAACAGCACGTCTACCTGTTGTCCGACTTACGATCTTAGATCGTCTTGTTCCATTTAAATCGCCTCATCTCCATGGCTAATACCAAAAAACCCCGACAAAACAATGAAAAAATTCAAAAAACGTCATTTCTAGACCTTGTCTTTTCCATATCCCTATTTTCTATCTTTCGGTCAAATGTGGCTTTTGCTCTATGCGCCAATTAGCACCACAAAATTAACTGACACTATTGCGGTAAGATTTCCGCACAGGTCGCTACTCATTATGCATGCTGAAGCTGTCTTGTCTGGTGTAATGCACGTGCAAATATTTCTTGTGTTCGAAGAACGAAATAGTATAGTTACAGAATGCATAATGAAGTAGGGACCTGTACGGAAATCTTACCCAATATTGCCGCGCGCTATTGTTTTTCTGCCTGCTTCGTAGCGGGATCATTACTTAATACTGCACTTGAGTTTTTGTGTAAAATTGGAGTAGTATTATTTGAAGAAAGTAACAGCTTAGTTAATTGCCGCTGGCAGAAAGCTTCAAAGGCGATTTAAAATGGCGGCAGAATTGTCAGAAATGCATTTACTTCGGGCTGTACTTTCAATTCTGTGGATTTCATAGCAGATCCCATGAAATGGCAAAAGAAAAGGCTCTGTGTTATGAAAAGTTCGCAAAATCCTACCGAGAGATTGAAAGCCAGCTAATTCGCTGGAAAGAAACTGAGCGTCATTCTCACGGACTGATTAAGTTGTTGTCTAGTCCGCTAGAGCAGTTACACGAATGCGAGGAGAACTCGTTCACTAATCCTCCACTTTGTGAGTTTAAAGATTTGAAACAAAGACTTCGACACAAACTGTTAAAGCAAATGGAATGTATCATGAAAGGACTACAAGACGATCTGTAAGCTGATGTTGGAGAAATCTGTAACCTTTTGCATGTTTTGATATCCGCTAATGAAACACTGCTTTCTTACAGGGGCATTTTCAAGGCCATTTCGGATAAAATTTCGAAGCTGTGGTTGAGCTGCTTACAGGTTTATTCCTTTCATTCAAGTACGTGTTAACCCTTTACTAACAAGAGATAACTTCCCAATAACTAAACTCTATCTTGTCTAGACATGCACGAAAAAGTTGCATAATTTAACTTGATTTCTAATGGCATGAAAACGTAGCAGAGGCAATAAATATTCCTTTTACTGCTTAAGGTAGGGTTTTGCTCTTATGGCAGCTTTGTTTGTGCACTTCAAGGTTCTCTTCCCATGAAATTGGTTTGTGAAAGAAGTGTAACTCATCCTTCAATTGCTGATCTTCTTGAGTGGCTTAGTATTCTTGAAAAGGTGCACTGTGACCTGTATCCTTTGTGATAGTGCTGTATGACATGATGCTAATTAGTTTTCACTGTTAAGAGCCGGGGGGATTTAACCCCCCCCCCCCCACTTTTTACGATGATGACATTTTTTTGTCATTTTACACTTATCCAGGTTGTCTTTTTTTAAGAAATATCTCATGAAAATGTTGAAAATACCATTTCCGAGCCTCTAGATTTCCAAATTTTCTGGGGGAGGATGCCCCCACACCACACTACAAACTCGCACCTTAAGCACTGGTTTTCAAGCCCCCCCCCCCCACTTCAAAATACACTTCACCATCCATGCTATGTCAGATTGGAGAATTTAGTGTTGAAGCAACACAAGAATGTAGGAACAATAATTGGATTTATTTTTATCTTCACTGATGTTTGGGTGGTGAAGGGAGCAGCATGATGGAAAGTAGGAATATTTCAGGGTTTCAGCATTTTCTTTATTTTATCTCATTTAGTTCTCTTACACTGTGCTCAGTCTACTTAATACTGTTTTTACTGGTTTAACTGGAAATCGAAGTAAACTACCTTCTAACACACCAGTGGTATAGTTTTATAATGACTGAAACCTTCTTAAGTGGTTGTATTTACAGTGATAGACTACAAATCTAAACAATGTTTACCCCAGTCATTGTAAAATGTTTAATTTCTTGGTATTAAGAGGGTATAAGATCCGAGTACTTGTACATTTGAGGGGACTATTAAAATCACTGACCAGTTACTGTTTACATTTAGCTGTGGTCAGGTATTCTTCTCCTTAACACTGAAATCTAGCTATGAAGATAAAATTGATATAATAGCTTCCCTCACTTACACAGCTTCACTGGGTGTTGTCAACAAGGCAATCCAAGATTGGGGAAACATGCAAGATACTTACTCTTTTAAAATAATAGGTAAAGATTTACTTTGTGCTCTAGATTCTAGCCTGTGTATGTAATTAATACCACCAACAAGGAGACACAAGGGTTTGGGGTGATGATAGTCTATCACTGGGGTGATGATAGTCTATCACTGTAAATACAAGCACTTAAGAAGGTTTCAGTCATTATAACACGGCAGCTAGAGTTGTGTTGCAAGTGAGTAAGTTTCAGCATATCACACCTGTTTTGTGCGAGCTTCACTGGCTACCGATTCAATATCGTATTATTTTCAACATTCTGCTCCTTGTGTATAAATCACTGAATGGGACATCGCCTAGCTATTTAGCTCAGAATTTATATTATCGTGCTCATACTAGATCGTTGAGGTCTCTTAGTAATGAACTTTTAATGCAACCTAGATCATATACCAAGACCTATGGAGATAGAGCATTTGCTGTTCATGCACCAAGAGAATGGAACTTAATACCCTATGAAATTCGGAAGTCCCACACCATCTCGAGTTTTAAAAGATCACTTAAGATGTACTTGTTTACTAAATTCAGTAATAACAGATCATTGTTGTTATAGATTTGTATATATTCTGTTAGTTTTAATTTTTCCCTTTTTTATTCATTGTAAATATAATAGGATATGGTTGTAAATTTGTAAATATTTTTAATAATGTTGTTTACATGACTGTAAAGCGCCTTGAACATAGGATAAGAGCGCTATAGAAATAAAGTTATTATTATTATTATTATTATAGTCTGTTTTTGCTGCAGTTTTTTCAAAAAATGTTTGTTACAGTTTTCCCACCTTTTTATGCCCCTCTCAACCAGCTATACCAGCCATCTTATTTCTGCTTAATTATGAAATTATTATATATAATTTGCTATGTCTGAAATAAAACCATTATAACCTCCTCTCTGATTGGCTCACTCCCCATGCTTGACATCACATTACTGGCTATGAATGGTCTTTCATCATTTCACATGCTCTTTCCGTGTCTGTTTTAGATATTATGGAACAAGTGGCTGTGTTCTTGGCGAGTCAAACCAACTGAAGAGAGTAGGAGACAGTTTACAATCACAATTACAGACCATGCCTTGGGATAATTCATGGAACATGAAAGACCATAATTGTATTTCACACCCTGACATTGTTACGTTCACTAGCATTTCTAGACCTAGGCTTCCTGCATTGAAGAAGTTGTTTCATTGCTCTGTTGAAATGTGGGTTTCTCAGTGAGTAAACAATGGGATTAGCAACTCCATTACTGCATGTCAGCCAGACACTGGTCACACCCAACTGTTCAATAACGCATGATTCGCTTTCTGTGGCATAAATGCCCTCTAGAATCAGTACTGGGATCCATACAATGACTAGAAACAAAATAACAAATGCAATAGTCTTTGCCATTTTAACTTCCAGTCGAGTTTCTCTCGTTGTTTCTGTCACTTCGGCCGAGCCACCTAAATGTATCTGACCTTGAACCGCCGACAGTTCCCGCCGATTCATGACAGCATGTCGGTAGATCGTACGGTAAAGTATGCATATAATGATTAACGGCAAAACGAGATGCAATCCAAGAAACCCATAGTAAAATTGGTATTTAACATTCCATTCATACGACTCTCCCGTTGTGGCGTCAAAGGCAAATACGCTCATTAGCACCACAACCATAATTGAATATACCCACACTAATACGATAAATACAAGTGCTTTGTACCAAGACATTACCTCTCTATAGCGTACAAGAGAGGTGACTGCCTTAAAACGATCCACGCTGATAACCAGGAGTGTGATGAACGGGGTGACGAGGCTGAACAGCCAGAATGCGTTCAGCACATCTGTTCCTTTCGAACCTAGTGGCCACTGTGGGTAGCACCAAATATACGTCATTTCCATGGGAATAAGACTGAGGGAGTTACATATATCGGTGACTGCTAAGCTCAATAAGTAACCATTGGAAGGTTTTCGAAGTTTCTTGTCGAAGAAAATGACCAGCGAGACCAAAATGTTCTCACCAACAGAAAGCACGAACGTAACCACAAATAAGATGGAGAGCGGAACCCGGAAACCAAGACTGAAATAACACGTGTGCGCTTCGAGAATTTCATCGCTGTTGTTTGAACTCGAGTCATTTATCTCTTGTGAAAACATCTTCAAAATTATTAAGAACTGTTCCTTTAACACGGAAGTAGTATTTGAATTGTAGTAGTAACAGACACTCATAAATATTTGAATACGGTTTCCGTTTGTGACTGAAAGATGCTGATCGACTGGAAGCTACTACGCAAAGGCCTACCAGTCGTTTCGTACCCACGAACAGTTCGTACTCGGACGATTCGTACCCAACTCGGACGTTTCGTACCCATCCTATTACCAAGTTGTTTTGTGTCAAACAGTATCTTGTTCTTGTCAAGTATAGTGTTTTACTTATTACATTTGACGCAGTGCAAAGTTAAGCAACTAATAAACTGGTACTGTTTAGGAAGTCAAACTTTCTTTACAATTTGGAAATTGGCTTGTCCCGATCACGAGCGACTCGGAATCGAAAGAAAAAGCTATTAACTTGTGTTGCGCGCGCTCGGATTTAACCGGAACCTGTTAAATCTAAAGTTAAATGTAATCAATCAGTGACTTGACTTCGCTTCGCTTGACTTCGCTTAAATATGCTCTTTTAAAATAAACAAAAGGGGTTTACTCGTATCCTACTCGTGACATCTCTAACGACATGTCGCACGCAACAATCGAGTTGCCGATCACAGAAAGAATTTGTGAAGCTTGTGTTGCGCGTGCTTAAGCCGGTTTTCTTTGTCAAAATGCACTTATCAATCAAGGAGGATAAACAGTCAGCATCATTCAAGGTAACTACGGTTGATCTTTAATCATTCTCAAAGATGCTTTTTGTTATGAATGTTGACCATGGTACGAATCGTCCAGAGGGTTGGGTACGAACCATCCCAGATTGGCCGGGTACGAATCGTCTCTGTACGAACTGGTCGTGGGTACGAAACGACTGGATACCATGCAAAGAACGCAGTGTTTACTGGAGTATTCAAGTTAACTTATGCACATTTCTCAGCTAACCTGTTCTTTAACAGTGCAACGGATGTCTTAACTGATTTGAACTGAAAATTTCGTGATTAAAAGTTTTATTACATTTGGTTTCGATTGCAATTTGAAGTAAATGAGCACGAGCCTATAGAGCGAGTGCAATTTGTTGTCTTTGAAGAATTTACGTGTGCTTATCAATTACAAAGTTGCACTCGAAATCATTTGATTACTTATTGTTACTTATATACATGCAAAAATTTAATTTCAAATTTCTGCTCTCAATTTCAACTTCTTGGACTCAATAGACCTTATTCGCTTCTACATTTTGTTTTTCCAATACAGATCATATACTAGATTTGGTTCTCTGTCTTGTTCATTAACAAGAGTGCATGCAAGCATGAATATGTCTGCCTGCACTCTTTAATGAACAAGAAAGAGAACCAAATCTCCTGAGTATCATCACGTGATCGTTATTGGGAAAACAAATTGTTTAAGCGAATAAGGTCTGTTTCAACTTTTTACACTGTTGCAATTGACGTGTTCTTAGCCAATCAGAGCGTTGCAATTTTTTATGTATGTTATCAAGGAGTATATAGACTTTGCATGATACTCTCACTACTAAAAGCCTGATTAACTGCAGAGAAGGAGCAATTGTTCTCTTTGTTTTAACCACCATTATATTTAAAACAAACCACGGGAGAAACCCTCAGTTCCTCTCCCTTTTCCCCTTTCTTTTATTCTCTCCCTCCCAGTAGCCCTTGTTTCTAACAGTCTCTTGCATAATGAGGAGGCTAGATTAGTTTTGTTCAGAGTTCTTCAAGCATTGCTTTTGTGCATGCTTAATTCCTGACGTTTCCCAATTGTTTCAAGTAAAGTTTTTCTGAATAAGAAAGGTTTTGACAATTACTTAATGTCGTGAAAATTTTCGATTTAGAGACGCTTTAATGCGCCAGTTCCATTGCTACCGTATCTTGCTGTCGGTTTTCGCAATTTTGCGAGCGTGAGTCGAATTTGTTTCGAAGAATAATCCTTTGCAGTTCTGTTTTAATATCTTTCTTCAGCAGAGCGTACACCACAGGATTCACTGCTGAATTGAACACAAGTAGCACAGTTATAACTTTCGAAGCGTACTGCGCTCCGGTACCGTGGCACGGCGAAAAAGCATAGCATAAAATCAGGTAATTGATAAGCGTGTAACAGCTCAAGAAAAACAAAACGATAACAGCTATAAAGGCTGCTGCACTGCCTCTCCTGGTACACTTAACTCGTGTACTTACAGACTGACTGTTGTTTTCGATGGATAAGTTTTGGTTAAACTGTACTTGTTGCTGTAAATGTTGATCATGTTTAGAATGCCTTCGAGCTACCACAAGTATTCTAACAACAGCGTATAAAAGATATGCACAGCAAATGACGTCGAAACCGGAGACCCCCACCAGTCGCAAGACTTTATGAGCTGTGTCGGTCTCAATAACATACATGCCAAAGAAGAGCGCCAACGAAATGACCAGACAAGTCAACCAGGCTGACATTATAAGCAAAAGAGGGCGTCTCTCTGAAGTCGATGTGTGGTACCTAAATGGATGAACAATAGCAGTAAAACGATCCCATGTCAGAATACAGAGATTGGCGACCGAAGAGTGGAGAAAGAACCAGTGAAATGCTGTATACAGTCTCATGTTGCATGAGAATAAAACGTCACAGAGAAATCCCAGCGGAAACACAAACACACCCACACAGAGATCAGCGACCGCCAACGACAACACAAACCAGTTTGACGAGGTATAAAGTCGATGCGTGTTACTAATGAGAAAAATGACGAAACCATTTCCCAAGGCTGTAACGATGGACAGAAACCATCCGAGAAAACTGAACCCAACTGCCATAGTGACTAAAACAATCTCTGTTTCTCCAGCGGCTTCGTGTTTGGTTTGAGATTCGGTTTTAAGTGTGAAAAGGCGTACACACACGAGTGTACAAGATCGTTGCCAAGGTGAATTATCACCAGGGTAAAAATCTTTTTGTACGATCACAATGTTTTGACTCGATCAACATTTTTCTCTTCGTGAATACAAACGTTGACTCAGATTTATCGCGTTTCTGGTTTACTTTAACTGCAACACTTCTTCTGTGTTCGCTTTTTAGACGGCTGAATAGAGCCGACCGGTAATCCAAATGTCTAACTGTTCGCACCAGCAAATGGAAAGAAAACAAAACAGTATGTGGCTGTAATGTCCTTTTTAACGGCACGATAGAAAATCTTACCGGCTTCTTACTTAGGTAGAATCGGTAGATATCGAGATTCTGCCCGGCTTTGCCGAGTGCACACCACAACGACGCTGCAAAACTTGTTGCCGAGTGAAATCGTCTACCTGCAATTTACCCAAAAAAAATTAATCCTCTTGAACAAAACTTAGTGTTGAATTATTCAAGAATGTAAAGATTCAGAGCTTATTTAAGACCGGTGCTGTGTTGTATCCAATCACCAAAGGCCAGTCGACTGTTGAATAGCTTTAGCTTTAGCCAGTAAATGCACAAATAGTATTAATAAAATATATTATAATAAAATAGCCTCTCTTTTTCAACGAGTGTCCAAGTTTTCAATTCGATGATTAAACAACAAATAGCTAAACAGTGAAAAATATTCCCAGGTGTGATTAGAAACTAGCTTTCCGATAGAATTTATCACCGGAGCCCATCACTCAGTTTGTCATAAATAACTTTTCTCGCCCTTATTTAACATATTTAATTTCATTTTTAAACCACCATGAAACACTACTTGGTTGTTGCATTTTGCAAAACAACTTTTCGGCTGTTTTGGAGTACCATGGTCAGAAGAGCTTTTATCAAGCAAATAGTACTTTTGACCAGATTTGTAAAAAAGAGAGGTCATTTTTTACTTCTTACATTATCATATCTGTAATCAAAGTTTCTCTCGCGACTGCATGAATATGGCAGTTCCTTTCTCCCAACTTAACTGAAATCGAGCTTGGCACTTTTCTGCCTGAAACAGATAGCAAAGTTTGTTTAGACACTCTAAGATGGGGTTTCTTAAAACTTACAATATCAGTGAAATAGTTTTTTGAAATTTTTGAAGGATATTAAACTGTAGAAATGACAGGTAGTTGTATTCAGGGAACTAATATACTCTATACCTCTACTTGATCCCGTTCCAGACATTTACATTTGTAGCGAGTATGGTAATTCTGAGCTTAAAATAGCCCCACTCAGTATAACTGCGACGGATATTGTTTATTGGACAAAGATAAGTGAAATGTTATGTACGAATAAACATTGTGTGTTTTTAAACGTTAGCTACTTTGTAGTGGGCTTTTGGCATGCATTATTGTGCTATTTTTTTTTGGACCTGTAAAGAATGGTTCATTTACATGTGAAAGCGACGCATTACATGTATTTTGACGAGTGTTTTTGATAGTGCAGGTACATTTTCAATTTTCTTTATAAAGATATTTTTTTGACATTATAACCGCATTTATTTTAGCACAGATAAATCTGTTCTCTTCACCAAAGCCTTAACTTGTATTTATCCAATGGCTTGTTCGTTTCACAAAAAAAACAAGTAAAGCTGGAACCTACTAATTTCATTTTTTTTTTCTAAAAGAAAACTTCAGCCCATTTACTTGATCAGTTTCCATTCATTATTACTGGCTACAAAATTTTCCTCAGTCGTCCACTCGCCACTTATTTTTATAGATAACTAATAGAGGCCTCTCAAAGAAAACTATTTATTTGCGATAACTACAATGATCAGCTGGCCATCCGTTTACCTTACTGTTATTTTTAGCGTGACTTAAATTTCGCTATTTTAACTGAAAAAAATCACGAAAGTTAGGTTCATCGAAAAAAAACTTCTCGCGAAAATTTATTCCGCGAAATTAAATAACCTACAAATTTTATGGTCAGTTTACTTCATGAGCTAGTGAAAACAGCTACGTTATCAAAGGATGGGAGAATACAGAAGTCGCTGGGGTAGTACAGGTTGAAACAGCTCTTCCTTCCGAGGAACCATTTAAAGAAACTGACTGTAATCGTCAGCTGTACGTGCAATTCGACGGCGTCCTTAAATACTTCTTTTTTTGTTGCAGAGGAACATGTCAAACTGTTTTCATCTTTGTTGTTGAATGGTTTTGTTCACAGCAATGAAAATTATCGCAATGGAAAATAGAAATCAATCGAACCAATTCTGAGACTTACTGTTTGTTAATGCAGATCAGTATTTTGACAATTTTCGTGAAATTTAGTTCCCTGCAAAGCATTTTTTAGACTACGTTTACACTAGAGCAGATTTTTTTTCCGGATTCGTGGTCAATCCCGGCTGATTTTGTACCGGATTCGTTTTGCCTTTTACACACTTGTAGGCGAACTCGACATGAAAACCCACCGGTTTGGTAGCGTCTCCGGAGATTTTGATTCCAGAATTTAAAGTGGGAACTTTGAATCCGAAAACTTTTGAATCGGAAGAGTTAGGTCGATCCAAATAAAAAAATCCGAGTAGTTTTTCAGCCTGTGATCATTTAGGTTAGCGGAATAACCAAAATGGTGGACTTACTGCTGTCCTCGGTACGTAGCTCGGCAGTGGCTGGTTGCCGGGCCTCATTTTGTCTCGCCTTTTTCACCGACATTTTTGTTACCGTGTTCAGGCAGGCGGCAACAACTTGGTAATCATTCCGTCATTTGGTTTCGATGTAAAAGCGGAGTGTTTCTCTGTAAAAATTCGAGCGCAAAAGAAGCGCTACACTGGAAAGCGCACACTCATTAAGACCATTCAACGGTCCTTTCTTTTTTACTCGTTTTCGTGTAGTGAAGACTTGATATCTACATTATTCATCATTTTCTCCTTTGGTGAATAAAATAAGGTGAATTCCTTCCACTTTGTAATGTATTACTTTACATCACACAAGTCAATAATTTCTGCTAGCTTCTGTCCATCTGTTCAGTTCTCTTCCAAAGCTGTATGCACGCACTCACTTCCGATACATAAACTTTCTGTACTTTATGAATTTATTACACGAATCTCATTTTCAATTTCTGTTCCATTTATCTTAAGGGAACCGATTCCGTGTACTAATTTCTCGCTTCTTGTATTGACCGACTCGTTAGAACGTTTAATCACATAGAAACAAGTTAATGACCTTCGAATGTTATCCCAATTTAAACAGATGCTCGCACCAAAATTATTCCCCAACATGTTTGCAACAAAAATGGCACTGAATAAAGATCGAGATGATGCTGATGAGTACTGCTGCAAGGCTCTCTTGGTTAAACTATTGAGGTGTCCCAATATAACACAATCAGAGACTATACAATGTTAACAAGGGAGAGAAACACATTATCATATAGAATTTTGTCTATGTGTCGGATCCTTCTCGCTTCCGCACAAAACATAAATGTTCTCTGTGATACTTGAGATGCTCTCTTCAGTCTAGCTCGCCTGGGGACATCTGGCAAAAACAAACTGTTCCCTTTTCGTTCTAATCTGATTTCACGAGGTTTGCAACTCTTCGCGAACGCCCGCATTTCATAGTGACAACGGTTTTCGTACATTTTTTCCTCGCAGGCGTGTTGCGTGTCGATATCGGAAGTTTGGTCGAATGTGGTCTTGTTAAAGATGCTAGACAGGGCGTTTTTAGATGTCTTTGTATATTAGACTGTACTTTGGAATATTTCTTGGATCTATGGGACTAGTGATGATAAGTTTTCCTCTGAGAGCACCTCTGAGGATGACTTCCACCAAATCGATAAAATCTTGCTTGGTTTTAAAGCTTCCAATAAACTTGGTATGATCTGGTGTGCTGAGAAAAAATCAACAACAACAACAACATTGAAACCACTGATATTAAAAGTCTTATGCCTCTAAACATGGTTCAGTCATACAATGCCACACAAATGGGAGTGAAAACTTGACAATGAGACAAATCTATGCTGTCCTGCACTCCCTTAAAAGGTTCCTTTGTGTGATCTTGAATGTTTCAGGAATATTTCCCTTAAGACTTTAACAGTCTACAAAGGTGAAATAATACTTTGTTGTCCATCAGATGAACCAGTGCAACAGGACAAGATTTCAGATTATTCATAAGTGTGTTCGGTAGTTTTACCTGTAAGATTGTTAGTGTGTTTTTATGGCAGTTCTACCTGTAATCCACTTTCATGTGCTGTCCATTGAAGAAGAAAACAGTGGCTGGTATCAACGAGATGTCAAAATAGCGTGTGTAAACAGGGACTGTATCCACATCCACAGTGTAAATATCAGCCATGCGAGACACATCATGTTCTGTCTTGGCCAGCTATTTTGTCAAGGTAAAATGCATTGTAAAATAATAGACTTGGTCACACCATGTTTGATTAGATGTTTATACCACCCTATACTGATTATGCATGCTGTAGCTGGATTGTTTAAGGTAGTGCACAGAACATTTTTGACAGAGGAAGTGTGGACAGGCTTGAAATTTAGTTGTCAGACTTCAAATTTCGTTGTCCTGGGTTCAACTCCAGCTCTGACCACTTGCTGGATTTGTAATCCAGTCATGCCAAGTTTCACATTCTTGACGATGCTTGTTCATAGCCAACTGGTCCGCACTCCTGCCAGTTGGGATTCTAACCAAAGTTTAAGTCTATATGCAATGTTTGTTTCTCTGTTTACAGATTACCAATTAGCACTGACCCTTAGAAAAAAAGTGATTATTATCATCATCACCATCATCATCTGTGAAGCTAGAGCATGCATAATGAAATATAGGATGATGATATGGAAATCTATCTCTCCCCTACATTACACTGTGGACATGGGTTGTTAATCAAGCACAAACAAATGGTTTTGGAATAGTTTTTTTTTTTCTGTTTAGGATGCAACAGATAAACTCACCAAAAGTTCCTATTAGAAATCTTATCTCATTGTGGTCAAAACAGTGTTCAGTTAAAGTAATAGAGAATTATGTGGAAGCTTCAGAGCATTTTAGAGATGAAAACCCGAGCCAGCGTTGATAAGGTAAGTTGTACCACCGTAAAATGAAAAAAAAACAACTGAAGGTTCGAGCCTCATTCCTTCTTCAAAGCGAATCTGACGAAACAATATCCCCAGGTAACACCTCCGGGCGATCGCAAAAATAGACATTTCATTAGTGCAATGTCTCATAGTCCTTTTTTAGAATAAGATAGGACATTACCAACCCAAAACAAAGTTTAGACCGCAAAACTGTGTAAGGATACTGTGACGCCATTTTGAATTCGAATCTTACTATGTCATCCAGCTGCTGACAGACTCCATCAGATTCCCTTCCAAACCTTAACACGAGAACTTTGTCCTCACAAGTCTTGATCGCATTGTCGACCTCTTTTTTTGTTGCCAGTCGTTTTAAAATGTAGCTCATGATTGGTAAGACGGTAAAGGCCGCTTTTATGGACAAACCTCGCGAAAAGCCATACATAAAATGGGGTAGGACTGGGACGAGAAACAAGGAACGCCTTGCAAAACGATAAATTTAAATCGTCTTCCTCCACAGCGAAAATGATTGTCACATCGCAGATTATCTACTGCTTTTGGAAGGATTTCTTGCTGCTAGGGTTACGTGCTTTAAAGTGGAGTTTTGAAGAACGCGACTCGGCTTGCAAACAAAGTCTTCGGCATGATGCAGAAAGTTTCGAAAATTTTGCTTTGAAGAAAGCGAATGATGATCAATCAACACGTGCGGGCTGCTTAAGTTTACCAGATAGCGATCGTCCAGCGAGCTTTCATGGATCAGGTTGCTTGAAAGCTAACTCTGACACAAGCTTCTTGTTTTCTGGAGGGGAAAACTGGGAGAGTGATGGAGATAATGACAGAAAGCAGGATGCTGTTAAAACATCTTCATGCAATGATTTGAATGACTTTGAAAATCCTGAATCGGGTTACGAAGATCATAAACTGTTTTCCAGTTCTTATCAAAATGATTTCTCTGAACATAGTGATCTACCTTTGGAAGAGTCAGTGCAAATATGCTATTCTTTTCCCGGTCGATTAGTAGAGAACAGACATCCATCTCAACATGTAACTGACTCCGGTTATATGAAAACATCGCTTCACTTTCTTTCAGATAGAGAGTGGCTTGATGCTATAGAGTCGCTTTATCATTCTGATATGATAACAGAAATGAAGCAACTATTAACTAAGGCTTTTGAGGCCAGCCGGGACTGTTTTGAGTTTGTTCTTTTTGTGGTCAAATTTGCAGACTTTGATATTCAGACTGGAAAAAAGTCCATTGCTTATTTGACTGTTGTTGAGTTTGAGGCATGGCTTAAGTCTAAAACAGAAGGAAGAAGTATTGAGGAGATACAGCTTCTGGGTTATTGGCCCTCTAATAAGCACAAAGACATGGCTCTTGAAACTGTTGTGACCACAACATGTTTGGTTTTTGAACCTATTAAAAGGATCTTTGAACTTGATTCAGGGGAAAACAGCTTTCTAACAAAACATGTCAGATTCCTGATGCATTCCAAAAAGAGATACAAAGAAGTAAGTGCAAACTCGTTTTCTGGATTTGATATAATAAATACTTGTGTCTTGTTTACTTTCCCCAGCTTAGATTAAAAGGACTGAAAAGTTTTTTCTTTTTCTAGGCAGCCAACATTGCATGCAAGTTGAACCTTCAAAAATATTTTGAAGTAACTGAGGTATAATTTTCACTTCTGTATTGGAGTTTCTTTGAGTTATTGTTTGAAGTGCTTCTATGGAACCAACCACTTAATCTTCTTACATACCTTGTGTTAGATTTGGTATTTACTTGGTTTAATGACTAGTGTTATTAAATTACCCAGGCAACATGGATACTGCTAAGTTAGCTTAATTGTAAAATTTATTCCACCCAGATTTTGCTGCCTTTAGTTATCTTGGACAAGTTGCAACTTGCAGAAAGGTGTGTTCCAAAGTCTCACTATGATTTCTTGATTTTTGAAATGATGTGCCAGACATTGTGAAAAATTACCAATCACTGTAGTGGCCTTACATGTAGTACAAGGCTATCATCATTAATATCACAGTCATTGTCAACTTATTAATCATCAATTTGGTTAAATGTAATTTAACTAAGTTAACCACCACAAGCTTAGTAGTTAAGCTGTCCACAAGCTTAGCAGTCAAGCAGTTATCAGTTATCAGCTTAGTGGTCAAGCATTTCAGAAGCTGAGTGGTCAAGCAGTTCACAAGAGTAGTGGTTAAACAGTCCACAAGTCTAGTGGTCCACAAGTTAAGCAGTCTGCAAGCTTAGCAGTCAAGTGGCCCACAAGCCTGGTGGGCATCCAGCAGTCAATCCCATAAGTGCAGGCTCACATAGTATGCAGTTGCCTTGTACATTGCTAGGATCTGCAAATTTCTTTGTCCAGCGTTCGTGCAGTGGTCTGTGGAGCGGTTCAGTTAGCGTCCTCCTCCCAATCCCTATTTTTCTTCCTTGCACTGTTTCATCAGTGTGAAGGGTGCCTGGAACGGGGGCTCATGGCTGGGTTGGGGGTACCCTGGTAGAAATCCTACCTAGGATCCTAAATAGGATCCTAATAAGATCCTGATAGGATCTTGATTAAGATCCTTTCAGGATCCTACAGGTCTTTCTGTTAGGATCTTGTAGGATCCTACTTAGGATCCTGTAGGATCCTGTAGGATCCTACAGGATCCTACAAGATCCTACAGGATCCTGTTCAAGATCCTGTTCAAGATCCTGTACCTATCCAGGATCCTAGCAAATGTGTAGGATCTTGTACAGGATCCTAGGAAATGCGTAGGATCTTGCACAGGATCCTAGGAAATGCGTAGGATCTTGTACAGGATCCTAGGAAATGTATAGGATCTTGCACAGGATCCTAGGAAATGTGTAGGATCTTGCGCAGGATCCTAGGAAATGTGTAGGATCTTGCACAGGATCCTAGGAAATGTATAGGATCTTGTACAGGATCCTAGGAAATGTATAGGATCTTGCACAGGATCCTAGGAAATGTGTAGGATCTTGCACAGGATCCTAGGAAATGTGTAGGATCTTGCGCAGGATCCTAGGAAATGTATAGGATCTTGTACAGGATCCTAGGAAATGTGTAGGATCTTGTACAGGATCCTAGGAAATGTGTAGGATCTTGCACAGGATCCTAGGAAATGTGTAGGATCTTGTACAGGATCCTAGCAAATGTGTAGGATCTTGTACAGGATCCTTACAAATGTGTAGGATCTTGTACAGGATCCTAACAAATGTGTAGGATCTTGTACAGGATCCTAGCAAATGTGTAGGATCTTGTGCAGATCCTAGCAAATGTGTAGGATCTTGTACAGGATCCTAGGAAATTCGTATAAGTATTCTGATTGGTTCTTATCTCTACAAATCCCTCTGATGTCATGTTCCCTTTCAGTATATTAAGCATCCATTTGAAAAAGCACCTAACTTGATAACACATTATTTTATTCAACCCTTATAATAAAAGTTATAACAAATATTAATTTTTCAAAGAGCACGTAACTGTTGTTTACAAAGGCTTAAACTACACAGATCTGATTTTGCACTTAAAATAATACACTAACCACAAGGAATTGACAGTTCTAATTTCTATTAACTCTTTACCTCCCAGAAGTGAACGGCATGGAACTTCTCCATACAAGAACAGTGCAATGTACTATCAGTATGGCTAACTGTTAATGAGAATCACAGAAATGATCAACTCAGACATAAATTCTTCTGATACCAAATTCTCCCAACTAACTTAAAACCAAATATATGGCAGTTGCTAAGAGAATTGCTTCTCAGAGCATGGGAGTTAAAGGGTTAATTAACATTATATGTAGCTAACAACAAAGATTAGTTTGTTTATCAACATCTGCAAGGATTTATTGTACAGGTCAATGTTTGCTAAAAAAAACTCTTGTATTCAAAATGACTGTACTTGGAATGCCAATTCATTGTATTGTATTTATAGTCTGAAACTGCATTGAGCATAAAGACTGCTCATGAAATGGAGGGTTGTCCAATACTCCAACAAATTTTATGCGTAGCATTGTACTGTATTATATGGCCATAACAAGAGTTCAACAATGCATTCTAGAATGATGCAATACAACGCAGTGCATTTCAATACAAAGCTGTGCATAAATTTGTCAGAGTATTGGACAAGTATGAGGAAATGGGTTTTCATCAGCCTATTAAAATTTCTTCTTGGTACAATAGATGAACATTCCAGGCACAGAGATTAAAATTTTCTTACAAGAATTCTGCAGTTAATCAGCAGTAGAAGTATGCCTATGCTGTTTTAATTTATCTTAACATTTTTGGTTCATTGATGTCGATATCTTGCTGGAATTCAGAACACCTTTTAAGAACCAAAAAGTATATTCTACTTACACTTAAAGTAGACTTAAACTGTACTAATAGAGGTATACTTAAATTACAGTACTCTCGGTTACTTAAAAGTATACTTCTTATTAAGTATGTAGTTTATAATTATAATAAAGTATACTATGCAACATGCAGGCATTCTACTTTTGATATAATCATTAATATCAAGAGTGCAGGACATCTTGGTAAGTTGTATATACTAATATGGTCTCTTGTAATGCACACTGACAGTAACCCTCAGACAGCAAATACTACAGGTATTTTGAATCTGCACCTTATACTATTTATTCAAAAAAATTAACAATGAAGTCATGAGTCTCCTTGTAGTTATTGTGGTAGTTAGCTTCATTTTCATGAAACAAAACTTAGAAAATAAGATCTGACTGACGAGATATTGTTTCATAATAACAATGATCATTGATGATCAAGACTTAGCTGCTTTTGATCTAGCTATCTCTTGATTTTGGTTTCTCTTGCACAGCATCTGTAATATAAAAATACCCAGTGAGATGTATATGTAGTTTATATAGCAAGGTTGAAATCTTTGCAGAAAAAGGGCTAGGTCTATATTGGTAATTGTTCTAGGTCCAATTCCGCAAAATATATTATGCCAAACAACGAACAGCTGGGAGGGCATCTAGCTATATACATGTACTCAAAACCAAATCAAAATCAACACGGAAATTCTGACTCAAAAATGTCCTGATACAAAAATGAAAAATTTATACTATTCCTTACGTGTGTTCCCTTTTGCTCCAGTTTCTACTAGTTTTGAAACCAGAATCCATTGAAAAACTAAAGGAAAATCTAGGAGGGTGCTAGATTTGCAAGCCAAATGTAAGCCAGCATTTCGCATGAAGTTCGTAAACCAAGCTATAAAGCAGCGCCCGAGTTGATTTTACTTTGTACTATGTCGTGATATTAATGACGACCTTTCCACAGAAAAATTTTTAAGTTCATCAAAATAAACACACAGCCCTTTTTCAATTGTCTTTTAAGTTAAATTTAAGCTGCACCGTAAAGTATGTGTGAACAAAGGAAGTCGTTGTTGTACTCACCACGAACTGCGCGCTTTTGAATGGTTCCCAAACGAATCTTGATTGTGACTTCCAAAATAAAAACTTTTTTAATTTATACGGCGTTGCTTCTCACCAAGCCATCGAAAACGTTTGATTCAATCGACGTACTGTACCATACCTGGAAGTTTACATCGATTTTCATTCACCGCTTGAGCTCGCTGCACGACCAGGAGCGTTTACCGCCATGAAAATATGCATGCTCTGATTGGTTCAGCAGCAAAGCATCTCGATCCAGGGCCTTGACGGCAGTCTTGTCTCAATATGGCGGACCATTATTGAGATGTGTTAGCTGTTGCTTCAGAAGCAATTTATGGGAATTACAGAAAGACGAGGTTCTTTTAAGTGTTCTATTGGTCTTCCAAGCTCAGAAAGCGAATACAAAAGACCTGTTTAGAATATCAGCTTCGAGTTGCGCGGTGCGGTATTTTGTTGGCGATCGACGTGAAAGTTGTGATTGGAGATAGCTTATGAACTCCAGTCGCAGCTGACCCGGACTACAGCAATACATGTACACAGGAGAAAGGCAACGTAAAGGAAAAATACACTTAGACATTTTATTGTACAGTGCATCCTCTGATGCATTATGTCGCAAGTTCCTAACGATAGGAATGGTATACAATGAACCACAACCGCAAAAATGACCTAATAATTATGCTACCTGAAACTACAGTGTCTTACAACTAGTGTCTTACACTACACCTACAGTGCATAAATGAGAAATGAACGACCCAATAAATTGACATAATGCCTCTCTTGGTCAATTTATTAAAACATGACTTAAGAAACTTGTGTTTGAGGAACACATGTAGCATATATTTGAATTTGATAAGGTGATTCGCTCCTGTGACTGAAGGGCTACTTTACGTTGAAGATTTCACTACTAACTGATGATTTTCGCGTACATGACCGTACATGGAATTTATTTGCACTTGTTGTAGTACAGTCAACTGAAAAATTAAATTAAAGAAGGTTATTACAGATGTCGATTTCGGTTGAAGCGACAGGCAAATATAATACTTACAATTTGTGTTCCTTATACAGCTAGTAAGCTTCGATTTGCGATCGGTGCTGACACTTTTGAAATGTACCTTGCCTAACGAATTTCTGGCTTTTTAAATGATTAGTCACCTGACCAATTTTTGCCGCGTTACGCTAAGATAATTAAATATTCACAAAACTCGACAAATTGCTTGAAAAATGCAAATTATGTTTGAATTTTGAATTTCAATGAATTGCGGTTTGTTATTATGTTTTCAATTAGTCTTTCCCAACAACTATTGTTTTAAAGACTTTATGTAGTGGTCTCAGAGGTATTCCGCGCTACACATGCACATGCTTGAAAAATGCAAATTATAAGGTCAATTTAATAAAAATGCATTTGCAATTTCAAAGTTATTTGAACTGATTTCATTGTACCTGACAATAAAGTTTTGCCCCCTTTATCCCCTCCCTCTATCAGTGAACCATGAAACTGGTATTAAAACTAACAGCTACATCACGATCAGAGGAAAGGTGGAAATGCTTCTATAGGATTTTATCAAGATCCTCTAGCAAGATCCTATAGGATTTTATCAAGATCCTACAGGATCTTATCAAGATCCTTTAGCAAGATCCTATAGGATCTTATCAAGATTCTTCAAAATCCTATAGAATCTTATCAAGATTCTTTAGTACGATCCTATAGGATTTTATCGAGATCTTATAGGATCTTATCAAGATTTCTTTATCAAGATCCTATAGGATCTTATCAAGATTTTTTAGCTGGATCCTATAGGATCTTATCGAGATTCTTCAGCAAGATCATATAGGATTTTATCGAGATCTTATAGGATCTTATTAAGATCCTATGGATTATATCAAGAGTGTGCATTAGGATCCTTACCCCATTCAGGATTCTGATTAGGTTCTTTATCCTATTCAGGATCCTGATCTGGATGTTTATCATGTTCAGGATCCTGATTAGGATCCTTATCCTATTCAGGATCCTGATCAGGATCGTTATCCTGTTCAGGATCCTGATTAGGATCCTTTCCTAGTTTGAAATCCTGGAAAGGATCCTAATCCTATTCAAGATCCTACAGGATCCTATGGAATCCTAGAGGATCCTGTAGGATCCTACAGGATCCTATGTAGGATTTCTACCAGGGTATTTGCCAGCCATGGGGACAGTATTCTATCTAGGGGCTGGCTGGCCACAGTGGAAGCCCCTGGGTATCCCAGGTTAAGCGAGGCAGTTGGTTAATCATCATTATCATCATCATTATCATCACCATTATCAATGTTAGGATTTTGGAAACACTTTGTCATTCCTGCTGTCTCATTTGTCTGAGATTTCATGGCAATATTATGTTTGGTTAATGTTTGATGGGTTGTATTATATCATAATAATGGGAGCTTTTTTGTTACTTCAGCTATGTAGCAGGTTGTCAAACTTCTCTTCAGCTGTTTATGGGAGTGCTTGATGACCTCTGTGGAATGACAGACGAAGAACTGGAAGTTATTGTAGAGTAAGTATTATAGATAATATAATGGATATAGATTTAATAATATAGAATTAATAAATGTTACATTATTTCTCTGAGTAATAATAATATACTCCATTTATATTGCGCATATTCTATATTAATAATCATATGCGCATTACAATCAGACCAATAGACCATGACACCGGGAACACGCCCTACTCTTTTCGAACAGTGCCATGGATTCTTTTACGTCCCACATTACAGATAGAGTTGTGAGACGGGGCCTACGGTTTATCGTCCTTATCCGAGAAGACTAGAAAGTCTAACCATTTGCAGATTCCATTACAAAAGCAGCACTTTCTACTCAATTATTTTAAGACCATGAGTGTTGGTCCGGCCGGGGTTTTGAACCCGCGACCTCCCGCACGTTAGTCCGGTGCTCTACCAACTGAGCTAACTGGTCGGCGGTAAAACAGTCCACAGTAATGAGTTTGTTTTATTTTTGGACAGCAAAACTGTGTCTCCCAGGCCAAAGGAACATAGACTAAAGAACAAAACTCTTGTGAAACTTGGAGAGAGATTGGTCAAGATGTTTCATTTGAAAGCAGGTTGGCAGAGAAATAAATCTTGTCTGCACTTGCATATAATGGCATGTAGTGATATGAACAAATCTGTTTAATTTAAAATAATTTGAGACAGTAATTTTTGATCGGAGTAATTGTCGTTTTTGACAATAGCCTTTTCTCTCGTTGGTTAAAAATTTATCATGGATGATTTAATAATTAAGACGTAATAAGCTAATAATAAACAGTTCACTGACACAAGATTACAGAACACCCATTTGAAAGTCAATTAAAGAGAGATACTCAAATGCGATTGCATTTCATTGAATCATGATTTGCCCCACTGCCCAAAGAAGCGGTAAAATATAGGCACGTGTACCTATTAGGTGCAAAATAACGCGCGAAAACTAGCGGACTAATAAGTCATGGTGGACTGTGGTCTCTGAACGGTGCATTTATATATATTGCATTAGCTATTTCATATCAAGAGATTTTGCTTGTGTCTGCAGAGAATTATCCAAACGTTTACAAGGAAAAGAATTTGAGTGGACTGAGGTATCTCTTACAAAAGAAATACTCAGAGGTTCGTTTTCATAAATAGTGGCTTGTTCCATATTGTTCATTCCCTTGAATTTTTACGATGCCAAACTTTTTAGAATGTTCTTGAATGTGGCGTAACAGAGCTATTGACCTGAAGTGCAAAGTATTCATATATTTTTCACATCTTTCATCAGAAAAGACCACTGACGCAAAAGTGGGACAATTTAATTGAGGTAACATTTTTAGGTGTTTGATGCTAGAAGTTTTCTTTTAAGTTACCTTCGTACTGACGAAGAGCTAGCGCTTGAAACGTCGGCAATCCTAAAATTTTACAGAGGTAAACTTTCTTTATTAACTCGTTTGATAAATCATTGTGTATTTTTTTTTTTAATTTCATGACGTTACCACCTGTACTTACAGACTGCTCTGGGAAACAACACGTGGTTACAGCACAAGCTGATAGAGAGCCTTGTTGAGTTTGATGACATCGTTGAGGCTGCTCGCTGGGCGATGATTTATGGCCTTCCCTTGGAGTCTGTTCCGCCTGAAGTCAGAGCGACTCTCTCCTCTTGGTATAAGTTTTTTTGAAAACCTCTGAGTCGTGTGTCCTACTCCTTTCTATGCACTGTTCTTTTTTGTATTTCCTGCTAGTTTAGTACGCCCATGCGGGTTGGTCAGCTTAAGGGGTTTAGTGTACAACACGCCGAACAACAACAACAACAACTTTATTTTACCCTAATAAATTACAAGAAAGAGAATATATATAGTATAAATAAATAAATAAATAAGTAATTAAGGGTCTGGCTGCCTGAAATAACTGTAGAGTTAAAAAGGGCAGGCAGCCAGTTATTAAATAGTTTGCTTGCTTCCAAAAACTTCTTTTTGAAGAAATTTTGAGATATATTTAGACGTTCACTAACCACTACACTACCCTCTCTGCTGCAAGGAGAAGTGATCGCAACAATAAGAGACTTAACGTTGTAACATTGTTATGTAGATTTTTAGAGCAAAGAGGAAATGGACGGTTTCCATTTTTTCACCCATTTTCACCCATTTTCACCCATTCAGGCAAACCCCATCTGAAGAACTTGAGGACTGGGAGGCTGAATCAGAGAGCAGATCACCCTCAAAATCCTTTCAAAATCCTCCCCCTGATGCATTCATGTCACCTGTAACAAAATTCTACAAACTGCCATTACCACTGGACAAGATCACAGTAGTGGAGACCAGTGATTCCTTACAAGAATGTCAGAGTGTACTGTGTGTGGTAAGTGCAGATGTTTTTTTCTTGGTTTATGCTTTCTTGTTGCCTTTAGTATTTACAGGAGGCCCCTTCGCTCAACCTTTGTTTGTATAACTTCGTGGGACGTTTAACAACCTACACACTGTTCACAAAGAGTAGGGCACGTAGATTCCGTTGTTGTGGTCTGGCTCTTGTGAATGTAGTTCTCTCGCATTGACTCGTGGGATGGGTTCTCGCATTGTCACTGAAAAGCCCCATTAGGGGAGTGTCAATAAAACTGTATTGTATTGTATTGTCTTGTGTTGTGTTGTGTTGTGTTGTACTGAACTGTATTGTATTGTATTGTTTTGTAGTCTGTCTGTTGTTAGTAAAAACCTTCTAGCATATTTATACAAATGCCGCAATCTGATTGGCTGAGCTACTGCCCACTATCAGCCACTAGAGCGCAACACTTGGTTCAAGATCGTTTTTCAAATGGCGACTGTTATCGACAAAATTGAGCATTGAGTTTAATTACGTGAATTTATTTCGGGAGCTTTCGAACTCAACTCGATCGTTTAAAACTGTGCACATGAGTCGGTTGAAATCGTTGGTTGAAAGAAGTTGCTTGAAAGAAGTTGCTTGAAAGAAGTTGGTTCGACTGGAAAAATAGATCAAGTATATGAATGAGAAGAAGAAACGATAGCAGAAAGATATTTGTAAAAAGGTAGTTACAAATGCTTCCCTGCCTAGCTAGCTAGAAATGAAAGTGCTGCTAAACGAAAATTGAATTTGAAATGAACTTAGGTGTCATATAAAAAGAGTGCGTGAAAATTAAATTATGAATTTATGAGTGACCGTGGAATGCAAGGATTTCACGTTTGAATCCTGTAGCGACGTCTTCCCGCTTTAGCAAAGTTTCGCACGAATTTAGTAGTTTGGTATTTTTTTCACCGACACATGATTTGTTTATTATGATTTTTACTAAAACAATTAGATTATTTGCTCTCGATTTCTTTTCCTAGCCTGGTAGCGTGGTGGGATTCGATGCCGAGTGGAAGCCAACAATGTGCCGCGCTGGGACTGAGGATAGGTCAGTGATTATTTGCGACTTTGTTTCTTCGTGTGAAAGGTCATGATCTATACGCCTGGGGGGGGGGGAGGGTACTTCCATATATGGGCTATATAGGCATGTGCCGCTGTGAAGGGTGTGGTTTTTAAGCAGTTTACTCTAGCATATGGTATATAAATCAGAGCGTTTGGGTCTAGAATAGGGTATCATTTTTCACGACACTGAACAGTTGGTTGAAGATTTAAAAAAAATGAACAAGTATAAATAAATCTTTTTTGAGAGAGAAAAACGACTGTGGTATAAGGTTTTGTTTTGGCTGGACTGTGCTAGTGACCTCAGTTTCTGGAAAACAGCTGCTGTAGGATAGGAGTGATTTGGGGGGTTACCCTAGTATAAGGTAGCAAAATATTCAACTGAACCAGCTCTGGTATAGGCTAAGGGTTCCAGCGGCACATTCCCTACCAGAAATTCCTTAAGTACCCCCCGGGTCTATACGGCTAATAAATGTTGATTTATCAGCATGTTATATATTTCCATTACCTCCCTGGGAGGAGGAAATATTTTTGTTGTTATTCAAGTGTAGCACCTTTGATCAGGGTTTATTAAGGTTTATTTTATTTAAGGCTTTTTTGTGTGTCACGGGTTTTGGCTCTCGAACGTTCATAGAAGGTAGCAACCGTAAATAGAGGAAGTAGTTTTTTTCAGCTTGACACAGGCAAATTTAGAAAAAGGAAATCAGAGTTAAGCCCATGGAGTTTGAATCTAAGATCTTGAAATTACTGGTAATCATAGGTCTCTAGGTTCAGCTCCTGTCGGGAGAAAGTGGATTTCCTTTTTCCTAAATTTACCTGTGACGTGCTGAGAAAAAGAGGCTTAAAGAGTTTAACGTTTCTCTGTCATTTTGAAACTATAAATGTTATGATTTATCTCGTATGTAGGTTAGCCACTATTCAGCTTTCCACGTGGTGTGAAGTTTTCATCTTGGATATGATTGCACTAACAGATAACGTAAAAGACCAAGAGCTCGCTGAATTCGCAGAAAATTTGTTCGCTAACAGAGGCATTCTCAAGCTTGGTTACGGTGTAGATACAGACGTGAAAGTCCTGGGTTCGTCGTGTCCACCATTCAAGCACGCCTTAGAACACGTGTCACGATTTGTTGACCTTTGCCCTCTTAGTAAGCAGGTGGGAATCAATTAACCAATCCTCACAGTTTGAAGTTTACCGCCACCTCTGTAGCATGCCTGCGATTTGGAGACTACCGCTGGGCACTTAGTCGTTTCTATTTTTGCTGCTGCTGTGTGTCTTTTTCTTCAGACCGGCAGCGTCGGCACGGTCAAACTTGGACGCTACCATGCCTCCTCGACGTCACCTAGAAAGAAAGACTCTTGCCCATGCTTCCCTAGGCTTCGTGCAGACAACGGGACAATAGAGGACGCCTGGAGACTAGGAAGGCAGATCTGTATTTGATAAAGGGAACCGAAAGACATTAATTAGTAACTGATTTTTTTTCCAGTTTTGCTTTGTGCCTTTTAAAGCGGTTTTGCTTCCCTTTGGTAACCCATTTATGTTACACATTTTTTGACCAATCATTTCATTTCACCTTTTCTTAGCGTTAGCGACTTATATTCGTCTCTGTTTGCTACCTTTGTCTACCTTTGTCTTCAGATCCTTAAAATTCCAAGTGTAAAGCACAAACTTAGTTCACGCATACGCGGCACATCAGCCAGAGAGCGCGCATGTATTGAAGAAGAGCGGGGTCTGAGTGAACTGGTGTTCTTGTGTCTTGGTCTCCCATTGGACAAAACCTATCAGATATCAGACTGGGAAAGGCGTCCATTGAGTGAAGATCAAATTTTATATGCAGGTATATCAGAAATGATTTTTTATTAGCTACTGGTCGCCTTTGAGTCGTAGCCAATAAGCAGCCCATTTGTTAAAGTTTAACGCGAGAGAGAAAGAGTTAAAATTTAGAACCACAGTATATGACTCATGGTTTGACGATAGGAGTGAAATGCTGGATGACGCGAAGTTTAGTGATGGGACTAAAATGGCTTAAATTTAGAAGTCAGTATACTTTATTTTGAGGGTGGTCCCGCAAGCGGGCAAAATGAGGCGTATGTATTCTGAGTTCTGATTGGCTACGCGAGCTGGCAAGATGAGGCGTATATATTCTGAGTTCTGATTGGCTACCCGAGCTGGCAAGATGGGGCGTATGTATTCTGAGTTCTTATTGGCTACCCGAGCCGGCAAGATGAGGCGTATGTATTCTGATTTTTTATTGGCTACCCGAGCTGGCAAGATGAGGCGTATTTATTCTGAGTTCTGATTGGCTACCCGAGCTGTTAAGATGAGGCGTATGTATTCTGAGTTCTTATTGGCTACCCGAGCTGGCAATATGAGGCGTATGTATTCTGAGTTCTGATTGACTACCCGAGCTGGCAAGATGAGGCGTATGTATCCTGAGCTCTGATTGGCTACCCTAGCTGGCAAGTTGGGCCTATCCTTCCCGCTCGCAATTTCGTTGTTCCGCCAAACAAAATAAAACAGGTGTTTTTATTGACCCCCGTTTCGGGCAATGAAACCACAAAAAAGAACGCGGCAAATATACAGCCATGTTGACCTCACGCTCAGTCAATAATGCATATGTATCACTGTTAGTTTGCATCAGAGAGTAATATAGTGTCAAGACCAGTAAGACCGCATTGTATAAGGATTATTCCAGGTCATATTATGGTATATAGAGATACCATGGTAAAAGTCAGATATACACAGTACAGTTCAAGTTTTGACTTCTGACTTCTGACTTCTGTTTGTTTTCTGTAGCGTTAGATGCCTACTGTTTGCTTGAAGTCTATGAGGTACTAAAGGACTGGGTTCGAGAGTCCAGGCTACGGATCAATATGGAACCTGAGCTCGTTCTCAGTTGGCAGCGATCTCAGGCAGAAAAGACTCGGTATGAGTGTCTTCACACGAAACAAAATCATCAATAAATGACATCGACTTGATGATGGACAAAACAGAGTTCGTCAGCTATAAATCAAATCTATGAAGCGGAAATTAAATCTTCCCTGATTTCCTTGAGGAAACTGAAAGCTGTTTATTTATTAATCATTGGTTCCTTTTACCCCTTGTTGATGGGATTGTTTATGTAAGGGACGGACCATTAGAAAAGTGACGGGGGGGGGGGTGGGGAATTTTCAGCTTGCACGAATTTTTTTTTTCGCTCACTGCTTGTGCAGGAATTTTTTTTCAGGTGAACCCCTCTGCACGAATTTTTTTTACTACGTGTGAAAAAGTCACAATTGGACCTTCCTTCTGCATGAATTTTTTTTTACCTTCTTCTTTGCATGAATTTTTTTTGTTTTTTTTCCCCACCCCCTATCACTTTCTAATGGTCCGTCCCTAATGTTCTCTGTATCAGTTGTTTTGTATATATTGTGTTTCTTTGACTTTGTAACTCCTTCCAACCAGTGGGTTTTAATTCCCTGTTGGTTACTGTTATTATCCGTTTTCGTCGCTACCAATTTTAATTAATGTAAATTACATTAATAATAATATTAAGTTATATAGCGCTATAATAGGTAATTTTTTATACCACGAAAATTGACGTGAACTGCGTTGTAGATTTTGAGTCTCCACGGTGTATATGAAGTGTCTGTGCATTTCAAAGGGCTTGGAAACATGTTCAGTTATTTTCATGGTTGCAGATATATTGCGATCGCTTGGAACGTGTGTACGCATGCGTGTAATCATGGTGGTACAGGTCCCGAATTTAGCGACTTCCATTTTGCGTAAACAAAGACAAACTTGCTTGATCGTGTTGTTGTTTGTTAATTAAAATCTCTTATATTTTCGTCCTCTTCTGTTGCAGTCGTAAACGACCGAAGCCAGGAACTATCACTAATGTAAGAATATTTAAGAAATTCTCATTAATCGAAACTTACATTGCTAGTCATGATGGCAACTTCGACATTCTCTGACATTCTTAGTACGAATCTAAAGCTAACAATTATTGGTTGAATTCTTTGTAGAATCTTCTTCCTCCACCAAGAGCGGGTAAACCCATTCCCCCACAGTCTCTTAAGGTCGTTGTGGACACGATGCTTCAGGGACTGGGTCTACAGCTAAGATGTTGTGGGGTGGACGTGTTTATTTTGGACAACAGCAGTGATCACAGCAAATCAGTTGAGGTGATGTGATTAAGCTCCCCTTGTATGTCAATTTTGTATCTACCTTTCGTTACTTAATTTTCCTTTTTGCAGCCAGTGTTACTTGCATGATCAACTATCTTAACATTTGTGAACAGTATTTTAATAACTCAAAACTGAAAAAGCTGAAACTGTGGTTGTTATTTATCAGATTGCGAGGTCTGAAGACCGCATAATTCTGACCAGCGGTTTGCCGTACGACAAAGTAAGAGCTCCATTGTTTTCCGTCAAGTGTTTCTTTTTTCAGTAAATCTGTCACGCGATATCTTGTTGAGGCAGTGTCTTTTTCAAGCTCAAAACACCGAATCATCTTTTGGTGCTGATATATGGAAATTGCAAAAGAAACTGTCTCTCGCCTCTAATGTAGCAATTCAACATTTGTAGGTTTAGGTCATTAGGTCGTTAACGTGTTGATTAACGATTCCTGAAGTTCGTCCAAATCTTCGGAAATCCATATTTAGAATCAGGGATATTTTAACTCGCCTCTGATTTTGACAAACCCACTGGATCCTCAAAACCCAGTGACTCAAAATATATCCTACAAAGTACGAATAGCTGCCAAGCTGACCAATATTTATTCCGCTGTTATGCAGTTACGTCGACAAGTACCCGAAGGAAAGTGCATCTGTGTTCCTGGCGGTAACACAAGACAGCAAGTGTCAGCTTTGCTCAAATATTTTAATGTTAAAGTCAGAACCAAAGATATCTTCAGTCGCTGCCAGGTAAAATTGATAACGATAACGACGATAGTTACGATGGTGGTAAGGTTCGCACGCACATTGGCCCTTACATGATGACAATCATGGCTTCAATCTCGCGAATCTCCTCCTCCGAAAATCTCTTGTTGTTCACGCCAGTCACCATATCTTACTCTATACTTTACTTTAAGCCATTATTGCATAAATTATAGTTCTTTGAATGGAGATAAAAATAACGGACAAAGTAAAGACAAGAGCGAAATAACATAGCTGTTAGATGATGCTCGCACGATATTCCTTGGGATTTATTGTTTCCTGCTATAAATAGGTCTTTCTATCGATATTTTCATTAGTATGAAGTTCTTAAGTGCCTCTTGTCTCAGTAAATGTTGTTCTCAACTGTTAAAGGCGGTTGGTGTGAGATGTATGGTTATTGTGTAACTTCTTATTCTTCATTCTCTGGACAAATCCTCTGTGAAATAGCGAATATGTTGTATTTCGAGCCTGGAGAATTTGTGAAAGATGTATTTGCGGCACTGTCACAGGCAAACTCGGAAAAAGGAAATCAGAGTTCTCTCCAGTATGGTATTCCAATAAGCGACAATACTGTCTGCTGACCAGCTGTATTCATTTCGTCTTTTGCCCATAGGTTTGTAATGGCAGGGACTTTGTACAAGTTGATCAAGATCACATGACACTCGCTATGGGAATTTTCCACGGTCGATTCCAGGTCCCCTCGGTTGACCAACTGCCACGAGGCTGCCCTATTGATCTTGCGCACCTCACCCTACCTGGGGGTATTCCTTTGAAGCTGGAGCCAGTACCTGAGAGCGTTGTAGACAGTGTTGATGTGTTTTTTTGTTGTGCTGGTTGTGGTAAGGTTTTCTGGGAGGGCGGGCATCATAAACGAGTCACGTCGCAGTTTTCCTATGTTCTGGATCGGTCTTGAATCCTTCAAGTGTTTTTGTAACTATAGCTCTTAATATATGGCTCGTTCCGCAAGCGGGCAAAATAAGGCAAATTCTGAGTTCTGATTGGCTACCGACTCGGGATTTCCCGCTTTGTCCCGCGAAACCAAACAAAACAAAGGGGCCATTAGTCTCCTTCGTAGCCGTTTTTAGGTTCGTCACGCAACGCTCTCCCCACAAACGGCCACGTGGGAGCGGGGAGCGTTGCGTGACCGTGACTTCAGCCCCAGGGAAGGAGACTAAGTGGCAATATGATAAATCGTTTACTGACCAAGCTTGGCTGGTCAACTAATGTGAGTGGATATTGGCCTCGTTCTTTTTTGCGTTTTTATTAAACTTGAAACGCAAAGAAGGAACTTGGTCAACGTGTGGCCATCTTGACCGGACGCTTTAAACAGGAAGGACGTGCAGTTAAAGTTTACACAAATGCACTGTTGAGACCCTTGTACCTTGTGGTTGCAACCTCATTGAATCAAGTTGCAGTTTGTGCGATATCATTCAAGGCGTAGATCTGAACTTAACTTCTCCTTACCGTATCAACCATTGATTGATTTAAGATAATAATGACTATAATATAAATAATATTTTTTTTATGTTACACGTTCTATAAAATTTCCCAATGGGCATGACAAAGTAATGCAATAAATCATATTTTACCGAACCCAACTAGTTGCAGCTTGTACGATGTTTTGAGGTTTAAGAAGTATACCTGCACGTATATTCCTTTTACCATATCAACCACTAATTGATTTAAGATAACAAAAAGACTTATCATATTAATAATTCTTTATTTTTACTACGATTTTTTTACAGAATTTTGCAATGTGCATGACAAAATAAAGAAATAAATTATATTTTGCCGAACCCAGAAATATTTACAGTTACTGAGAATTTAAACGATTCTACGTATTTGCGAGGCGTTGGTCAACACTGTACGAGTCGAGCGGTCTTCTCAGTAGATTCTTGATCGTCCACTTCTGATCTGTAATAACGTTCTCTCCACACGGCAAGCAGAGGAATGCACACTACAAAGGTCGCACATGCGCACCAGTTAATCCATTTTAGCCCAACGCTTGGCAACATGGGGAAGATGTAAAAAACTAGCTGCAGTGCATTGGACGCTACTGTAAGAAGCCCAGAGGTAACACCTTCCGCTACTGGATATGCTGACTCAACTGCCATCTCAAAAAACAACGGAACTGCTCCATTGGTGAAGAACCCGGCAGATATGCAAGTCAGGTACAGAACAGGTTTGTTATAAGGAATAATCCCAGCGCAGATCAGAGTGAATGCTGTAAAGGAGAACGCGGCACAGACCAGCAGGACCAACTGGATCGCCTTCAAGTGACGCGAGATCAGATCCGCTAATCTGAAAAATCAGTGCAGTATAGGTAATCACGTGGTTACGTGTGCAGTTTGGAGTAAATGAGTACAAGTAAATTTCTCAGACTAACAAAATTGCGCGAGCCTGCAGGGCGAGTGCAATTTATTGTCTTTGTATTTCGTATCATGACGAAATTCAGGAGGTACTTGTTATATGTAATATACAGGCAAGAATTTAATTTAAAATTTCTGCACTCAATTTCAACTTTCTGCACTGTTTGGGATTGATTGACATGCTGTCAGCCAATCAGCGCGTTGAAATATTTGCATGTACATTCAGATTAAAAAAGAAATAAACCAGTGGCTATGTGCCACCACAATCTTGCAGTCGATTGGATCCCTGAATATCATGTCTAAGTTTATAATCCACAAGGTATATTTTAAAATATTAAGCGCTGTTGGTGAACTAAATTCAGTATGTGTATTAGTGTTTGTTTTATCCTTGATCTTGTTCCTTTGTCTTTATAAACTATATTATAACTATGATGTATGTTACCATTTTGTTACAAATTTAACTGATGCAAGACTGGCCCGCCTAGACTGGCAATTGCTATCTACAGGTCAGTCCACTTTGAAAGAATTTTAAGAGTAAAGAATTTTAATAAAGTGTAAGTGTTATATTGCAACTCTAGGATTGAACTCTTTAAAATTAAGAGGAAACCTCTCAGTAAAATGGTTCATACTCGTTTGATGCACTTGACTGATCAAGCCTTGGCTCACCAGATAAGTTATAAATTCTGCATAACTGGGCTAAGAAGTAACAGGGTTGAAAGTCAGAATCAAACTGACTCGAGATTTGATGGAAACGTCAAAGGCTTAGAAGTCGGGATACTAATTAGAACACAGGATTACCAACTTACATGGCGATTAATATTCCAGCAGCTATTCCACTCACAGAAGCTCCAAAGCCCAGCCATCCAGCAGGACCCTGAAGGATACCAAATTGCGACAAATTCAGGTCTAAGATAGATACCCAACCACTGTAAACTCCCAAGGTGATGCCATTTATGAATAAAAGCAATAAGAACTGTTTGTTACGCAGCAAGCTCTGACAACCTGACTTGAAATCCAAGCGCCCTGAAGCTGCTGTTACACTAGGTGGTAGTGCGGGTTTCTTTGGAAAGTATATAATGATTATCAAGAACAGCAAAGCTGAGACGCCACATTCAATGTACATCAGATCCATGATTTTATTCTTAAGATAACTCAACTGGCTGGAGTTCATTCCTTCACGGATCTTTCTAAAGTCAATACTTTGTCTGGTTTGACTGTGATTACAAACATCAGGCACTATCATTGGACCAATGATGAAGGACATTCCTGATCCAACATAAGACGACAACGACGCGATAGCGGTCGACGTGGTACGTTGGTGAGGTGGGAACCATACTGCTGAGAGAAGTGGTCCTAGGGCCATAGCCACAGGACCCCCAATACTGTTGAAGATCATAGCCAGGTTAATAAGACAGGTTTGTAGTAGTAGGTTCTGCGAAGGAATAGCGCGGAGTCCCGCGCCAAGGAAAGTAGTGATCCCAAGCAGAAGAGCACTATACCTTAACCCTGCAAAGAAAGACAATCAAAAAATGAATAGCTAATTTAATCTTCATAGAAAGTGTTCACGGTCGGGAGGGTAAGTTGGTTTCTCTATAAACCTCTGTGGATGCAGAGGATCCTGAAGAGGGGGGCGGGGTAGGAATCCATTTTCCAGCCCATTTTTTTATTCGAAATTCCACTTCCCAGCGCTCAAATCCCATTCCTACTGGCAGAATTCGAAAAAAAAAATACCCATTCCCATTGACTAAATCCCATTCCCAGTTACGTAAATCCCATTTTCCCAGGGCAAAACACAGCCAATCGCAATTCCCATTGTACCCCTTCAGGACCATCGATCCACGTGCCGAAATCTCTACAAACCATAGGCTTTTAGCAGCTAACGCTTCTAGTGTCAGCCGTTCTTCTGAGCAAAAGATTGAAATTTATTTTGCCCGTGAAAAAGGATCAGCGCTTAAAATAGCCGCTAGAGTACCCGTTTCCGTTTATTCTGTAGAGATACCCACGAAAACATTTTCCTACCTTGTCTTTCGTTGATACAACTTCATCATCAACTCGTTTGCTAATAAACCCAATTTTCTTGTTGTGAAACTGACGAGTCACACAATCATACGTGACCTAATGCCCAAGATTAAACCGTAACGCCATCCTCTGTGGATACACGTTAGTAACAGCATCACGAAAATTTCAGTTACCAGAAAATTTGAACGCTATTTATAGCTGACAAAAACCACCAATCTTTATCTAATAACTGATCTTCCCTCAAACTTGACTTTCCGAATCTGGCCTTTACAAACGGCTAGTACTATGTCAAATAGTTCTGTAATAAGTTGAACCCGGGAAAATTCGCGATCTCACTGGCGGAAACGACTTCACTGGGGTACGACTTCAAGTTAGGATGATGGCAGCCAGCAAGTGTGTAGTCAGTAAATGACCTCACCTTTCATATCCATTAACCACGATGTTGGTAAAAACGCTAAAATGTAAACAACAGGACCCCAAAAAGGCAATAGCGTTACCGTGGTGTCGTTCCAGCCAAACACAACTTGTGAAGTTCCTTGTATCGGGCCCCATGTGTTCCATACTAAACCGTTTATCGCCGAACACATGAAAAACACCAGCAAAATGTACCATCGGCGCTTGTCTAATTTCTGATTGTCAAGAGCCTGTATACCTTGCGAACTATTTTGCGGGGTTAGCAACGAAGTCCTCTCCGACGAATCCATTCTTTCTACACTCTGTGATTTTTTTGCTTTTTAAAACTCATTTTGTTAGCGATGAATTCTATTTCCTCTGCATTCTTACGTGTGTATCTGAACTTTCCTAATAGAAGCGACAGTAGGTAAATTGAGGAGACCAAATACCGGAAGAAACGTCGAAATCAGCTGGATTCGATTGTTTTTAAACTAACCTTTCCGCATGACTTCCATGTGACGAAGGAACATCTGAAGCACGTGACCAATGTGACATGGGAGGCTATGCGAAAACAGTACTTAGTTGTTTACTATAGAACTGTGGGAATGAAATGAGAGTCGCAGGGATGGTAAAGGATAGGAAATCGAGAATGGTACTGCAATACACGACGTTCCTATTGAAACTGAACGGCCAAGTAAAGTTCTCTTTCATACAATATGGGATTTGTTTTATTTTTAATATCTTGACAGTCTCCTACTGAACGCTTTTTAACCACGTACAGTCTGCTAACCTTTAATTTCAATCGATTTGTGCAGTCCGTTTTCTCAAGCGAGGTCCAGTATTAACAGCAAATTTCTTTATTACATGTTCCAAGTCTTTCTGTTATAATTATCTGTATGCATATAGAGCTACTGTGAGTTTAGCATTCACGTTCTTTTTTCGGTCTCCAAGCTCCTGCTTCATCTTGTCTCAACTAAACTTGTCACATAAATGTTGGGGAATGCCCCGTCTTCCTTTCCAGCACGAGGGACCCTGGGACGAAAAGTCTGCTAGGCGAACAATGCGTTGTGATTCTTGTATCTAACAAGTGAGTTTCTACATTAGAGTTGTGATATCGTTTTCAATCTCATCAGTTATCAGAGAGTCTTGTCTCGTGGCTCCGAGTCACTATCCTTCTTTTCCTGCAGAAGACCAACAAGTAATACTTAAGCTATAAACACCGCTAAACAGGAACCAAATCTACGAAATGATAAACAGAATGTGAATCATAGTAAAAATTACATTTTGGCCGAATAACATCGATTAAAGCGACAAGTCAGTTAAACACAATTCACTTCTACTAAAAGAAATCTAAGAAATCTTAAGAAATTGTTGATAAGGCATGCGTGCAATTATAAAGGATCCTGCCGCAGTAAATTAAACTGCCTAAAATGAATGATTAATTTCCCACACAGTTTTAACTGACCTTGGTCCTTCATCGGTTATTTATATTTTCATAATAAACCTATCAAGTTATTCCAAAAAGTTAAATTTGTAACCAATTAGAGAGGAAACAATAGGAATGGGAGGATTGAAAGTCTTCGAAAGCGGCATTGATTGACTGATGTTCTTCTTGTCCTCTGATTTTGTTGTGCAATATTTTAAGCCTGTCAAGTTATAAAAATAGAAAGCAAATTTCAGTTTGTCATCTGTTGGAGAGACGCTATTAATAAACTGTTGGTTTTCTTGTCTGTTGCTTTTGTCTGTTGTGCAAAGATCTCTTGTTATTTGCAGGCTTGGCATTTGGTGCCTTTACCTTGGGAATAAACTGTTGAAGACTTTTCAAAGTATTCTGTAAACCCTGTAGGGATGTCTCCACCTCCTTCAGTTTTATCTTTAGGTCTGACTGTGAATGTGCTTCCTCGAGGACATCTTCCTTCTCTTCTGAAGCCTTGATTTCCGAAAAATATCGATGGACAAGATTCTTGATGACAGCTCGGCGCTAAAAGATTTCATACAACAAATTAATAAACGGAGAAGCGCCAAGTGAATATTTTAGATAGCTAAGTATTAATTAACAATTATTCGCCGAAGCCGAAGTAATTATCGTTGAATATTCACCGATAATCACTGAGCCTGAGGCGAATAATTGTTTTGAGTATAAATACACAGGTGATTATTTCAAAAAAAAGAAAAGAAAAAGCACTGTACAACACGAAAAAATTTTATTTTATCAAAGCGCGCGAACGACTGACAGCCATTTTGTTCGTCGAGGTGATTATCGGCTGATAATCCTAGACAGCGAACCAATCAGAGCGCTCGATTTTGTATAATCACCTGAGTATTTATACTAATCGCGCCTATTTAGAACTGTTATCATCTCCTGAGTGCCCTGGTGAATTCTGGGATATCTGCTTTAAAGAGGTTTATTCCGCTGTGAAGAGAACTGAGGCGCTTGGGTGCACCTTTTCACCAGTTCAAGGACTAAGCAAAAATTCGGAGAAATGTAAGAATGGGAACAGTCTACATTTACTTTGAATTTTGTAAGTTAATGAAAGCCACTGGATCAGAGTTTTAATTGCTCTTCTGAAAGAACAATAGAAAAAAAAACCATCAATTTACTCACTCTCATCTCGTTCCTTTGCCTTTGAGCGAATGTCCCTTGTTCTGTTTTAATGCAAGTAAGGCACTGAAGTAAAAGTAAATCTGAGTTAGTTTGAATATTTACAATCATGTTACAAGGACAAAAATGGTGGAATTGTACCGTATTTTTGTTTCTTGTGCGACCTGTGTAGATCAATCAATAACTCTTTTCTACCAGTGTAGAGCAATCAATAACTCTTTTTTACCAGTGCAGATCAATCAATAACTCTTTTTTACCAGTGTAGATCAATCAATAACTCTTTTTTACCAGTGTAGATCAATCAATAACTCTTTTTTACCTGTGTTCAAATTAATATGATATCATCCTTATTGATATATTTTCAGCTTTCTTTTGGTTTTGCTTGATCTGTTTTTAGTCCCTGAATTTTCGTAAGCCACTGTTCACGTTCGCCAGTGAGCAAAAACAGATCAGGGAAAACCAAAAAAAAGAACAATAACCGACAACTGATCGCGGGAGTGCATAACATTTCCTTATTAATGTTATACTGAAGTCTGTTTCTCTTGATCAAAGGGCGACATAGTTACACAGAGGAAGAAAATTTAGCATTCTCTGCGACCATTTATGTGGAAAATGACACTTAGGACAACAACTTTCTATACAAACGGTGTATGAAAAGGGACTGGGACAAAGTTGATGTATTTAGAACTTAAGAGATATGACATTGCCTCACGGCATGCCGGGACATGTAAGCTGATTCTTGGCCGCTAATGTCACTGTTCGCATAAGACACAGACCTGATTGTTCCCCACCTTTCCGATCCAATTGCATCTGTTGGCGAGCCAGCGCAATGCAGCGCTGAACTTATCAACAGGAATCAAATTAAATGGCGGCGGAAGAGGGCTGACCTCACTGACGTAATACATCCAAATACGGGTCCGTGTAAACTTGAACATGATATCTCTCTCGTCCTGCAAGTCAATAAACCCATATCATAAGACCATGCAGTTATCTTTTTACGTAAAATTACCATTGTAAGTTGTTATTACCGCAACTGTCTGAAAGGTGTTACTGAGCATTGCAATGAGCATATTCAGAGCAACCAATACAGAGGCCAAGGTGTACGATGCAAACAAAAGCTCTCCAGTGGTGGAAGTGATCTCTGAGTCCTCGCTCGTCTTGAATTCTTCGAAATTCACATGTCCAAACAACGCCCAGAATAATGTACTAAACGTCCCCTCAATTCTGTGGTAACGAAAATGACAAAAAAGAGGACTAAGTTACATTAAACGAAAATCCTAAATCTATTGGTAAGATTTCCTCACAAGTCGCTACTTCATTATGCATGCTGTAGCCGTACGTTTTCGTTCTCAGAAATGCTTGCACGCGCACTTCCTAAGACAATTCAACTTGACAACATGCATAATGAAGTAGGGACCTGTCAGGAAATCTTACCAATCTATTTAGGTACAACGTTAAAGGCCAAATTGCTATATCACCGTCTTCCTCTTTATACTTGCCATAGGCGTAATATTTCGTCGGTTTTGAAACAAGAAATATTGCACATGAATAAGTCTAGATCTCATAGCTATACAGCATGCATAATGAAGCACGAGAAAAAACGGAAATCTAGGGAAAGTAAACATAATATAGAGTTCTACATATCATACCTTTCAAACGCGTGTGTTGTGGTACCATTGTTATTACTAGAGGTCAGTCTCCCAGTAGTTTGCACATGTTGAGAATACAATTTTCTCATGGCCAGAGCAAATGCAAGGAAGTTTAACGCGAAAAGAACGAAAAACTTCAAAATATCCTTCCCCATATTCATGAGGGAAAGATGAAGCGGACCCAGAGTGGAATTCACCTGCAAGACATGCGATGCTTCAAAAAACGTCAACACTAAGGCGAAGGAGTAAAAACTGTTTGATAGCAATATAAGTTGGTAAGGAGCCAGTGAAGTAGAACCCAGGATATCACGGACATGCACGGTCCATGAGCCTGCGTCTATAGCGATGAAGGCGTATCCCACAAGCCATAGAACAGCGGCAATGATATAAAATGCTATCATAGGAAGAACAGCCAGGTGCCACCATTCTGATAAATATCGCTCTATTCCTTGGTGAAGGACTTGTTTAACCTCCTGAACTGTAATTCCCACCACCCAAATGGCGATGAATACATCTGCGAAGGGAAAAAAAACATACGAAAACAAGACCTTAGTCAAACTCATAGCCCAGCATGTTCTATTTACAGATCCACAAAGATAACAATTTTTGCTTTAATTAATACAATAATGTAGAGATGATCGGGAATATTACTCCTCCCGGGTTTTCCCCACAGGGGAATTCGTGTCCCCATGGAGATAGGAATACAGTTCCGATGTCCCCTATCACCCGGTCATCTCTAATGGTCTAAAGTGATCAGATTTGAGGGTTTTTAGACGCGATCCCAGACTAATCGTTTCCTTGTTTTCTTCAAAGTTGGAAACTGCATCTTGCTCAGCTCATTTTGAGATTCATATGGGACTTGTTAGACAGTCATAAGTCAAAGGAACCAGTCGAGACTGGAAAAGAAAGGTTTGTTTTCAGAGATCTATCCACCACGGCAATCAGTTCCTCTCCTTTCAATGCCACGCTTCCTACAAGAAATTATTTCATTTGAAACTGCAATAAAGTTGTTAAAAGGGGAATTTTACTTAATTCAGGATCAAATGAATTTACTCTAGGCCCTATAAAGCTAGGGTTACCGTGACTAGAACTTACTGACTGGCGATAAGTGAAAAAACGTGTCGTATTTGTCTTGGAAGGCAGACAGAGACACCAAAAGCAGGAACCACACAACAGAACATGATTGATTCGTCAACTTGACCAGCGGTATCTCAAACTTTTTTGTGAAACGGTTTTTTGGAAGAAGTATGTATCCCAGCATGCATAGTGGCATCACAAACGTATACAAGGTGACCAACAAAAGTTTGATTGGAAATTTCAGTTGGTGCCAACCGTGGGCTCCACGGTAGACAGCGGAGTTCAACATCACCTGGCTGTACGGATGAGCTAGGAACTAAATATAAAATACAATACACGTTAGATTGTATTATATTCACAGCCCCTCAACAGGCAATCTATGACTTATAACTCTATGCTAATCTAAAGGAAAATTTTTCATAGGGCATAAAGTGGGAGAAGTAAGGAAGAATGGTCGGTACCACTGACGAGGATGAGAGTGGGGCAAAACCAACCCAGCTGTCAGCCCGCGCCAGTGTAAAGTGTAAGAGGACGAAGTGACAACTTCGTGAACAAGGTGGATTAACAAAAGGAGACATAACTGCTGTTGTATGATCCCGCGGTATGGTTCGAAGCCCAACTTATAAACAACAGAACATACAAAAAAAAACGTTGGACAAAGATACTTTGAGTTAAAATGGCAATCAAAAGTTTCAAGTTAAAATTGTAACGGAGAGATAAACGGGAAAACAGTGAACTGTGAATTATACTGTTTTCTAGAATTTAATGTTATAAAGCTCTTTGGTGGCACCGTGGGTTTTAATTTCCTTGTGGCAAAAAGGTAAAAACATAGCTTTGGTGATTCTCTTCTTATTGTCGTCAAGTAACGTAACTTGGGACCAAAACAAATCGCCGATATCCGACCGCTTGTGCGTTATATTGGTCTTCACATTGTATAATATATCGTAAGTCTTTAACAGTATTTACGTAAATAACTTCTGACAAAATAAGGCTTATTATTGTGCTTTTGTTTAACGTTAATGACGTAAAACCTGTGTGCTTTGAACAGCAACATTCTTTGTTAGAAAATAGTGTTAACGTTCTTTTCATCAAAATTCTCAATTACAAGAAACATAGACGCAACAAGACATGTGCAACTTTAATATAAAATACGCATGCTCTACTGAATTTTGCATTCTAAACTTTTAAGCTCTGTTTAAATTACCATAATACAAACATAAAATAAAGTGAAAAAAGAATAGGTTAACTACTCGAGGATACTGAACACTTGTTTAGTGGATCAAAGAAGAAAGAATTTTCCTATGACCTTAAGGTATTGAACAATTTTATTATGTGGTACTGTTTGTTTTACTATACAGTGTTGCTCTAACTAATTCATCTGTGGATCAAACCATGCATTGTGACCATTCTTTGTAAAACTACTGAACAGTACTGTACTGTGGTACTGTTTGTTTTACTATACAGTGTGGGTCTAACTTTTTCATCTGTGGATCAAACCATGCAGTGTGACCATTCTTTTTAAAGCTACTAGTGAACAGTACTGTACTGTGGTACTGTTTGTTTTACTATACAGTGTGGTTCTAACTTTTTCATCTGTGGATCAAACCATACAGTGTGACTATTCTTTGCCGGGAAAGCTACTAAAAGGGCGGGTATTGTTTGCTTTGTATGGCTGTGGCTTTCTATTCTATGAATCAAACTATGATCATTCTTTGTACTGTTCTACTGAACAGAACTTTTCAGATTCTCCATGCATCTTAAAATCTTAAAACTATGCAAGCCCTGTCTAATCTTTTGCTATGCTTAGACGTATTTTTAGAGTCGCTATTTTGTGTGAAGAATCTACCTCCAAAAAGTTAATAAAATGTTAATTTTGTTTACCTTTCTGTTGTAACATTTAATTGCAAATTGAAGGACACGCAGTCTCCTCTCCCTCCCCTTCAAGTGTCCTTCACTCATTCCATCCAGGTCCGGCATTTCCATAACGGCTGCAATCTCTTCCAGGTTTCTACACTCGTTCAATAAGCGAACGGCAAAATCTTCGCACTGTGCCGACAGCGCCAGATAATCGTCACGGAATTCGTCTTCAATCTCCGCTAGATCTTCCAACTTCTTTTTCAGAATAATGGCGCCAAAAATCGGGTCGCTAGGTGTCGTCTTTGTTCCCAACTGTTTGTTCTCTTGTAGGAAGGAATACGACAGATACAAAGGGCTGGCCAGAGCACGGTTAGTATTCAATTTTACCACAGAATCGTTCAGACTGGACATTGTCATAGATTCTTTCTCTGTTCCTGTGCTGGTTTTGTGAGTTTTCTGTGCGATGTCAGGCTTTTCAACTTTGTATCCTTTGCTTAAAAGAAATTCCACAATTTTATGGTCCTCATTCAGCACAGCCAGGGTAAGCGGAGTCAAAAATTCATCAAATTTTCCCGAGCCACCCCTACCTGTTGTGCCAGTTGTTCTCCCAGGTGGCACTGCCGTAGAGGTCTTTCTATTTGTATCATGGGCCACTAAAAGTCTTACACACTGCAAGCAGCCATTTCTCACCGCTTGAAACAACGCATTGCCCGTCTCAGCACGATGTTTTAGCAGAATTGAAATGATTTTGGAATCTTTTGCCTCAACAGCTATTTGAAGTGCACTTTCTCCACCAGAATCTTTGCAGTCAACGTCCACATTCTTTTCAACAATGCATTTCTTGACTTTCGCTTCATCGCTCTGACGAACTGCCTCAAGGAACTCTTTTTCGTCTTCACTCAGCGAACACAGCTCAGAATCTGTAAACACTTCCATATCCTCCAACCCAATGGAGGAAGCTGAGCTTGCTTGCGGCGAAAACAGAACATTAGGGCTGTTTGCTATTTCGTCTGTCGTAGAGGAAACAGAAACTCGTGAACTAGCCATTAAAAGCAGAGAATTCGTGTTCGATTCTCACCCGAGGCAATTGACGTACGACTTGATTCTGCTTGATGTGTTGGTGTGTTTCCGTAATTTATCGGTATTGCGTATCTGTCATGTTCACAGCTGACTGACTAATGTGTTGTTTCAATTAATTATAAACATACCGCGAATCGATCGATATTGTGTATAAACATCCATTGCTTACGTTTTCAACTCTTGAAAGTCCTCAATCTCAAAGTATCCGTCGCCCCACGACAAATTTCACGAAAATTGCACTCGTTAAATGACTTGATTCCATGTGGTCATAGTAACATAAGATAAACCCGTTTTGTGACCCTATGAGAATGTTGGAATTTTCCCCACTCTAAGTTTCAACTGCAATTTCCATGTGGACTTGAGGCTCATTCAGTCGCAAAAAATTAATAGAAATTTTAAAAGGCGCACAGCCTCGAATGAGCGCCCACTCGCAAGGTCCAAAAATTCAGGGCAGAATAAATACGAAGTCGCTTTTTACCAAACAGGCATGGCTTCTTATAGGAGGTCGTAAAACAAAGAACGCTTTCTAAGTGACAGTTGTTTATTACTACTTGATTCTTTAAGTTTACATCTTCTTCAACAGTGGGAGAGATAAAATGAAGAGGACGCCGTTTAATCAAAGGTGTTGTTATAAGTCAAGTGAACTGAGTTTTTGAATCATTTCTGCTGCAGCCGAGCCAGCCAGCCAGAAGGCTGGGGCGGTGTTTCTTCTGACTCTGTGGAAGTGTTTGCACCTGTACCACCAGATGTGACATCTCCCTGTAACAAATTAACTTAATAGTAATACAAGCTGTTATGGGAATACTGTGGCTATTGCAGAGGAGACTGCAACGGCGCAAAGGTAGATGAAGGTTATATTTTACGATGCAAAGGCAGACTTCCTTAAAAGCAAAACACAAAGGCAATCGCGAAATCACCAGGCAATCACTGAAAAATTGCTCTTATCAACAGCAAAAATCTAATGACATCTTTTACTGAAGTTACCTGATTGCCAGCATTAAAAACTTTCAAAGCACTGCTAAGAAGTTTTCTTTCCCTTGCTTGCCGTGAACTGAAGAAATAGCGGTCAATAAGAGTCTTGATAACTTCCTCCCGCTGAAAAATTACAAGCAAATTACAAGTCGATCAATACTAGATTCATTTCCTTTGAAGGCATTTTTCATCTTGCGATTGACTTAGCGTGATAAATCCACTCTTTCCACACTAAGATATAATTTGGAAATTCTTTTGAAACCAACGAAACTATATTTGGCTTTTCACGCAACGCCTTGTTAAGTAACGTTGAGGAGGAGCGTTGCGCGAGAAACCAAGTAACGGCCGTAAAAGAGACTGGTACCAGTACTAGACGACTGTTCAGTTCAGGTTTTCAGTGATGGTTTATAGTTTTGCTAATGATCTTGAAATCATGTATAAAATACCTGAGCCAGGTCTATATCTTCCTCTTCACCTACTTCACTCAAGTCCAGATCAGTATATTTCTGTCTCTGTTGGTGAAATAGTTAAATATCAGTGCGCAAATGAAATTCACGCTCAACCCATGCCGACTATGAAAAGGCTCAGCGGTTCAAATATTTACAAAGACGTAAGAAGGAAAGAAAGAGAACGAGAAGCCTAAGCAGGGAAAGAGAGAACAGAGGAGCTGGGAAACTTTACAACAAGCTACGAGACAAGAAGTTAACAGCCACGAACGCGATAAAAACGGACGAGGAAGAAAATGAAATAAGGTTAAAATGGCACCTTTTTAGACTTGATCCAGTCGAAACAACACACAAACAGTTGGAGAACAGACTTCCAGCTTGGAACAAGATTAAATGGAGGAGGTAAAACACTTCCTTTTGTCAACAAACTGCATCCACATACCGGTCCGGGAAAACTTCCACTGAATATCCGCATCATCCTAAAAACATTCAAATGTACTTTCAATTAACCTTGTATCTACGCGTATTTACAAGCTATATTTAGCATCTAATTTGCCAAATAATTAACGTCGAATTCGCCAAAAAGATAAAAGAATTAATATCCACTTCGGAAGTTCAAACAGCATCATATAAATACGCGGAGCGGCAGATATTAATAATAGGATTCAAACTTTAACATGGTCATGGTATCGTAAGCTGACAAGCTCATTCAGCTGAGGAACTCTGAGAAAAAAGTATTTTTGGATTTATTTATTTATTATTCTATGTACAAGCTGGAACAGTAAGGGAATCATCCCCAAACGCCATAATGTTGTAATAATGATTTTAGGCAACCTGTACTGATACAAACTTGCGCTTACCGCGATTTGCTGAAATGAACTTGACATCATGGCGATCAACATGTTGAGGGAGATTAAAATGGCCACCACATAGAAGATTGCGAAGAGCGTTTCTCCTGTCCTCTGTGTGATGATAAAAGTTTTCGATGGAATTTCGAATGACTCTAAATCGGTCTGATCGAACAGTGCCCAGAAAAGCATTCTAAGACCACCAGCGACCCTGAAATAGAGTAAAGACGATGTAACATCCAGTTAATTTATTTAACATATTTGAAAATGAAGCCACCATATTGGATGAGGAAATCCGAAGAGGACTAAGGTGAATGCAAAATGGCGTTATTCAACCTCGTTCCCAGGGTCTTCTCATGGTGGTTAGTTTGGAAAAAGAATCACCGATTAGATCCTGGAAATCATTGAGATCATGGACAGTTATCCCAGACCTCTTGACCACTTAAGGCTCGACCAGGTTCAAACACTCGGTGTCGCTTGGTCTCGTGTTTGTACTTTCAATTCTCGGTTTCTGCTATACGCCTGCGCAAACAGAAGCTATATTTAATTTCTGGTTTGTTTACTCAAGGTCGGAGACAGCTTTACTTACCCAGCGTAAACGTGAGGGCCTGATCTTTGTGAAACCATCTTAGGATATAAAATAACAATTTGCTCAAACTGGGAATAGACTTTGCGAATGGCCATGGCGAATGATAGAAACACCACCAAAAATAGCACCAAGAACTTGCCGACATCTTGACACATCTTCATTAACGACAGCTGAAGAGGACCAATGGTACTGTTAACTTGGAAAGAGTTGGACAAATGAAAGAAGCTGACAAGAAATGCCATGGAGAATAAGCTGCAGAGAGAAAACCAGAGATGGGTGAGGGTTTTTTAAATAACATGTAAATCTACACAAAGTATTTTATAGTATTAACTGTACAATATTACAGCAAAACTTTGAAAAGCACGCGATGAAAAGTATCAAGTAAAGTAATAATAATAATAATAATAATAATGAACTTTATTTGAGTGTCAACTGTATCTAGCACTGACGTACTAATTGGGGACACTGTAAAGCACAAATCAAATCAAATCAAACCATATTTAATTGAATTAATCAAATGTTTGGTTTTTGTGGAGAGGGGAAAACCGGAGTACCCCGAGAAAAACCTCTCGGAGCAGAGTAGAGAACCAACAAACGCAGCCCACATATGACGCCGGGGCCGGGAATCGAACCCGGGCCACATTGGTGGAAGGCGAGCGCTCTCGAGCTCACCACTGCGCCAACCCTGCTCAACGAAGATCAGACAGAGAAAACAGCATGTGGTTTCATCAGTCTTATTTGATCAGTTAGTTTGAGAGTTGTGCTCGTTCCTCCACCAATGAATTAGCCAATAACCGTCACACATGGTCATGGATCAGGGGGGTATGGGTTTTCTTCTACATACCTGTTTGAAATGAGTAAATAAGCAAACGCGTCATCTCGAGTAATGCTCCTCACTATATATTTCAGCGAATAGTTATCTTGCACAACCAAAGCTGACGAACCTAATAGCCAGAATATTCCCGCCAAAAGAAAGAAAAGAAGCATGGTTAATGTCACAAAGTTCCACCATTGCAACATATAACGTTCCCTGCCTTGTCGGTAGAACTCCTTAGCTTCTTCAAAGATGAGACCCGTGACCCAGAGGACGGTAAGAACATCTGCAAGACAGCAAACATTACAAGAGCTTATTCTGATTCTGTAGTATCAAGGACCTGAGAGTACTCTTCCCATCCCTACATCGATGCTTCTGGTTATCCCTCCCCCCTCCCGCAGCCACCGGACTCCTTACGACGTACGTACCACTTTCAGCTTTATAAACAGTTGTAACATTATACTATCACTCACAAGTAACACATTCTCACCTGTGACACTATTCAAGTACACTGTACACTGTACCGACTGTTTACTGCCAACTTTACATGAGACTATTTTGTAACGTTTACTCTTCAAATCTCCGTGAAGAAACCAGGACTTGCCCACCAAAATAATAGATAATATTTCCTTTTCCCAAGGAACCGTAAAGGAAGGCTTTCTTATGTCGATCATCTGGAAAACGATCTTACAGTTTCCAGTAATGGGGCTATTTCTAAAGAAGGTGGTGCTGCATCAGTGGAGGAATTTAAGCAGAAAAATTAAGACTGTCAAACGAGTTGTAACAATAAGTTCTCAAACTCATCAATAATACATGAAGGAAAGGCAAAGGAAATCAAGCACTGTGACGTGTTTGGATGTCTGAAAAGTACTTTTCAAACTCATCAATAATGCATAAAGGAAAGACAAAGGAAATCAAGCACTGTGACGTGTTTGGATGTCTGAAAAGTACTTCTCAAAGTCATCAATAATGCATAAAGGAAAAACAAAGGAAATCAAGCACCGTGATGTGTTTGGATATCAGATGAACCACGGCTCTTTTTGCATCGTTAATTTCTCTTTCCAAATAATTTTGTTTGAGAAGCTATATCAGACACTTGATACCTGTGTTTCATTACATATCAAACACCACCAATTTTGCTAAAAATACGCCGCTGCTCCCCGTATTTTCAACTCTCTTCTCGGTGTTTGTTATGCGATGAAATACTCTATCTCGCTTTTTTATATATTACTTATAAAACCATGAAGATCCTGAACATGTTCAGTTGTTGCCTGTTGGCTGTACACGGTCATATTCTCTATCTGAATGCTATTCTACTATCCTTTGTAAGATAGACAGACCGACGCTGTTCCATATTAAGTGATATATCAAACACGAGAAACAGTGTTTCGTCACATATCAAACACAGAGAAGATAACTGAAAATAGTACGTGCAGCGGAGTGTTTTTGGCGAAATTCGAGGTGTTTGATATGTGATTAAACACGTATATTGAGTGTTTGGTATAGCTTCTCGAATGAAATTATTTAGAAGAGAAATTAACGATGTAACAACGAGCCGTGTTTAATCAGATATCCAAACACGTAACGGTGTCTGACGTCCTTTGTGCATTATTGAGGAGTTTGAGAGTTTATAAATCAAGGTGAGAAAGGAACTTTAATCATAATTACCTATCCAGGAAATTTTCAGTATTGAAAGACCCAGCATGTCTTGCACGGATGACAACGTTAAAATGACCAAGAACAAACAGAACGAGCCCGTATGACTGATGAACTTGGCCAGCGGTGTGGCTAATTTCTGAGATAGTTTGTTGTTGGGCGATATCCAGTAAATGATGAACCAAACTGGGAGAAGAATCGTGTGCAGTAACACGTACGCGGCTTTGGTGAGCGTTCGCCGATGACTCCATTTCTCGTCAAATTCTTGGTATAAAACCGCATTCAGCATCAACTGAGAATAAGGATGAGCTACGAACTGTTAAGAAACACGAGTAAGAAAGTAAGAGTAGCAAATAGATATATGCGTTATTAACCAAGCGTGAGGTCAAGATACATGCGTTATTGACCAAGGGTGAGGTCAAGATGGCTGCATATTGGCCGAGTTCTTTCTTTACGTTTTCATTGACCAAGACGTAGTTAAGGTCACTAAAAACGCAAAGAATGAACAAGACCAATATGCAGCCTTCTTTAACAAACAAGCTTGGTCAATAAAGGTTTTATTATATGGCCATTTTGCTTGGTGTTGTTTCGTGGGACAAAGCCGGAAATCTCGAGCGGTCAAGATGGGCTCATCTTCCCCACCCGGGTAGTTAGTCGAAAATCTGGGTTCGACTCATCTTGCCCCCTGGTGGAACCAGCCATATAAGAAGGCAAGTTATTAGTTTCAATCCATTTACTAGCTAACAAGATGACAAACGTAAGGGATTTGAACAAAGTCCTTAGACGTTATACATATGATTGAAGGTACTGTCAAATGGTTTTATAAAGATTCCATTCAACCACAATGCCTTGCGTGTCTTTTACCGCGATAGCCGCCGTTTCATTTCTAAGATTCTTCAATATGATGTCTGTGTTCGCTGAATGAAGTGTGCCCGTTCAAATTTCATATTCTTCTTGCCACAAATGTATATTTTTCTGTGCTCCTGTCACTCGAATTTTCTGACCCTCCCAGGGGTTTTAGGAACAAGGGAACAGAAGCATTTATTTTCAAGGAACAGGGGATATTTTCTAATTATTGTCAGGGAACTAGGGAACCTCTGATTGAATTGATAGGAACCAGGGACCACCAATTACAGTACAAGTAGTTTTATTGACGAAGACTGACAAGGGAAGAATGCAGAAAGATAAAAGGAACATGGAAACGTGTACCTCCCTCTGAGGGGCTCAATTTTGTACATACATACATATACATACATACTTTATTTGATGAGTAGGTTGAGTAAAAGGCAGCCAAAGGGCTGATGTGGACCTACTATCCTAAAAATTAAGAATTACATTTATAAAAGTTACATTTATAAATTTCGAACTAGTATATACAAATAAGTCAGAATTAACTAATACTAACTAAGAAAATAAATTTACATACATCATCAAATAATAAATATAAAATTTAAAAATATATAAAATCATCCTTTTTGTTAGCGACTACGCTTGCCCCCTTGCCAAATGAGAAATTGTCTATAATTTTAACATGTTTACGTAAAATTTGTTTAAAAGAATAAGAATTATCTGGTACTTTGACTGATCTATTTACAAAATTCCAGATTACAGGACCTCTGTATTGTAGGGTGTTTCTGCCAGTCTCTGATTTAAATCTAATGATGTTAAATTGGTTAGGAGCACGAGAGGATCTAGAAGATACTCTTTTAGAAAACAGTTCAAATATTGATTGGGTCGTTGTTTCATAGTATACTTTGTGCATAAGTAACAGTACGGATTTTTTATAGAAGTAGGAGATGGGCAGCCAATCGGATTTCATGAGACATGTGTCATCTGCCATCGCTGAATTAAGGTTATTCACAATACGAGCTGCTCTTGCATGAATATGTTGTAGAGAGTTCAGTGCAGAAGGAGAACAATTTCCCCATACTGAGATTCCATACGTTACACTGGGAATGATTGTTTTAAAGTATATTTCCTCGAGAACCTTCTTAGGGAGGATTCTCATTCTCTTCAACGCTCCAACCTTCTGCGTGAAGTGTTTCTTTATTGAGTCAATGTGCACAGTCCATGTCAGCTTATTGTCGATTTTAACTCCAAGGCAAGTGGTATAGTTAACCAGGTCAATATGGCCAGTGTTGAAGTAGAGGGGAGGTATAGGCCCAACAAAAGAGGTTTTTCGTATTAACATTGCCTCAGTTTTAATTGGGTGGATGGTTAGTTGATTTTTAACACTCCACATGAGGACTTGCTCCATTGTTTTGTTTAGTGATGACATAACCAGGTCAACATTTGGACCAATACAATAGACTGTAGTGTCGTCTGCATACATGTAGAGATCTCCCGAATCAATGTGGTCAGGGAGATCATTAACATATATGGTGTATAGTGGGGATAGTTTCTAAAGAAACTGGTGCTGCGTCGGTGGGAAGTTGAAACACAAGAAAATGGGTAAATCAAACGAGTTGATTAAGTAAGTTATACCACCGTAAGGTAAAAAGGAGGTGCTGACGTTTCGAGCGTTAGCCCTTCGTCGGAGCGAATATATGGTGTATAGCCTGGGGCCAAGAAGCGAGCCTTGAGGAACTCCATAGCGTACATAATCAGTGGTAGACCTACAGTTATTTACTTCAGTAAATTGGCGTCTATCAGTCAGATAGCTCATTAGCCATTCATGAAGAGATCCTGATATGCCAATGGCATGTAATTTATGTGATAAAATATAATGGGGAACAGTGTCAAAAGCTTTTTGGAAATCAATAAAAACTGCACCAACTGTTAGACCATTGTCAATTGCTAACTTCCATCTCTCAGTCATTGAGATAAGCATTCCTTCAGTTGATAGTCCTTTGCTAAACCCCCATTGTTTACAGCTTTTTGTACCACAGCTGTTCAGATGGGTATCAATAATGCTGCAGATCTGACTTTCAAGTAGCTTGCTGGGGATACTTAATAGTGATATTGGCCTATAATTTGAAACGTCTGCTGGACTTCCTTTTTTGAAAATTGCATTAACTTTTGCAGTCTTCCATGTATTAGGAAACCTGCACTGAGTCATGCTGTTCTTGAAAACAGTTACAATGCCCTCTAAGGATGATGATCCTGCAATAGCTAAACCACGAGAAGAGATGCCGTCAGGACCAGATGCTTTGTTAATATTAATTGTCTTGATATCAGCTATGAGTTTGTTGATGTTGACCTCCAAGTCCTGTACAGTGGGGGTAACTCTATACATGAATTGATGGGGTTCATCAGCTTCGGGAAATTTTACAGCTAGTTTCTCTGCCAATATTTATGAAATAAGAGTTAATCAATTCAGCTTTCTCATGATCGTTTGTGATTTGCTTATTATCAGCATCTCTGAGGAGGCCAATTTGTTTACTCTTAGATTTACCAGTGGCTTCGTTTACAGTTTTCCAGAAGGATTTTGAATCCTTGGTCTCTGTAAATTTCTTTTTCCAATATTGAGCTTCGGCACATCGTAGCATCTTAGATACTTTATTTCTAGAGGATTTGTAATCAGCCCAGAGATTATTTGTTGAGGGTGTACCAGCACAAGCTTTCAAAAGTTTATACCTCTTGTTCATCTCTTTCCGGATCTCACTGTTCATCCAAGGTAGTGAATGTTTTCTAACTTTAGCTTTGCGTAAGGTAATGTGGTTGTTTGCAATTTCATTGTACATGCAATTCCAAGCCCAAGTGATGTCATCCAGGTCCTCAAAGGTGGAACAGACCCACCAAGGAGCACTTTCCAGGTCATGTTTGAAATCTTTCGGGTTTTCCAACACATTCTTGAAATTGTAGGCATATTTAACAGAAGGCTTTGGATTCCTGATCTTTAGCTTGTAGATGACGTATATGAATTTGTGATCAGCTATGCAATAGTCAATCACATCAGACCTCGAAACCTTTGAGGTATTGATAGTCAAAATCAGGTCGATCAGAGTGTTAGAATGCGCAGAGGTTCTTGTGGGCACTTTTATGATGTTATGAAAGTTGTAAGATTGTAAGATGCGTTTGAGTTTCGCACCATTTCCGTTAGGAGCATGCTGATCTGAATTGAAGTCTCCAGCGATCACAACATTCCTACGAGTCATCCAGATTTCACTCAATACTTGGTGGAATTTATCGAAGAAAGATGTAATGTCAGGAGGTCTATATACACATCCTACGAGCAATCTTTGCGAGTGAGCTATCAATTCAATCCAGAGAGCTTCGATGTCCTCGTTGTCGTATTTGGATATATGTACACAATCTACTGGCTAACTTTAGAATAAATAGCGACTCCACCTCCTACTTTGTGTGTTCTATCTCTTCTCAGAATTCGGTATCCATCGATGTTTACTTCGTTATCATGTATATCCTGTGTCAGATGTGTTTCGGAAATGGTTAGGATATCCAGGTTGGTATGCTCTATGAGTAATTTCACTTCGGGGAGGTTCTTACGGAGGCCTCGCACGTTCGAATGACCGATGGATATTCCTTCTTTTCTATTGTGTCTTACCACGTGAAATGCATCAAACAGAGGGGAGGCAGGCCCCGGGTTGGGACATACGTCGCCACATAATTGTAGATATTCAAAGTTGAAGCTTGCTTCGGAATTACTGTAGTAGTTGACTCTCGATTTCCTGAATCTGACTCGAGCATTCCACACGTATCCAATATGGCGGACATTGAGTCGATACAAAATGGGAAATATCGGTTTTAAAATCCAATGTTTATCCAAACTTTGCTTGTTTACACTGACGTGGCACATATTTAATCCGATGTATCCATCTTTGCCACCCAAACATGCTAGTGTGCTCAGAGAAAAGCCGAAAAGAAACCAAAATTGAGGCGAACTGAAAATTTTGCTTCTTCCCGCCATGTTAAAGAAGTTAAAGAAGACGCCTTTTAACAAGAGGAAAAGAAACCCGGGTTAAAATTTAACCCTGGGTTAGCGCTAATCGACCTTCGAACAACCGGCTCCAGGCCTACTAAATAGTTACGCACCATAATGTATACCAAGAGCCTTGAGATGTGGTCACTACATGCATTTCTGCCGGTCATCGGGTACTTAGGTAGCGAACAAAATACATATAGTTATTTAATAATTGAGCAGTGCAAAATTATAAACAAACTCACCCGTTCATTTTTGTTTTTAATGGCGAAATTTAGCACGCTTAGCTTCTTGGCTTGCTTGTTACAGGCTCTGACTTCCACATGAGCCAAGCCTTTAATGAAAGGCATAGACATAATACAGCCTATCTCCTTCATATTACGACAGAGGTTCAACAGTCCTACAGCGTACTCCTCACAGCGGGTGGATAAGTGCCCATAATCACTCTTGAACTCGTATTCCTCCACAGCCAGTTTCTCTAACTTTCCGTTCAGCACGAAGGCCCGATACACAGGATCTCTCGTGTCACTCGAACATACCGCGGACTTAGCCGAAGACTGTTCTCGGCCAAGTTCACCAAGGTAGGAGAGTGACAAATACACAGGGCTGGCCAAAGCGCGATAACAATTCAGACGATAAAGAGCCTTTTCTAAGTTTCCCATGGCATCGCAGTTGACACACTCACATGATCTGGGATGTGGCTCCTCGATTGAATATCCTTGGGAAACCAGGAGCTTTACCAACTCATAACTGTCGGTTTGCGCAGCAAGAATAAGACTAAAACTCCCGAGTTTAACATCTCTGGCTTTCTCTTCTTCTGACATCTTAACACCTCTTCTTTTGAAGTATTCCTTTACTTGCTTTGTGTCTACCCTCCGCACAGCTTCCATAAACGAATTTTCGTCCTCGGAGAGCGACAAATCCGGCATTGCGACGTCCAAAACGTCCTCGAAAGGACTAGATATCAACGTCCTATGTCCAGCATGGGCCGCCATGTTTGCCCAAGAACGACGGTTGATCCACGCGCTTTTATTTTACTCCCCGTATACGTACAGTACCACATTTACACAACAAAAACCAGTGTACCTACACTTATGCAAAGAAATATGATCAGCATGCTTATTAATAAAAGATAATTCATGTAAATAGCCTACAACTTCTCTGTTGCTCAGACGCAAGTATTGATTGAATGGAATGTTGCACAACTTACAATTGTCGAGAAAGAATGAAACTAAAAAAAAGACTACAACTGATGTTTCAATGTACTAAATTTCTTTATTCTACTACAGGCCTGTTTACTAAATTATACACACAACGCGAAAAGTATACAAAACACCTCCACAAAGTGTCTGTTCAGAGAACCGCCATTAGTTACTGTGGGATCGCTAAGGGATTTTAAAATTAGATTTGGAAATTAGCATTTACTCAAGACATCAGGAGATATTAATGACTGCATGCTGATAAAGCAGAGCTTATTACAGCTGTATATTGACACCAGCCGCACCCCCAGAGTTCGTTGCGCCCTCACTGGTTCATTAACCACACTTTAATCGGTGTTTCTCCTTCCCCGAAAAGAGATGGAACCCCGGGATGGAACCAGCATTTCTGCGTGACTATCTGGTCTAAAAGAAGGTTGATGGATAATAGAAACTTAAGTCCCTTCTTCAGGTCTTGACTGGGTTTGTACTTCGATAGCAGTGTACAAGTTTGGTCCTATGTTCTCTTTTATTGAACTGACCAATAAATGACTTAAAATAAAATAAAACCGGACCATGCTATGACATTACAGGCCCATCTCTTCTGTCTTCTGAAAATGTAAAAAATGAATTTCTCAAAAGACTGGAGGTACTTGCTTTTTTTACAGAATTTAACAGGCTCGAGCTGACTTGAAAAATACTCAGGCTCTCAATCTGAGGCATGGTTTTGTGGTATCCATCTTCAGCGCAAAGCCAAAGTTTCTATGCAGCTATTTTCAATAATTGAGTAAAACAAAGAGGATTGAATTTACATATGTCCTACACTCAAAAAGATTTGTTTAATAGAAATAGATGGCCTTAAGCCCCTTGGTTCTGAGAACTGAGATAGGAATATGGATTAGACTTTTGCTTAAAAATCGCGAAACCATGTCTAGTAAACATGATGAGAATTGAGAACTTGATATACAGCTCTATTATATTTAACTGTTTGCAACATAAAATCTCTAAGTGTGTGGTACAGTGGTACTCCCTGTGAGGAATTATTACCAAGGGCTCATTAACCAGTCTACTTCGCAGCCCTAGTCTGGCTTGTCACGCAACGCTTTGTGTGGAGAGATGCGCTGCGTGACGAGCCAGACAACGGCTGCGAAGGAGACGACTCATTACTCTGTTATTACTCAAATCTTTAACCCTCTCTCCCAGAAGTGATCAGCATGGAACTTCTCCATACAAGAACAATGAAATGAATGGTTAACTGTTAATGAGAATCACAGAGATGATCAACTCAGACATTGTGAATTGATCTGATGGGCTCCTGTCTGACACTAAATTCTACTTAAGGGACGGACCATTAGAAAAGTGATGGGGGGGGGGGTGGGAAAAAACAAAACAAAAGAAAATTAATGCAAGGGAAAAGGCCAAGAAAAAAATTCATGCAAAGAAGAAGGTAAAAAAAAATTCATGCAGAGGGGTTCACCTGAAAAAAAGAATTCCTGCACAAGCAGTGAGCGAAAAAAAAATTCGTGCAAGCTGAAAATTCCCCCCCCCCCATCACTTTTCTAATGGTCCGTCCCTAAGCTAACTTAAAACCAAATGTATGGCAGTCGCTTGAGAAAATTGCTTCTCAGATCTTGGCAGTGAAGGATTAAGACAGCAACAGTTAATACTGACAGCCTACAGATATGTCTTTGCATGCTCTTTCTCTGGAGCAGATTTCCCGCCATTTCTCTGCTGAAGCATTACTTGTATCCGGTTTATCAAGTCTCTCAATTGACTGAGGTCGGCCTGGGACTCGAAAGACGTTTGAGACTGTGTCCCACACTTCTCTAGAGTGAATAGGTAACGGTGAATCAAGCTTCTCATGATGTTAGTGCGCTGAATCAAAAGACGAAAACAACAGGATTTTAATACGATGGCGACTCAACGAATGGACACAAGCTATTAGCAAGAAATCCCTTAATGTGGTGATCAAGCACCTAAAAATAAATCCAGTTTATAAAAAAAACAAATGTGGATATAAATAACATGCATGGTATTATTCTGACATACGTCATGAATATCAAGATATTAAATGTTCATGACGTATGTGAGAATAATTCCAATTGAAAACTATACAATGAAAACATAAAGAAAACGTCAACCCTTTCACTCCCAAGATCAAAAGAGCAATTCTCCTTAACAAGAGCCATACACATCCTTATTAAACAGTTTGGAGAATTTGCCATCAAATGAGGTCAATATCCTCGGGTTGATCACCTGCCCAATTCTCATCATCAGTTTTCTTTGTATTGTATTGATAATGTAAGGAGAAGTTGTATATTGATCACATCTGGGAATGAAAGGGTTAAATCCCCCAATACGTACACGCTGTAAGTCCACATTTCCCTCTAACCGCGTGGACTGGGATCGACGGTGGTCACCGCAACAACCGCCCTACAACAGAAACCAAACAAAGTAAGTCCGTTTCTCAACCGAAAAAGAGTGAAATGTAAACATAAGCAATGTTATCATATGGCTTTTTTTAGTATAATTTTCAAAGATTTGACGAAGGACTTAAATATTCACTAGCATTGAGTCGTTAGAACTCTCCTGCAAACAATGTCACCGCGGAAAAGTTTTGCTTAATTCTCTTAACATCTTGACATCAAGGATGGTCATCATCATCATCATCATCATCATCATCATCATCATCATATCCTTTATTTAAAAACGATATGGTTTAAAGCTCAAAGCTTGTGGGGTCGTGTAAAGATGATTACAAATGGATAAAACTGTATAAAAATAAGAATAACATCACTTACAAAATACAGCTACAATTGAAACTCTTAAAATATACAGTAAGATTTTAACCAAAAAGTAAAATGAATTTACATTAATTACCTCTTAAGTAAATTGACTATAGTTAAAAACATTTAAAATCTTGGTAGTGCCTGGCCAGCGACTGGTGCATATAAATATTTACAACAGAGATAAAATGATTAACATAGCTGTCAGTTATTTTAAGGTTTGAGTTACCCTGACGGGCCCTGCGAAAAGTCTCCTCACATAACGGATCAAGAGGCGGGGTGGGGGGATGAGATTGAACGGTGGCGGCAAGACACTCCCAGAATCCACGTACTGCATCCACATCCGGGTCCTGGAAAACTTCCATTGGATGTCAGCGTCGTCCTGGAAAGAGCAAGCGCCGTGCAGTTCGTGTCAAAAATAGAGAAAGTGGTGGAGCACTTATTATCAAACAAAGAAAAAGCGCAGTGCAGTTAGTGTGAAAATAGGAGAGGGGTGGTGCAGTTAGTGTCAAGACAGAAGAGAGGGGTGGTGCAGTAAGTATCAAAACTTAAGAGAGAAGTGGTGCAATAAAAATCAAAACGGAAGAGAGGGTGGTTCAGTTAGTGTCAAAACAGAAGAGAGGGTTGGTACAGTTTGAGTTAAGCAGAGAGCGAGGATGCAGTAAGAATCAAAACCGAGAAGTTAGTTGTGAAAGACAGCTACTTGGGGTGCATCATGGATATGACTGACTGTTGGTGCATTTGCTTACAGTTACAAACCAATATGAATAATTAAGGTTACTTCCCACCTTCAGAGGCCCAAAAAATCGTTTTTCCTTTTATTTGACAAAATTTAAGTTAGTATTTTGTGTTGAAAATCTCAAAAAGCTCCCGAATTATTTAGAAAAAAACGTATTTTCAAATAAAGTTAATAAACTAGGAAAGTGTCATAATCTTGTCAAAGGGCGAGACCCCTGTGGCAATTTTCGCGGCAAACGCTTATCGCTCGCATTTCATGTTATTTGCATATATTTTTTTATTTCCACTTAACAGCAGAAACTAACTTCACTTACCGCCACTCTCTGATATGAGTTGCTCATCATTGCAATCAGCATATTAATAGCCACAATAACAGATGCAATGCTGTACAGAGCAAGTAGAATTTCGCCCGTGTACTGAGTTATAATGAAATTCTCGTCAGTTTTCAGCTTATCCAGTTCAGAGAGTCCAAATAAATCCCAGAACAAGAAACGTAGGACGCCTGCGGTGCTAAAAAAAAAAGAAAAAAATTGCTTCAGTTGCATAAAAAACAAACTAGGATTATGCGCTCCTGATAAGCAATGAAGCACACAAACCAAAAAGCGAAATCAGAGCAAGGGCTGTCTCCTCCGCAAAGGCTCGGAAAGGTTTTCGGTGCAGGGAGAATCCGCTGGGTGATTAATAAAGTGCAGGCACAAGAAAAAATGCTGCCGATTGAGCCCAAGTCTTTTGCGCCTGCACTCACATCACCCAGCGGATTTCTATCACGAACGCGTCACCTTTTGAGGAGGAGAGGGGTGCAATGATAATACATTGCTGCGTCACTTAAAACCCATATTGGGAATCGCAAGGCTCGATGATTCAAACAACAGAGTACATCTCAGCACTTTGTAACGCAATTACACCAGGCGGAATGCGGGGAGAACCACGAGACAAGCTTCAAGTGTAGAATCACGATTCGATAGGCAAGTGATTTAAAACATTTCCAAGTTTTCAATCATGCTACAAAGCCCGAGCATATCGATATTCTTTCTTTTATCACATAAATAACAAGAGACATACGGAAAAATACTGTGTCACAGGCTTTATGGCCTGATAAAACACGGGCTTGGAAACTGGACCGACCAGTCAAAGAGGTGGGGTTTCTTTCGAGGAACGCACAGAATCTCCGAGAGTGTTTCCCCGGAACTTCAGTTTTCATCGTTCCACGAAAAGAGTTATCGGCTCTTATTCGATTCGTCTTGTAGAATACTTGTTGATATCTGCTAACGTAACACCGTATGTCCTGTTTTAAACACCACTGCACTCTTCACGTTCTCTTCGATTGGTGACAAAACGAGTAAACAAAGGAAAAAAGAAACAACTTGTGGTGAACCAAAACGAGACTTACTTGGCAAATCCATGTTCAGTGGCGTTTCCTACAAACACTTCCCGCGTCTGTACGTACTGTGAATAAACTTTTCTTTCCGCCCAACCAAATGCAAGATATAGCAACAAAAAAAGAAACAAAAATTTGGCGATATCTCGCATCATGTTGATTAACGACAGCTGAAGCGGCCCCAGCACGGAACTGACTTGGAACAAATTTGATACCTGAAAAAAACTCAACACCAGACCGAGGGCGAACAGTCCATTGGAAACCAGAATGAGGCGGTACGCAGACTCTTCCGCGCTAGTACCAAATACGGCTTTAATAGGCACGCTCCAGATTCCAGTGTCAGTTACGACTAACACGTAACCAGTGAGCCAGAGAGCTCCTGATAGCACGAACAGACTTAACATTAATAGCGATACAATATTCCAGAACTGTGAAAAGTAACGCTCTTTTCCCTGACGATAAAGTTCTTTGGCTTCTTGAAAAAGCAATCCGGCAATCCAGAGCGCCAAAAAGATGTCTAGTGAGCAACAGAAGAACAAAAAAAAAACGCTTATTACGGCAACGAGATGTGCTGCTGCAAAATAAGCAAAAAGAAAGACTGCATTGGGTCATACAGAATACTAGTGCAGTGAAACAAACTTATTTAACAGGCCAAAACTAGTTTTAGTTTTTGGATTGTTTTCCCTTTATAACTCAAGGTTTACTGCGAGAGGAAGCGTTAAAAGCTACAGCTCCCAAGTATGTTTTCAGGTTTGACTCTGTGAATGAAAGGGCTGAAAGTAAGAACTTCACTAAATGACTGAAGGTTTGATTTTGTGAATGAAAGGGCTGAAAGTAAGAACTTCACTAAATGACTGAAGGTTTGACTTTGTGAATGAAAGGGCTTAAAGTTAGAAACGCACTGTATGATTGCAGGTTTGGCTCTGTACTGAAAATGGTTAAAAGTTCAATCAAAAACAAAAACCAAAAACAAACCATAGGATGACACTCACCAAAAACTGAAAACTGGAGCACATTAACGAACTTGTCCTGGAGAGAAGACAAAACCAGTAGCGCGAGAAACCAGCAAAATGAACTCGAATGGCTAAAAAACTTGAATAAGGGTTTTCTGAGAGACAAGCTCACTCTGCAGTTGGGTACAACCAGGTAAAGAAATGCCAACAGGGGTAGCAGTATACTATACAACAATCCGAACAGTAACTTGGTAGGAAATCGAAGACTTTCCCATCCTCCAAAACCTTCGTACAACACTGAATTAAGCATCAACTGACTGTAAGGATGCGCCACAAACTGCGTACAAAAACATAATAACAATAAAGAAAAAGAAAAGATACCAGTGAGTGTAGTCGCCCGTTTGGGATAAAATTAATCACGCCGAATACACTATTTAAGACGCAGTAGCAGCAGTAGCAGTAGTAGTAGTAGTAGTAGTAGTAGTAGTAGTAGTAGTAGTAGTAGTAGTAGTAGTAGAAGTAGTAGTAGCAGTAGCAGTAGCAATAGCAGTAGCAGTAGCAGTAGCAGTAGCAGTAGCAGTAACAGTAGCAGTAGCAGTAGCAGCAGTAGCAGCAGTAGCAGTAGCAGTAGTGGTAGTACAGTCAAATCTCTCGTAAGCGACCACCCTTGGTGTATAACAAAGTGGTCGCTTTCGAGAAAAATCAACAGAATAACCCCAACTGATTAACGTGATTACATAAAGATATTTACCTCATAAGTTAAAGTTAAGCAAATAGACAATATTTTCTTCACCTGAAACTGATTTATTCTTGTTTTTTTACAAGCATCAAGTTTTGGGAAATGTACAGCACAGTTTACTTGTAAATGTGTCACTTGTCAATCAAAACCACTGAAATTTTCACGGAAAAAAAGCTGAAGAAGGAACACCAAACATGGGGTGCACTTGTAATGGCACTCTAAATACTGTAGACTGTCACTCTTTCGCATTCGGTCGCTTCTCCACGAAGTCTAGAGTGCTCGATTGCATCTTTGTTTTAAGCCTCAAGTCAACAAGAATATCAGACACTTTCGAGACTGCCGAGGACAACTCTTCGCAACCCCGATAATCGGCGAACTCAGCAATCTAACGTACGCGGAGTCCAAATTAGACGCGCATACTGCTCCTATCTTTTATGATAATAACCTTTTGAACCCAGAAAACATTTATGCTCAGCAAGTTGGTTTATTTATGTATTCATTTCATAATAAATTGCTCCCTAAGTCGTTTCAACACGTTTGAAACAAACTCACATTTTCACCCATATTCAGCTAGACACTGTAATGATTATAGACCTCATCTATGTAGAACGAATATAAAAATTTTTAAGGTCCGCACTTCTGGAATTCACTTCCAAATGAATCGAAGTCCAGACCTACCTTGAATTCCTTCAAAGCAAAGCTAAAACAATGTTTAATTATTTTTTTTTAAACCTACTAACTGCCACAGAAATTAACTTTTTGGGTTCCTGATTTAGTGCTTATCATAAACATCAATTAATTCTGATATTTATTTGCTTTGTTTTCCATTTACAATTGCATTCCAGTAGGACATTAAGGGAAATTTTTACCAATGTACTTAGCTTTATTTAGTTAATTATAAGGTAGTCTGAATATTATAAGCCTTGAGGTTTCTATTTTGACTGCCTTATCATCAGTATTTATAACTTGTTTTGTACATTTTAGTTTTTTTATACATATTTATTGTTTATTAATATCTAAAGAATCATATAACTGATATTACTGCACATGTGTTGTAATTTATAATGATGATTGCGAAATAAATGAAGTGAAGAGGTCGAGTGTTCCCTGTACTGTTTGCACTGCTGGGATTGGTAAAGTAGCATCGTCACTGTCTGAATTAATCTCTATTTCTGTTTTGTTGTTGTTTTTTGTGTGAGTTGTGATAACCTGATCTTGCAGGGTTTCCCTCCGCCAGGGTCAGCAGAGTCTAAACAGTGATAGGTGTCGGTCTCATTGTCGATGGCAGCATAGTCTGCAAAGTCAATTTCTTTCTTGGACATCTTCTGTACCAGGGATTCAAGGTCTAGTAACTCTTAACCGGCAAACAGATCATCTTCATCGTCGTCATCCAAATCCATGGTTGAGGGGTACATACCGACATGTCCAAAAAGACTCTGTTAAGCACACATGCACGCTATATGAGTACATGGTGTGAGAAAATCCCACGAGAACTCTGTAATGTAATAACTCAAGCGGTTAGAATAAAATGTTCGGCGGCCAATCAAAACAGCACCAAACAAAACGTCACCACCTGCAATAACAGAACTCAAAATCTCCTTCATTTGCTTATCATTCAGTATTGATTCGCTCCCGTTTGGGGTCCAAATGGATAACAGTAACTTTTTAAGTATCACAGTCGATTCATTCATTCGAGGCTATCATATCTACAAGGATGAAACAACATGGGCTCCCCACATCGGTGAGCAACGTACTCTGAAGCGTTCCGAGCCACTGCACGGGAAAGATGGAAATGCTGTTGCAGTAGTCACGGGCCGCTGTCGAGAAATTTAATAACTGAAGCCGAACATCCCAATACCGTGTCCGAAAAGGATGAGATTGTTGGCCACATACCATTACAAATGTTTCAGTATGTTAGCAAATTTCTGAAACGAAGGACCAATAATGGAAAGGCCATTATAACAGGAAAGCGTGTAAATCGAGGAGCAGGTTATGGACTGGAAATTCCCAGCAGTTACATTTTCTACGGAGACAATGACATTTCTATTTCATGGCTTAGGGAAAAGATGGAAAGCACTGGGGTTTTTCACATCGAATAGCGCTCGGAGAATCTTATAATACAGTACGTACTGCTGAGACTTTATTCTGTACATAACATTTTGCCACAGATCACTTTTATAATTCTTCTGTCTCCAGGTCTAACGTAAACTGTTCTTATCTGTCAGGACTCCTGGTCAGCGCCATTTTAAAAACTGAACTCTGTGGCATTTAAGAAATGATTTTCTTACGATCACACGTGATCATGATGGGTGGTCGCTTACCGGAAACAAAACAAGAGAAAATGTCAGATTTTTGGCCTAAAAAATTTGCCGATTAGTGGTCACTTACGCGAGAGTTTTTGAAACAGTATTTGACTGAGAAGCAAAACGGTTAGTTAGAAAGTAGTCGCCTACGGAAGGTGGTCGCTATGAGAGAGTTGCCTGTAGCAGCAGTAGCAGTAGTAGTAGCAGTAGCAGTAGCATAGCAGTAGCACAGCAGTAGCAGCAGTAGCAGTAGTAGTAGTAGTAGTAGTAGTAGTAGTTGTAGCAGTAGCATAGCAGTAGCATAGCAGCAGCAGCAGCAGTAGCAGTAGCAGTAGCAGCAGTAGCAGTAGAAGTAGCATAGCAGTAGCACAGCAGCAGCATAGCAGTAGCAGCACCAGCAGCAGCAGTAGCAGTAGCAGTAGCATAGCAGTAGCAGCAGTAGCAGAATAGCAGTAGCAGTAGTAGTAGTGGTAGTAGTAGTTATAGCAGTAGCATAGCAGCAGCAGCAGAAGCATTAGCAGTAGCAGCAGCAGCAGTAGCAGTAGCATAGCAGTAGCATAGCAGCAGCATAGCAGTAGCAGCACCAGCAGCAGCAGTAGCAGTAGCAATAGCAGCAGTAGCAGCATAGCAGTAGCAGTAGTAGTAGCAGTAGCAGCACCAGCACCAGCACCAGCAGCAGCAGTAGCAGTAGCATAGCAGTAGCAGCATTGCAGTAGCAGTAGTAGTAGCAGTAGTAGCAGCAGCAGTAGCAGTAGCAGCAGCAGCAGCAGTAGTAGTAATTTTCACACGGTTTTTCCATCCAAGTGAAACCCCAAACCTAGGTCGGGTTCACCAAAATATCATTTTTCTGTAACTTAACATAGCAAAGTGCTCTTATTTAAATTCTTTTTTGTTTCGCTGCTTCCTTTTTTGGGAACGGAAAAGTTTAACGGCAACATTCAAGGTTTTTCGATGGAAAGCCCGGAATGAAATGAACTGTACCTTTTTACACCCCACCCCACCGGTGAGAAATTTGTCACTACTCGAAATGTTATTAAGAAATTCTTAAAGACAAGTTGGAAGACGTTCTCTTGGTAAGCTTAGACGAAAATTCTACATGGATTCACAAACAGAATCTACTGACAGCTGCCAAGGAACACTGTCTGGTCGTCATGTTCAACCTCACTGCTTGATAACCAAATAATGTTTGTCCGTACTGAAACGTTTTTTGCTCAGTGAAGCCATACAAAACTCCATATGTTCTATCGACTGTAAAATGGGTTACGTGGATATAAAAACGTAATACTGTACTCAGGTTGAAAACTTTTCAATCTTTCAACTAGAGCATAGAACTTCATAACGGTAAGATTTCCGTACAGGTCCCTACTTCATTATGCATTCTGTAACTATACTCCTTCGTTCTTCGAACACAAGAAATATTTGCACGTGCATTACACCAGACAAGACAGCTTCAGCATGTATAATGAAGTAGGGACCTGGGCGGAAATCATTCCATGATCAAAACACCCGCGTCAGTCTGGTTGTCATTTGACGGGCATCCGCTACGTCATTTTTAGAATGGAAAACTACAGAAGCAAACTCAGCTACATGACAGTGGACGAATTTAATCTCACTTAGTGAGACTTCAAGCCCGAAAGACAAACTTTAGCTTCAAACGGATGAAGTCATTAGATATTCCGCATACAAAGCAATTTATTTTAGCGTCTTTGACCTTGAGTTGAACTATTGTTCACCTATTGTTTTGCATTTAATTTGCCAGGTATAAATTTGCATCTTACTTTGTCATGTTGACCCTTTTTACAGTTGGTAGGAACGTATTCCGCTGCTAAACGTAACGGGATATTTTATCATCTTGTCATTTTGAGGTAGAAATGAACGCAATATTAGACTTTCCAGCAATTGATGAAATTTCAACATCGCTATGTTATCAAGGGTAAGATTTCCGTACAGGTCCCTACTCATTATGCATGCTGAAGCTGTCTTGTCTGGTGTAATGCACGTGCAAATATTTCTTGTGTTCGAAGAACGAAATAATATAGTTACAGAATGCATAATGAAGTAGGGACCTGTGCGGAAATCATTCCTTGATCATTACTGTTACAAAGTCAGCACACTCTTTACTGATGGAGAAGGAAGCGCAAAGAGCAAATCTACGTAACCTTGCCACGAAATTATAACTTACTCACTAACGATGTTTTTGTTCAAGCAACCATAAAATAATCAGGGTATAATAATTATTAGGCTGGAAAGAATACCTTTTCATTTTTGTTAGCAATCGCAAAATTGAGTACGCTTAGCTTCTGCGCCCCACTGGCTCCACTGACGGCCATGTGGTGCAACTTATCAATCCCTGGGACACTCATGACACAACCAATTTCTTCCATGGAGCGGCATTCTGTCAAAATGGACACTGCAAAGTCTTCACAGCGATTTGACAACTTCTTGTAGTCGCTTCTAAATTCGTATTCTGTCTCCATCAGCATCTCCAACTTCTTGTTCAAAAGGAAAGCTCTGATTATAGGATCTTTGGAAGTGTTTATGTCGTGACCTTCGCTTGTTCCCGACTCTGAGGATTCAGATAATGCAAACAAATAAGAAAGGCATAAGAAAACGGGACTGGCTAAAGCGCTGTATGTATGTAAACGGAACAGTGAGGTACCAAGTCGTTGCCCTAAACGTAGGCACTCTTCGCAATCGCAGTAACGATCGTGTTGCGGCGGATCGGGAATAGTGTAACCATATGATAGAAGTAGCTTAATGAGTTCTCGGTTGTCATTTTCTGCTGCTAGCATCAAAGGGGAAATGTATTTTCTATACTCAACACGAAGGTCATCTGAAGAACGGTTCTTTTCGGTTTGTTGCCGATCATCCACGAACTCCAGTAAGGTTTTAACACAGTTGATGGCGTTCTTGTTCACAGCCTGCAAGAGAGCAGTTCCCATGTCTGCACCGTTTTGAAGAAGGAACTTCGCCATCTCAGGGCGGTCGTAATTGACGGCGATTTGAAGCGCAGTCTCCCCCAACAAACTGACGCAGTTTATATCTACCCGTTTCTCCAAAATGTACGAGCGTGCAGCGCTAATGTCACTCTCACGTACAGCATCAAGAAATGCTCTTTCATCCTCGCTAATGGCAGGAATTCCGTCAGGTATCTCTGATTGTAAATCTTGTAGGTAAACAGCAGCGGAAGGCGACTCCATTATGATAAAAGTGAAAGTGGAGGGAATTCCTTCAACGCGCCTGCAATGCTTCCCTAATGCGGTCGAGAAGCGATTCTATTTTTAGCGTAGTTGGGGGGTAACTACTTGGTGTAGGCACTCACATAGTGAGGACACTAAACTAAGCATGGGCTAGGGATGATTAAGAACACTGAAGTACGGCTAAGAATGAGCACGGCTAGAGTACAGCTGATGTTGCTAAAGTAAAGCTTGGCGACTATATTTATAACGCAGACCTCTCTATTAATGGGTGAACCTCTCAAACCACAGCCTACACCAAGTAGTTACCAGTCACGGAACTACGGTAGCTACTTGCACCAAGTAGTTACCGTCGGGGGAGGAGTTGTATGCTTCGATACAGAACCCGTGAGCCATGCAACTGGGCAGCGGTAAACTTGACGACTTTCTACTTTATCAACTTTATCAATCCCAATTTTTTGTGTTTCAATTCCCCACCGACGCAGCACCAGTTTCTTTAGAAACTATCCCCACAATACTTATCTTTAGAAACTACCCTCACAATACGTTTTTAAAGAGACCGTCAAGTTCTGGAAAGGTCATTATTAAAGGAAACACGTAAACAGAGGCGATGGCTATTACCTTGAAGTGTTATGTGAATAATTCATTTTCAATGGGACAACTTCTCAACAGAAATTAATGGAAGAAGAATTCGACCTGCAGTGCTGATCAGACGTTTTACCTCAAATTACAAAAATTCATTTCCGGCGTTTTAATGATTAGCGAAAATAAACAAGGAAATCAGTTGTTGCACCCCTTGTGTTACATTATTTGAAATCGTATGAACAAGTAATTGACAGCAAGTGACCGTTTAATACAGGTCAAGACAACAGAAAAAGTCCCGTTGGGACTTAACAAACGCGACTGCTTAGGGACGGACCATTAGAAAAGTGATGGGGGGGGGGGGGGGGGTGGGGAATTTTCAGCTTGCCCGAATTTTTTTTTTCGCTCACTGCTTGTGCAGGAATTTTTTTTTCAGGTGAACCGCTCTGCACGAATTTTTTTTTACTACGTGTGAAAAAGTCACAATTGGACCTTCCTTCTGCATGAATTTTTTTTTACCTTCTTCCTTGCATGAATTTTTTTTTTGGCATTTTCCCTTGCATGAATTTTTTTTGGTTTTTTCCCCCCCATCACTTTTCTAATGGTCCGTCCCTTAATTAATAGAGGTGACCGCTTAATATAGGTTCGACTGTATACTGAGGGGGAGCAAATCGACAAAAATTATATCTTACATTTGTGGAATCGCTCGCTCGTATTTCCCTTTACAGGTAGAGATCTCATGTAAAAATATACCCACCACGAGTCCCATTGTATATAATTGTTTCCCTTTACAGGCAGAGATCCCATGTATATACCCACCACGTATATACCACCCAACGCACCATTCAGTTACGCACAGGTGCGTAACTGAATGGTGCGTTGACGTAATTGAATGGTGCATTGAATAAATAGATGGGGAATCGCGGTGGGTATATACATGAGATCTTTTCCCGCTCGTGCCAGCTGCGGGTTATTCTTGTCAAATGGCGTTTAGCTTTTTTTACGATGTAAGTTCCGGCATTTCACCTACTATGTAAGGGAAACTAGCAGCATCTCTTAAGTCCAAAAAGGTGAGGCTTTTATTCTTTACATAGACTTTTCAACATCTAGTCCGTAAAATTTCACCACATTGTCACAAAAAACAGCTTGCTTTTCGGCATCTGTAAGATGCGAAACACATTCTAAACACGTCTCAAACGTTTGCTCATACGATGCGTCTCTGGCCAAGGTACAAACTGGCCAATCAGAGCCATAGAAACAACGATTTGCACCAAACACTGAAGTCACGAACTGCAAAATAAAGAATCAGGATAAGACAGTTAAAATGACTTAAGACTACTCACAAAAACCGTGAGATAGATTCTGTGAGCACAGCAGGTTGCCACGGTCAGGGAAAAGTCAAGGAAAAACAAAACGTTTTTAAGGTCAGGGAAAAGTCAGGGAATTTTGCAAAAAGTCGAATGATATTAGTCATGTATGCTTTCGCACTTAATGTACTGTTTGTTTAACTAACAGTGTGGTTCTAACTTTTTCATCTCTGAACTGATCAAACCATGCAGTGTGACCATTCTTTGGAGGGCTACTGAACAGTACTTTGTTTTACTATACAGTGTTGTTCTATATTTTTCATCTTTTGGATCAAACAGTGCAGTGTGACCATTGGAAAGCAACTGAATACTACTGTAATGTGGTACTGTTCATTTAACCACACAGTACAGTACGGTGGTACTGTTTGACCATAACAGTGTGGTTCTAACTTTTTAATCCCTGCATCAAGCCATGCAGTGTGACCATTCTTTGAAAAGCTACTGAACAGTACTGTACTGTGGTATTGTTTGTTTTACTATGCAGTGTGGTTCAAACTATTTCATCTGTAGATCAAACCATGCAGTGTGACCATTCTTTGTAAAGCTACTGAGCAGTACTGTACTGTGGTATTGTTTGTTTTACTATACAGTGTTGTTCTAACTTTCTCATCTGTGGATCAAACCATGCAGTGTGACCATTCTTTGTAAAGCTACTGAACAGTACTGTACTGTGGTACTGTTTGTTTTACTGTACAGTATGGTTCTAACTTTTTCTTCTGTGGATCAAACCATGCAGTGTGACCATTCTTTGTAAAGCTACTGAACAGTACTGTACTGTGGTACTGTTTGTTTTACTATACAGTATGGTTCTAACTTTTTCTTCTGTGGATCAAACCATGCAGTGTGACCATTCTTTGTAAAGCTACTGAACAGTAAGGTACTGTGGTACTGTTTGTTTTACTATACAGTTGTTACTTTTGTAAAGTGTTCTGTTTTTGGTTAATCGAAGCGTTACGAATTAAGTGATTCAACGTCATCCAATCATCTTATTGCATGCTGTGATTGTCTGTTTAATAGATTACGCCCCCTTTCTTTTAAATCGCCGACTACTTTTTTCCATCGCTTCTGTCCCGCTATCGCTACGTTGTTTAAGCTCGTTATTTCTACGCTACTGCTACCTTCTCAGGAGCGAGATCAAAGTAAGTCGCTTTTTGTATCCAATTGATTGGTTTGTTATATTCCCTTAGATTCATTAGATTTGGTTTAAGTTACGATTTGTGTATTGTGAATTTCGACAACGTGATTGTAGACAGTATTATCTTACATAGGCTTTCTTTGTCGTTTGCTTTGTAGTTCGAACCACAGACACAGTCACACACACATCTTCTACTTATACTGCATATTCCGCCGTTTCGTTAACATCTCGTCTAATTCATCGTTTTCTTCAATAAAGACAATAAACATTTTGATCATTTGATTCTCTCACGTCGCCGTCAATATCTGTGCGTTCATTACTTCAAGCTCCTGATTTTCTCTCTCGTTCTACCCGGCTACACGTGGCTTCGATTTGGAAAGTCACAACAGTATGTTTCTAACTTTTTCTTCTGTGGATCAAACCATGCAGTGTGACCATTCTTTGTAAAGCTACTGAACAGTACGGTACTGTGGTACTGTTTGTTTTACTATACAGTGTAGCTCATTCACCTGTACGTAAGGAACCAAGTCTTGAACTTTCCAGTTGTCAAGTGATGCCTCAGTTACCAGTCCGGAGCTAAGGGTACAGAAATAAATCAAGTTTACTGCTTGCTTTCAAGTAGCTGAATCACAGCAAAACAACGTCACAGTTGTGAAATACTGAGAATGGTAAATTTTGGGCCTAAAACACTTGTGAAAGAAGCATTTTTCAGCACTGTCACAGGCAAACAAAGAAAACGAAAATCCGAGTTCTCCCAATACAACTCCCTACAACCTTCTGATTACCAGTTCAGACACCCCACCAGTGAGGATCGGCCATTATCGATATCCATACTGTGAAGTCATTGAGTCAAATATAAGTTACGTGACCTATTTGACAAAATACAAGGTTATCTCACAATGTTAATGATGATTGTCGTTTAGTACTCTATAGTTGCATCAACAACACAATCAAACAAGTCAAAAATTTCAATTTATTAACAAAAACATCACGCTACACTGTACACGACTTCACTTATTACCCAGTCTTGAGCCTACAGTGTTTTAAGTTCCTTGCCTGTGGTTGGATGCTGGGGTGTCGATATGTTCCGATATGACCTCGGTATTGACCGTATCGAATATTTGGTATCGATATTGGAGAATAACGTCAGTATTGTACTCAGTATCGAATCAATTTGAAATAGCACTTATCTACCACAGAGCTACAGACAACATGCATTTGGTTCATTAGACTGTACACCTGTTGTGACTGATTCATTAGACTATCTACATTTGCTGTGATTGGTTCATTAGACTGTGTACATCTGTTGAGATCGGTTCATTAGACTGTGTACATCTGTTGTGATTGGTTCATTAGACTGTGTACACCTGTTGCGACTGATTCATAAGACTGTCTACATTTGCTGTGATTGGTTCATTAGACTGTGTACATCTGTTATGACTGGTTCATTGTACTGTGCACATCTGTTGTGATTGGTTCATTGTACTATGTACATCTGTTATGACTGGTTCACTGGACTGTGTACATCTGTTGTGATTGGTTCATTAGACTGAGTACATCGGTTGTGATTGGTTCATGAGACTGTGTACATCTGTTGTGATCGGTTCATTAGACTGTCTATATCTGCTGTGACTCATTAGACTGTCTACATTTGCTGTGATTGGTTCATTGGACTGTGTACATCTGTTGTGATTGGTTCATTAGACTGAGTACATCGGTTGTGATTGGTTCATGAGACTGTGTACATCTGTTGTGATCGGTTCATTAGACTGTCTATATCTGCTGTGACTCATTAGACTGTCTACATTTGCTGTGATTGGTTCATTAGACTATGTACATCTGTTGTGATTGGTTCAATATACTGTGAACATCTGTTGCAACTGATTCATTAGACTGTCTACATTTGCTGTGATTGGTTCAATGGACTGTGTACATCTGTTGTGATTGGTTCATTAGACTGTGTACATCTGTTGTGATTGGTTCATTGGACTATGTACAACTGTTGTGATTGGTTTATTAGACAGTGTACATCTGTTGTGATTGGTTTATTAGACTATCTACATCTGTTGTGATTGGTTTATTAGACTGTCTACATCTGCTGTGATTTGGTTTTGACTTTAGAGCAGCAAGTTGAAAATCACAATACTGGGTAAGTGCCCTATTTCAACTTACATTTTGCAGTAAACATTAAGATTTTGGGATAGCAATCTCATTCCTTCTTCCCACACATCCATCTTTCCTTTGAGTATTTCAGGCTTTGCCATGTGATTGATGACAAACTTCAAACTGTAAATTCAACAAATACAAAGATTAATGACTCAAAGAATACCTCAAATCAGGGTGGTTCCATGCTGGTACAAGGCAACACAAAACTGGCAAAACTGTCTGAGAATGAAAACAGGAAATTAAAAATGGCAACAAATCACAAGGAAAATGGGGGAATATTACAAACACTGCATCTTACTTGGGAAACTTCTTCACAACAGAGTCTGCAAGCTTTAAATGTCTAGGTCTATAGGTAAAAATAAAACAAAATACACGTAAAGAAAATTGACTCAGTTTTATGCTTAAAAATACACCAGGAGCCTTGATGATCATGGACATGAACAGCTATTGATCCAAGGACTTTGCTAAAATAGATTAATACACAAGATCAATGAAAATTAGGGTGGTCACAAATGAGACTCGATCAGGGGAATTCCAGTATTTATTATTTAAGTGTGCATTACCTTCATGAGCTAAGGGTTGTACTTGGGTAACTTTTAGTGAATTTAACATTGAAAAAGATCACAAAATCCATTGTATAGAAACAGGTATATGCCACATTTAAGATTTCAGTGTAATTTTGCCAAGTGAGGGTTTAAGAATGCAACAGTTTACATGTCAAAATTACCTGACAATAGCCATTACAAATAAGGCAGAATGGAGCTTTTGTTAAATGAATATATTAAACAACCTACCTCACAAGCAGATCAAATGTAAGCCCTTTTTGTTCAAGGAAACCTAGACAGAAGGACAAAAAAAAAAGAAATGCAAATGTGCCTCACTATGCAATTTTTATACATGTCAATCATTCTTGTCATTTGGTATTCACCAAACAGAGTTGTAATCTGGTCGCTGAATGAAACTGCAAGCAGTTGTCTCATTTGTACCTAGACCTCTTTGCACTGACTCCCAACCCAACCAATCATCTGGTTCTGCTTCTAAGATGTTCCGTACACCTCTAAACTTCTTGTGTTGCATGTACTTGTTTAAAACTACATCCACCTGCCAATAAGCAAGAATAATATACTATTTACTAATATACTAAAGGAGAAATGGGCAGTTCCAGAAAATACCCATACCTACACTAGAGACAGCTTTTTTTAAATCCCAGGACATTAGGGAGGGGCTCTTTTAAGTGGAATTCCAAATTTCTTGCCAGATTAACAAAATATGAAAACTCTGTGATTCTTACTGCTTCAAGACTAACTATAAAAACATTTCTCTGTTTGGATTAACCAAAGGAATGCCTACTAAACTGTGTACTTAATAATTCCCAAGGGGAGTGAGGTTAACACTAATGGCATTCTGGTGGCATGGAAAGGGGGGGGGGGAGGGACTAATGCATTTTGAAATTTCTGCAGGCATGGGGGAGAGTTCAAATATGGTACTGTCTGTGGCTGGGTATGGATATTCTCTGGAATCACCCAATAACACTATTTCTACAGAAACAAGATTATGAAAAGCGTTTCATTATAGCAGCCTCGAGAAAAAACAGTTGCAGCTATGCAGACATAACCTTATTTCTTGAGAGCAATGTGACTACCAGTTTATTCAAGGGCTATTTGATTGGTAGTTGTACTTGGCCTTGATTAAGTGTTTCTGTTCTGTGAAAGATATATTTTCCAGCACTGTCATAGGCAAACTCTGAAATAGAAGTTCTCCCAATAGGATTTGAACCTATGACCTTATGATTGCTAGTTCAGACATTCTACCACTGAGCTTCAGGAGACTCATGGGAGCAATATCATTAAACTAGATTCATTGGACAAACATCTTGCATAACTGCGATGATTTGAATGTCAAAGTTGAAGGGTTGTTGCTTTTCTTGTACCAGGAAATATTGCAAATATAACGACCCAATTCTCGAGGAACTTACATTGGGATCTTGAAGATCAACCCATCCAACAACACCAGTAATTACTGGGCAGTTATTGGCTAACTCCAGTATCCAGTCTGTTAACAAATCAACAAAAGTGGATAAGTGTTATTTAAAAATGACACGTTATGATGTGTAAAGTTAACACCCAAAATTGTAATTTTATTCATCTCAGAGCATGCCACTCCAGGGGGAGGGGGTAGTGCCATACATGGGCTGAATAGGCATGTGCCGCAGTGAAGGATATTGTCTTCATTCAGTTCAGTCTGGGATAAGGTATACAGATCAGAGAGTTTGGGTCTAGATTAGGGTAGCATTTTTGATCAACTGCTTTAATATGTTTTTTCAAGACTAAGGAAACTGGAAATTGCTGCACAAAAAAATAAAATAGTCAGTTTTAAATAGATGGCTTTCATTCAAAATGGTGACTTTAGATACGGTTACAACATTCAGGTACATTGGGTCTGGTATGGGCTAAGGGTTCGAAGGTCCCAGCTGTGCATAACCACACAAAATCCCTAAAGTAGCCCACTCCAGAGGATTTGAAACCTCAAAGGGTGATAGATTGTGTAATTGTTTAATTTGTGCATTACTTTCCAGGAAATGCAAGTTAAGCAAATTTCATGATCATAATTCTTTTGCATTGAAAAAAAAAAGGATTGTGTCAAATATTCCAAACTAACACCATGCATCTACATACATACATACATACAACCATACATACAAACAGACATACAAACATATAAACAAACATACAAACAAACATACAAACATACATAAAGACATACATACGGACATACATACAGACAGACATACACACAGACAGACATACATACAGACATACATAGACATACATAAACACATACATAAATACATTCATACAGATACTGGTAACTGAGCATCCCTAAGAAAGGGTTTTTCAGCATCAATATAAAACAATTAAGTAAAACTATGTAAAACAATAACTAAAATAGTAACTATGTACAAAAGGCATCATCTAACCTAATTCATGTTACAATGAATCGGTTCATTAATTTGATTAATTAAACTTCAGTGTTTGTGATTTCCCTCAAGTCTTTACTTAAATTCAGACACTCAATGTTAATGTTTCAATAATTACCCATAATTATTTAACACAGTTCCTACTCAGTAAGATGTTATGTTTTTTCATAACAGCACAGACGATAGAATAACTGATCACATTTCTTAACTTTCCCCATTGAGTCCAGTCTCTTAAGAATGAGAAATACCTGTTTCTTCATAAGTTTGGTTGACCTGTATGAAGACTACCTTGCGTACAGGTGATGGTTTCATGGCATTTTCAAGGTCCGTCAGAAGAAAAGGCCGACAAATAGCTCTCAGATCAGGAGTGGGCCATGGATAAAAGAACTTTGCTGAGTCCCATAAGTCTATATGAAATAAACATCGTGAGAATGAGAACAAAGACAATAATTTATAAAAGTTTTCCTTTGTGCTGCTTGTAAAGCTGTTTAACTTAGTAACAAATTGCATTCATGCTTACATCTGATTTAATATTTCCATAGCTTCAAATCACTTTTTAACTCGTGGATACGCGAAGCGTATTTGCGAGTTTTTGTGGGGACTCCGATATGCAAATTGTCACTCACTCACTCACTCGCTCACTCACTCACTCACTCACTCACTCCAGTGTAGACACACTTCGTAATTAGTCGGATAGAACTCGGGGGCACCGATATGAAGACGACAATTGTCGTGACCGAAGTCACGGAAGTCTGTTGATGAAAGTTCACGCTGAAAGTGTATCGTACCGTTGCCAGAGTTTGTAATGATTTTGTAGCTTAAGAGGACGATTAGCGAGGCCCTGTTAGGGGTAAATTTCGACAAGCGACGTGGCCTTGAAACGGCGACATAAAGGACCTGAAATGGCGACGAACGACGAGCCGCTCACGGGAAATTACGACAGCGACCTTCGACCTTCCGAAATTGCGACGTGAAAAGGTTTGAAACTCAGACGCGCGACATAAACAACCTCACTAACAGGGCCTCATTAGCGGTCTTACTAAAATCAAAAGGAGTTTAAATGTTTCCAGTTAGGACAATGACCAACTTGGAGACTGAATTTCATGAGCCTTTTACTCGGCCAGGCGCTAAACGTGAACAGATGAAAACTATTCGCTTTTCCGACATCGACCGCCCCCAAGATTACAAGCAGTATATGAATTTCAGTTGGCTCGAAAGTGATGTGAAGATGAGAAAATCTCTTGCTAATATAGTAAGCTTTGATGAGAACTCATAGAGCGAAATTAGCACTTGAATGAGAATTTATTTGAGCGAAATGAGTACTCGTTATTGAACGAAACCACTACTGAAAACAGAATAAATTGACGAATCCATGATGTGAAACCGAAGAACTTCTGCGGCCAACCTGGATAAGAAACATCGCATGGAGGACTTTTCTACTGATTTAAGTGTTAGTACTAACAGGAATGGAGTTGGAAAAGTATTGGGACGGTCAAGAAGTATATCAACGCTTACCATTAAATATAGAGGCGCATGCCGTGACGGAGAACCAGGGTTCGAAAAGAGTAAGTCATGTAGAAAATGTATTAAGCGTTATATTATATACAATACACCACAAGCCGTTACAATGAAAAGTTTTCTGTCTATTGATTTCCGAATTTACCTTGAAGTGAACTAGATTGTGTTGAAGTAGACATGTTGGAAAAATAGGCTTACCTGTTTTGCTTACTGTTGTGTGACTCATCATATTTACATTGTAAAAACAAGAAGTTATAAGGATAAAAACAAAGATGTATTGCTGTAATAATGATGGCAAGTGTGATTTTTTTTAAGTGCAACCCTGAATATATATACCACTGATAACCTAAAATGAGATGGTACGGTAAATAAACTAATTCAACTTGATAAAGGATTGAGAGTCTTAAGGATTTTAAGATCATCACATCAGCTGGGCTATCCTACATGGTTTTGTTCATTATCAGCTGCAGAATCAAGGTGGATATTTCTGTTGCATACATTGAATAGACTTGTAGACAACAAAAACTATAATGATGATAAAATTGACAATGTCATGGCAACAAAATTCAGACCTTATTCAGAAGGACCCTGTTACTTTGAACACACAGACAGTGAGCAGCAGGATACCAGAACTACATTTGGTTTCGGTGCCATTTAAACCTGTACCCTTATGTTAAGTTATCAAATTTTTTAACAACTGTATGCTTGCCACCTGCCTTATAACTGATGCCTAGTGTAGTCAAATGATTGGCGTCATGTACTCACTGTATGTTTATTTCAAAAAGCTACTCAGCTCCCTGGTCACTTTTATGTTGTGATTATAGATTATTAAAATTATCTTCAAGTTCATTCAATCACAACTCTGAAAAAACACCTCATTAATTTTTAAATTATTTCTTTTTTCTCTGTTTTGTAAACATATCCACGAGTTCACCATAGTCCTACTTTGATTAACATTTCGATTGATTTCAAATTCCAAAGAGAAAGGTACTTGCATCCTGGTTAGTTTCAATGCCAACCATGTCTACGGGGTTCGAGACCTGGCTACCTGCATTACTAGCCAACGGGCTAGTGATTTCTAAACTTTACTAGCCCGAAAAACAACTTGGCAGCCCGAATAATTTGTCTAAAATCGTTCCATATTTACAATCGCTTCAAGTGCGAGGCGATCGTGCCAGACGATGTGCCAGGCATCGCAACACTGGTAAGGAGAAGACTGGGGACGACACTGACCATTAAGCGCAGAGTCTGAGGTACAGCGATGTTTACGATCGACACCCAAGACCAAGAAATACGCCAGAAGATGATAACTTTAAGCCTTCTTTATTGGTATTATCATTACAATTCAAACTTTCTTGTTTTTTTTTTAACCAACTGTGAACCTCAAGTAAACTAATTATATATTAAACGTGTTTTTTTACTAGCCCGACCAACCAACTCGGGTTACTGGGCTAGCGGAGATGTCGAACTTACTAACCTGAAATTGGTATAAAATTTGGTCTCCAATTTCACTTGATTTAGCGCTTAAACTCCAATCATTTAACAAAGGGTATTTTACTCATGCCTGGCAGTCTGCCAAATTTACAACACCGTATTTCGGTGTAGTCACATAAACTTTCAATTTTTCTCCACCCTGACTGGTATTTGAACACCAAAATATTTAACATAAAGGGGCTTCACAAATAATAAGCCTCTCTCAAAAGCACAATTCTTCACCGAGTATAGATGGTAACACTCCAATGTTAAAAAATCTGGAAGGAATTTGACACAAATGGATATGTCATGCAATGGAATTGATTTCAATTTGACCACCTCAGTCTGAGTGTTTTTTCAACAGTTAACATCACGTATGCTAATTGTTAAATTCAAGCTGCTGAACAGTTTTTCTGGAGATTCTTTACGTGGTGATAAATTTTCTTCAACTTTACTGCATCATCCAGTAAGGTTCGGTGAAGAGGGTGGGCTAGATCTCTTTATTACCCTACAATTCATTATGCATGCTGTAGCCGTACTGTTTTGTTCTTGGAAAACAAGAAATGTACGTGTCCACATGCATTATTCCAGACACTATAATCGGTCTTAATATTTAATCTTCATTCAATGTACTAAATCCATGCGCGTGATTGGCTAAACTCAATCACGTGATTTTGTGATACGTCACGTCATCACCTAGTAACCGTGCACTAATGAGAATACATCATGCCATCACACAACGGCTGGCATCAAAATGGCAAGTTTTGTATTTCATTGAACTCAGATTGAATATTAAAAGGGTTAGAGACTTGAAATTCGTGGTTTGATTACAAATACACGCACGCGCTGGCTGTCAAAGTAACTCGAAATTGTCAATACTGCACGAAGCGAAGCTGAGTGCAGTATTGACAATTTCGAGTAAACCGTAACCCGTAAATACATGAGGTACTTACCCGGCTACAGAATACTCGGTCCACTCATTTACATACTGATGAATAGAGTAGTATGAGTAGGGAAAGAGTGAGCTACTTTTTTTCTGGAATAATAATGCTTAATTTTAAATTAATTATCCACCATAAACCACAACCGAAATTCCTGCTCGAAAATGAGGTTAAAACCGAAAGTGTATAGCGGTGGATTATGGCAAACTGGATCGCAATGGATATCCGAAAAGTGGATAGCGGTTGATTACGGCAAATTGGATAGCGACGGATAAAGGCAAACTGGATAGCGATGGATAAAAGTAAAGTGGATAGCGATGGATTAGGGCAAAGTGGTTTGCGGCGGATTAGGGCAAACTGGATAGTAATGAATTAGGGCAAACTGGATAGTAATGGATTAGGACAAACTGGATAGCGATGGATTAGGGCAAAGTGGTTAAAACAAAACTGGATAGCGATGGATTAGGGCAAACTGGATAGCGATGGATTAGGGCAAAGTGGATAGTAATGGATTAGGACAAACTGGATAGCGATAGATTAGGACAAAGTGGTTAAAACAAAACTGGATAGCGATAGATTAGGGCAAAGTGGTTAAAACACAACTGGATAGCGATGGATTAGGGCAAACTGGATAGCGATGGATTAGGGCAAAGTGGATAGTAATGGATTAGGACAAACTGGATAGCGATGGATTAGGGCAAAGTGGTTAAAACAAAACTGGATAGCGATAGATTAGGACAAACTGGATAGCGATGGATTAGGGCAAAGTGGTTAAAACAAAACTGGTTAGCGATGGATTAGGGCAAAGTGGATAGTAATGGATTAGGACAAACTGGATAGCGATAGATTAGGACAAACTGGATAGCGATGGATTAGGGCAAACTGGATAGCGATGGATTAGGGCAAAGTGGTTAGCGATGGATTAGGGCAAAGTGGTTAAAACAAAACTGGATAGCGATAGATTAGGGCAAACTGGATAGCAATGGATAACCTAAAAGGGGATAGCGATGGATTAGGGCAAAGTGGTTAGCGGCGCATTAGGGCAAAGTGCATAGCGATGGATTAGGGCAAAGTGGTTAGCGGCGCATTAGGGCAAACCAAAAAGGCCTTCAATTTGTTTACTAATAGGAAGTCTCAATGGGGTGATGACTTTACGGCTAACGGTTAATATTTTTGGCTGTTTTACGGCTAACGGTTAACCCCATTGAGACCCTCTTGGACATGCCGTGTGGGAAGGAAAGATATATTGAAGTAGCTTCTCCAAATGATACTGAGACAGTGCAAGATTTATGCAGGAGAGTTTTAAGTGATCGTCTATTTGGTTATGTGCAGGTAGACATTCATGTACCTGAAAGTTTAATGGAAAAGTTTTGTGAATTCTCACCTTTGTTTATAGTCGATGGTGTACCTGAAACATTAGTCCCTGAACATATGAAGAGATACCGGGAACAGACTGGTAGAAGTTAGTAAGGGGCAGTAAAAAATTACTTGGGGTTACTCGGGCAAGTTACATGGATTAATCGTAACAGCGATCTATTTAACAAATTGATTTCAGTTTTTTAATGCGTCTGTCCTCTTATTGATGATAAATTGCGTCATAACATTGTCAAAGTGTTGTAGATCCACGAGCCGATAGGCGAGTGGATCTACAACAAACTTAGACAATGTTATGACGCAATTCATCATCAATAAGCGGACAGACGCATAAAAAACTGACATCAATTTGTTTTTTACAATAACAAAACGCGAAAAAGGTCAAATGAAGACTTAAATTAAAATTTTACGTGTCTGTACTCTTATTGATGATAAAAATTAGCCAATCAGCGCGCGAGAATTCGCTCAGTTATTGTAAAAAAATACATTGAGTACCAAGCAGGTAGACGATTTAGTTGGTTTCCAGAGGAAGTAAGCAGCGCTAGGATCATGGATGGAGATAATAATCCCGAACTTAAATTACTTGGCGACACATTTAAGCTAAAAGGCAACTTGTTTTACAGGAAGATGATTGAATACCTCGAAGGACACTTAAAAAAAAAACATTTACCACCAGCGAAGAAAAGATCGACAGAGCTTTCCGCAGACCCTGTTTCGAGGATCTGAAAGAGATCGAGGGCGTATATGAATTGCAAATGAGAAAAACAAAAATAAATGTTAATCGTCCGTACCAATGTGGTATTCCGGTATATCAATTAGCTAAGTTACGAATGCTGGAATTTTATTATGACTTTCTGGATTATTACGTCGATTATTACGCAATTCATCATCAATAAGCGGACAGACGCATAAAAAACTGACATCAATTTGTTTTTTACAATAACAAAACGCGAAAAAGGTCAAATGAAGACTTAAATTAAAATTTTACGTGTCTGTACTCTTATTGATGATAAAAATTAGCCAATCAGCGCGCGAGAATTCGCTCAGTTATTGTAAAAAAATACATTGAGTACCAAGCAGGTAGACGATTTAGTTGGTTTCCAGAGGAAGTAAGCAGCGCTAGGATCATGGATGGAGATAATAATCCCGAACTTAAATTACTTGGCGACACATTTAAGCTAAAAGGCAACTTGTTTTACAGGAAGATGATTGAATACCTCGAAGGACACTTAAAAAAAAACATTTACCACCAGCGAAGAAAAGATCGACAGAGCTTTCCGCAGACCCTGTTTCGAGGATCTGAAAGAGATCGAGGGCGTATATGAATTGCAAATGAGAAAAACAAAAATAAATGTTAATCGTCCGTACCAATGTGGTATTCCGGTATATCAATTAGCTAAGTTACGAATGCTGGAATTTTATTATGACTTTCTGGATTATTACGTCGATCAACGAGATTTGAGTTAAGTATTGACCGGATCATTAAACCTGAACTCCGGGAAGAATATTTCCGGGAAGGTAAAGCGAAATTCCTATCGACTTCAAAGTACCATGATCGAACTCCGGGATTATTCATAATGGAATTTGAAGGAAGGAAGATGATTGCTTTGACACTCCGTAAAACTTGCTCATTCTTCTTAGCTTTTGACTCAATCACAGGTTATAAAAAGTAATTCTATGACTTACGTTTGTACCGCTTTAATGCAAGCTCTCTATGTTGAACCATGGAACAATACCCTCATTACTTTATTGACTCACACGCGTCGCTCTTATGTTAAAATTTTTATGGTCGGCGACAATAAGAACTTTGAAGCGTGTAGCCAGATCAGTTAAAAATATCAAAAACCCGGAGAAAATCGTAATAATAAAAAATATCGTTTACCAAGCAAAACACACGACTTTGCAACGTGAACATTAAACCAAGGAGTGATGGTCCTTGCAGTGATGTTAGCACAAGAAAGGTTGAAAAAGCTGAAAATCACTCAAACCGAAAAAAGTGCTGTTGCGTTTTTTAATTGAACCATATCAAGTTTTGACTGAGGTGGAGCTGCAACAGTTGAATATTTTAAGCGTGTAAGAACGCGGAAAAACGTTGGCCGTTCATGGTAACTGGAAAATGGAAGTAAGCCGTATGCATGAGATTGCGTTCGCAGCGAATTAAAGTGGAACCGAGCATGACGACTAGAATAAAGCGAAACGCAGTTGAGTGTAAAAACAGCAACATGCCGAGAAACAAATAAAAATTCACCCAGAGATGCTTCTTAGGGCATCGCGTCTGTAATTTTAATTATTTGTTCCCTGATTTCTTTCCGCTGGAAATCGCTGTGGACATCAATCGGTCTGCGAGGAAAGATGCGCGAGCTTCGAAGCGCTGTTAAGAGCCATTAATGTGTGGCCGAATGCTCGACTGAAAGCAGTCTCTCCTCCTGCTTTTCAATCCGTGGGTCGAACGCGGAAACAGCGGGAGCGCGAAGCGAGCAGCTTTGCCGCTCGATTATCGCGCTCGCTATTTTCGCCTTCATCCTACACTGATCTTATGGGTTTTAGAGCGAAAGAGAGCCTGTTCGCAATGTAGCCAAATGCGAACTTCACTTTCACCCCCACGCGTGGTGAGTTTATCAGGTTAGAGCAATTTTAAAGCAAAAAGATGCCTTACTTGTCGGCAGCTTTTACTTTCACTTTTAAATACATGTGTACAGCCGTTACCCTACCAGCCACCCCATCGCAACTATTTGCACCGACAGGATTATACCAATACCATCTCCCCACGGGAGAATTTGTCTTCCATTCACTCTTTCCGATCGTTTAAATTTCGCGCTCGTATGGTAATCGGAAATTTCAAAAACTCCCGCGGGCATTTAGAAGCTTATACCGCCATTGTTCAAAATGACCATATAAGACTAATTTTAAGTCTTATAACAATGCCTATTGTTATCAATGTTGAGCCGGTTTTCTTGATACGTAAAAAGTCTAAATTCAGTTGCAAGGGTGTCAACAAGCGACGAAAATAATATGACGTGGGATCGATATTATCGGACCTTATTTGGCGATCTAGATAAAGCTCAGAATCCTGGATTTAGAGTGGATAAACAAAATATCGTAACCTATACTCAAAACAAATTAGGGTTAAGCGCCTATTATGATAAAAGAATGGTATCTGCTGACCTTATACATACTGCTCCCTTATCTTATGATCCGTTCCGGCGGTAATTCTGTATCATCCGGAACTGTTTGAAGTTCCTCCTTTGTGAATCCTCTTTTCGGGTCTCCATCCAAATAATACAATCGAGGTTGATTGTATTCTGCTATACTGGTGTCGATATCATAAATATTTAGAGACCAGACCGCATCGGTAGCTCTTCGACGTTCATCGTTTTCCAGTTCTCCTGGTCTTAATAAACAACGAACCTTTACATCAAATGGTAACTTTTCTTCAGCAAATCCAACAGTACGTAATGAACTTTTTTAATCGGACCTTTATCTTTTTCTATGGCCGTCCTTGGTTTTAATCCCGTTAAACGCGTCAAGGTGGAATTAAGCGCCCGCATTACTGCAGGAAGACGCTTCACCCACACTCTAGATGGATCATCAGTAAGCATTTCTTGAGCTGTCTGGTGGGAAAATAACCGTTCGGCTATGGTTCGGTTAGCCCTTTCAGCAAATACTTGCGATCTATGGTTACCTGGTTCTCCCTTTTGTATTTTAACTTTATAGCGGTCCATTAATTTGGCTACTCGGCCTTTGAATTCGTTCCCGGAATCAACCATTAATGTCTCGGGAAACTTTAATTCGAATAAATTTTAGAGAAAGCCTCAGCGACTTCACCTGAGTCTTTTGAAGTTAATGGCTCGGCATCTTTGAATCTGGATGCTACGTCTACTACGACTAGAGCATATTTGTATATTTTTCCATCGACTTGATCGTGTGGGAGAAAAAGAACGTCTCAGCATGATGGACTTTATTTGGTTTATCTACGGTCCAGTGCGGTCTAGAAATATGTTAAGGTGGCGTTAAATAGATTTGCCATATGGCTTGTTTTTGTAACCAGTTTCTAGCTACTTCTTCGGCTACTTTTGCAGCGTCTGCTAATTTATGGATAGCAAAATAACCCTTCCAGTAATCCTAGGTATTGTAATAAATCTTAGAAAATGTCATTAGTTAATTCCAGTCGTTCAATTTTTAAATTAAGGGAAATTAAGGATTGGTCGATGTGAGTAAATACTATAGTTGTTTTGTTGGTAGCATGATCGAATCACTGTTGAAGTCTTTGGAGAGAATTATCGCATAACTGTTGAAATCGTTTGGCATTATATTGAATAACTGTTTAAGTCCCTTGGTATCACTGTCTAATAACTGTTGAAGTCTTTTGTTAGCATGATCTAATAACGGTTGAAGTCGGTTGGTAGCATGATCTAATAACTTGTTAGCATATCTCATAACAACTTTAAGAACCTTTTAAGGTTTGTTCTGGTGTAAAATTAAAATCTTGGTTTGAGGCAATTTCTTTCGAATACGGTCCCATGACCATTCGGCGGGTTTAAAACTGATCACTTAAGGTTAATTTTTCGCGATTCGGCAACTAAAACAAGTTACAACTGTTTTACCGGTTCTGACATCCATGAACTGATTGGTTACGCTTTTGATGGCAGCGCATGATGTGCATTTGTTAGCTGCTAATTGAGTTGGCAGTGGAGTTGGCTGTGGAATTGGCAGTGGAGTTGGCGATGGAGTTGGTGGTGGAGTTGGCTGTGGAGTTGGCTGTGGAGTTGGCTGTGGGGTTGGCTGTGGGGTTGGCTGTGGAGTTGGTGGTGGAGTTGGCTGTGGAGTTGGCTGTGGAGTTGGCTGTGGAGTTGGCTGTGGGGTTGGCTGTGGGGTTGGCTGTGGGGTTGGCTGTGGGGTTGGCTGTGGAGTTGGTGGTGGAGTTGGCGATGGAGTTGGCTGTGAAGTTGGCAGTGGAGTTGGTGGTGCAGTTGGCAGTGGAGATGGCCGTGGAGTTGGCTGTGAAGTTGGCGGTGGCGTTGGCGGTGGCGTTGGCTGTGGGGTTGGCTGTGGAGTTGGCAGTGGAGATGGCCGTGGAGTTGGCTGTGAAGTTGGCGGTGGCGTTGGCGGTGGCGTTGGCTGTGGGGTTGGCTGTGGAGTTGGCGGTGGAGTTGGCTGTGGGGTTGGCTGTGGAGTTTATTGTGGGGTTGGCTGTGGAGTTGGCTGTGGGGTTGGCGGTGCACTTGGCTGTGGAGTTGGCTGTGAAGTTGGCGGTGGCGTTGGCTGTGGAGTTGGCTGTGGAGTTGGCGGTGCAGTTGGCTGTGGAGTTGGCGGTGGAGTTGGCGGTGGTGTTGGCAGTGGAGTTGGCTGTGGAGTTGGCTGTGGAGTTGGTGGTGGAGTTGGCAGTGGAGATGGCCGTGGAGTTGGCCGTGGAGTTGGCCGTGGAGTTGGCTGTGGAGTTGGCGGTGGCGTTGGCGGTGGCGTTGGCTGCGGCGTTGGCTGCGGGGTTGGCTGCGGGGTTGGCTGCGGGGTTGGCTGCGGAGTTGGCTGCGGAGTTGGCTGTGAAGTTGGCGGTGGCGTTGGCGGTGGCGTTGGCTGTGAAGTTGGCTGTGGAGTTGGCGGTGCAGTTGGCTGTGGAGTTGGCTGTGAAGTTTGCGGTGGCGTTGGCGGTGGCGTTGGCTGTGAAGGTGGCTGTGGAGTTGACGGTGGAGTTGGCTGTGGGGTTGGCTGTGGAGTTTATTGTGGGGTTGGCTGTGGAGTTGGCTGTGGAGTTGGCGGTGCAGTTGGCTGTGGAGTTGGCGGTGGAGTTGGCGGTGGTGTTGGCAGTGGAGTTGGCTGTGGAGTTGGCTGCGGAGTTGGCGGTGGAGTTGGCTGTGGAGTTGGCGGTGGAGTTGGCTGCGGAGTTGTCTGCGGAGTTGGCTGCGGAGTTGGCGGTGCAGTTGACGGTGGAATAAGTGGTGGAGTTCTTGATAGTAAGCTGAGCGATTCAAAATATACTTCGTCCATAGCTTTCTTTTCTTGCTCGAGATGTTCAATTGTCTTTGACAATAACAGTAATACCTTTTTCAATAAATACTTTACATTTTGTTGATATTTTCTTGTTATCCAGAAAATAATTACAGCAGTGATTATATTGGCGTGAACACCTAAAATATGTCTGGAATGTTTATTGTGTTGCAACCAATCACAGGTGAGATCTCCACACCACAGAAAGCACAAGCAACGAACGGTTTCCGATCGGTCATGGAACAAATTATTTTCGTTTTGTTTAAGGATACAAACTGCCTTATTAGGAATTTAAAACACCGCTGTTCCCCAAGATCAGTGCCGAGGACCGCATCCAGTACATTGTTCGCGTTTTAAAAGCCAACGCGACGCGACGGCGACCAGCTTTCCATGTAACGACATATCACATGAAGACAATAAAAAAATGAACAATCGTGTTTTCGTTTCTGATAGTATAATCCTTGCTAATATTTTTTGTAGAACAAGGGGATTCGATTTGTGTGGACTAACGATTGAACCTTCGAACTACTGTGCTGGCAGAAGTCCGTTGATCGCAAGGTCGCAAACTGGAAAGACCGCCGGCCGACCAAAGAATGATTGGCAGATCGCGCAAAGTAAACAGTCCAATTTTCGGTATTCCTTCCAAAATATAATTTTGCTTTTTCTCTGAAAGCATTTACGCATTTAATATCTGGGGCATTACATGCTATAGGAAGCTAGTAGTTATGAGGGGATTTAGTCAAGAAGATTTCAAGTCCAAATTAGCACATTTTGCGCGCAAAAGAACAAAAACATAAATAAATCACCAAAACAGTAAATCTCCCTCACCTAACAAAAAATTGTTTACGCTTACTGCATTAGCTGCGAAGCGATGGAAATCAAAAAACTCTAGCGGCTTACCTTGCAACATTGTAACTTGCGATCAGGCGTAACTACCGATTTCATCCGATCGTTACAAAAAGTTTAAAAACTGGCGCGCCAAACCGTCGCTTTGTAATTTATTTCAAAATCGCTCAAACCTGTATTCTTCGTTATTATAGCAAATACTGTAAACAAATAGGAAGGAAAAGCAATTGTTTACTTGTAAAAAGACTGAATGTTAAAACAAAATGAAAATAATTTCCGTGACAGATAGGAAACGGTTCGTTGCCTGTGGTTTCTTTGGTGTGATGATGTCGTCTGTGATTGGTTACATCACAATAAACATTCCAGACATATTTTAGGTGTTCACGCCAATATGATCATCGCTGTAATAGAGTTAGAACATATGCTTCTTGCAATGCGTTCAGGTATTTTCCCAGTTTTCTGTAAACCATTGAATAAAGTGTAACGTTTGTAAGGCCTGTTTACATGGAAAGAGGGTGCCTCGGGGGGATAGGGGCACCCTACCTAGTAGGGTAAAAGATAGTGCGGTTCTACATGAAAGGTAGGGGCACCCTCCCTAGGGCCAAGAGCTAAGTAAACAAGACAAAATGGCGGATCACACACAAATTTTGGTGGCAAACGCAATTCTTGTCACTCTGTCGTCCTTAGCCGCCGCTTTTCAGTTAAGTGAATTGATCTCGACATATTTAATTCTCGAGAATGGTTGCGTGACACGACTTTGAAACGCTCCGAGACAATCCTGCCGCCGAGTTTGGTGAAAACATAGTTAAGAAGAGCCGTGATACCTCAAGTCTATTCAACGGTATAATAACGAATAGTGGAAAAATAATTTTCGATTTGATCGAGGAGTTTTTTTGACACTGATCGACGAATGGGCTCCAAACATCGGCCTGATCATAACAAGACATAGCCCTAGGCCCCCGAGCCAGCCCTACCGTTTGGTTTTACATGGGCTCATGTCAACAAGAGTTAACCCTAAGCCCTAGGGACACCTTACCTTTAACCCTTTCACTCCCAAGGGGTCTCCATTTGACGAGTAAAATCGTCTGGCGTTAGACAGAGTAAAATCTATAAGGGAGATAGTTTTTAACCCTTTCACTCCCAAGGGGTCTCCATTTGACGAGTAAAATCGTCTGGCGTTAGACAGAGTAAAATCTATAAGGGAGATAGTTTTTAACCCTTTCACTCCCAAGGGGTCTCCATTTGACGAGTAAAATCGTCTGGCGTTAGACAGAGTAAAATCTATAAGGGAGATAGTTTTTAACCCTTTCACTCCCAAGGGGTCTCCATTTGACGAGTAAAATCGTCTGGCGTTAGACAGAGTAAAATCTATAAGGGAGATAGTTTTTAACCCTTTCACTCCCAAGGGGTCTCCATTTGACGAGTAAAATCGTCTGGCGTTAGACAGAGTAAAATCTTCTGGCGTTAGACAGAGTAAAATCTATAAGGGAGATAGTTTTTAACCCTTTCACTCCCAAGGGGTCTCCATTTGACGAGTAAAATCGTCTGGCGTTAGACAGAGTAAAATCGTCTGGCGTTAGACAGAGTAAAATCTATAAGGGAGATAGTTTTTAACCCTTTCACTCCCAAGGGGTCTCCATTTGACGAGTAAAATCGTCTGGCGTTAGACAGAGTAAAATCTATAAGGGAGATAGTTTTTAACCCTTTCACTCCCAAGGGGTCTCCATTTGACGAGTAAAATCGTCTGGCGTTAGACAGAGTAAAATCTATAAGGGAGATAGTTTTTAACCCTTTCACTCCCAAGGGGTCTCCATTTGACGAGTAAAATCGTCTGGCGTTAGACAGAGTAAAATCTATAAGGGAGATAGTTTTTAACCCTTTCACTCCCAAGGGGTCTCCATTTGACGAGTAAAATCGTCTGGCGTTAGACAGAGTAAAATCTATAAGGGAGATAGTTTTTAACCCTTTCACTCCCAAGGGGTCTCCATTTGACGAGTAAAATCGTCTGGCGTTAGACAGAGTAAAATCGTCTGGCGTTAGACAGAGTAAAATCTATAAGGGAGATAGTTTTTAACCCTTTCACTCCCAAGGGGTCTCCATTTGACGAGTAAAATCGTCTGGCGTTAGACAGAGTAAAATCTATAAGGGAGATAGTTTTTAACCCTTTCACTCCCAAGGGGTCTCCATTTGACGAGTAAAATCGTCTGGCGTTAGACAGAGTAAAATCTATAAGGGAGATAGTTTTTAACCCTTTCACTCCCAAGGGGTCTCCATTTGACGAGTAAAATCGTCTGGCGTTAGACAGAGTAAAATCTATAAGGGAGATAGTTTTTAACCCTTTCACTCCCAAGGGGTCTCCATTTGACGAGTAAAATCGTCTGGCGTTAGACAGAGTAAAATCTATAAGGGAGATAGTTTTTAACCCTTTCACTCCCAAGGGGTCTCCATTTGACGAGTAAAATCGTCTGGCGTTAGACAGAGTAAAATCTATAAGGGAGATAGTTTTTAACCCTTTCACTCCCAAGGGGTCTCCATTTGACGAGTAAAATCGTCTGGCGTTAGACAGAGTAAAATCTATAAGGGAGATAGTTTTTAACCCTTTCACTCCCAAGGGGTCTCCATTTGACGAGTAAAATCGTCTGGCGTTAGACAGAGTAAAATCGTCTGGCGTTAGACAGAGTAAAATCTTCTGGCGTTAGACAGAGTAAATGTAGAACCTCGCATGTAGAACGAATCGCATAAAACAAAAGAGAAGGGAAACCCTACTACATAGGGTGCCCCTATCCTCCCGAGGCACCCTCCTCCATGTAAACGGCCTCTTAGTATTAAGATTTAGTATGATATAATAGTAGTATATTGGTAATAGGTTTTGGTATAATAGTATATTGGTAGTAGATTTGTATAAGTAAATAAATTGAAGGCCTTTTTAGTTTGCCCTGATCCATCGCTATCCACTTTGCCCTAATCCATCGCTATCCAGTTTGCCGTAATCCATCGCTATCCACTTTGCCCTAATCCACCGCTATCCAGTTTGCCGTAATCCACCGCTATCCACTTTTCGGTTACCCATTGCGATCCAGTTTGCCGTAATCCGCCGCTATCCAGTTTTCGGTTATCCATTGCTATCCACTTTGCCTTAATTATAATCCAGCGCTGTCCATTTTTGTTTTATCCACTTTGTCCCAATCCATTACTATCCAGTTTGCCCTAATCCGCCGCTAACAACTTTGCCCTAATCCACCGCTATCCATTTTCCGGTTATTCATCGCTATCCAGTTTGCCTTTATCCATAGCTATCCGGTTTGCCGTAATCCACCGCTATCCACTTTTCAGTTATCCATTGCGAGCCAGTTTGCTTTTATCCGCCGCTATCCACTTTTAGGTTATCCATTACTACCCAGTTTTCGGTTTTAACCTCATTTTTGAGCAGGAATTTAGGTTGTGGTTTATGGTGGATAATTAAATTAAAATTAAGCATAATTATTCCAGAAAAATTGTTCCCCAGAGCTAACCAGCTTATCGGTTTTTGTCTCATTTTTACCTCATGGTATGTATGTCATGCCATGAGGTATAGTAATGGTTGGATTTGTCACTCCATTCCCGTTAGACAATTAATTTATGCATTAAATCCGCATTAAATGTGAATTAAACAGGTTCTCCCCTATCTCCCCTACTAGGTTTAGTTTTGTCCACAAAGTCGTGCAATTGTTTTATGTTCACATATGTGGGGGGAGGGGGTGAGACAAAGCGGCAGCACATGTTTACAGAATGGCATCTGTTGTGTTTAGCCGAACGCAAAGATTGTCAAGGCGGGTTTTCGTTCCTTTCGCTCCATCTTTGATCAAAATACACTTTTGAAGATCTCGCGAACGAACTGGAAATGTGTTCAAGAATGCTCGATGGGAAAGAAATGGGTTTTAAAGTCTTAAAAGTGACGATGTCTCCAATTTGGACGACGAGTAATCGATCAGTCGTAGCAAGAGTGAACAAAACGAACTATTCGGAATGAACACTTCACGGTCTGGGGAAAGGACAGCACTTCATGGAATAATTACCACATACCATGAGGTAGCTCGAAGGAGCCTTTGATTTACCAAGAAAAAATTCAAAAATTCACACAGGGGGGTTAGGTACGAAAAACTTACCGGGAATAGCCCATTTCCCAGTTGCTACATGCCTCAGTTTCATAGCGAGTCCAGGTGCAAGACCATTCAAATGGAAATGAGTTTAATTTGCATAAGAATACTCTATCATTTCCATTTGAATGGTCTTGCACCTGGACTCGCTATGAAACTGAGGCATGCAGCAACTCGGAAATGGGCTATTTATGGGTTATGGATTCGGGTGGATTAGGAAACAAAAATTAAGCATTATTATTATAAATACTCAGGTGATTATATAAAATCGCGCGCTCTGATTGGTTCGCTATCCCGGATTACTAGGGACCTTTAGCAAGGACGACGCAGACATCAACGAGAATGACTACGAAAAACATAAATTCGCATTACTGCAATGAAATTGCAATTATTCCAACACATCCTTGTGAAACTCATGCCAACTGTCCAGGAATTTAACTTGCATGAACGGCGTTGATGTCTTCCGAGTAAACTGAACATTTCTCTGCTTGTGCTCACGTCCTCCATAGAACTTTAATTACGGGTTAGAGACTGAAATGAGTGGTTTGTTTACAAATACACGAACGCGCTGGCTGTAAAATGAACGAGAAATTGTCAATACTGCACTCAGCTTCGCTTCGTGCAGTATTGACAATTTCGAGTTCATTTTACAGCCAGCGCGTGCGTGTATTTGCAAACAAACCACGAATTTCAAGTCTCTAACCCTTTTAATATTCAATCTGAGTTCAATGAAATACAAAACTTGCCATTTTGATGCCAGCCGTTGTGTGATGGCATGATGTATTCTCATTAGTGCACGGTTACTAGGTGATGACGTGACGTATCACAAATCACGTGATTGAGTTTAGCCAATCACGCGCATGGATTTAGTACATTGAATGAAGATTAAATATTAAATTTGGTCATTTCACGTCGTTATTTTGGAGAGAAAGGCAACGAATTGTACCAAAATGCAAAAGGCACGTGCGGGGCGTGCAGAGCCATTGTTTTTGCTAATTATGCCATTGTTTTTTTTTTTTTGGCGTTCTCGTTCTCGTCGACGTTGTCCTTGCTAAAGGTCCCTATTAGCCGATAATCACCTCGACGATCAAAATGGATGTCAGTCGTCCGCGCGCTTTTGATGAAATAAAATTTTTTCGTGTTGTACAATGCTTTTTCTTTCCTTTTCTCTTCATGAAATTATCACTTGTGTATTTATACTAAAACCATTATTCGCCTCAGGCTCAGTGATTATCGGTGCATATCAACTGTAGAAATTAGATGTAAAAACAAAGAGTGTGCGAAAATGTAGTATAATTTAATGTAAATAGACAAAAATCGTTTTTATACTTATATTTTAATTTTAACAGTGTCCCCGATTAGTAAGCTTAAGGCTAGCTAGAAGACTAGACACTCAAATAAAGTTATTATTATTATTATTATTTTTATTATTATTACCTCGACTTCGTCTCGGTGAATATTCACCGATAATCACTTGGCCTTCGACGGATAATTGTTAATTATTCCAGAAAAATGTACCTGACTATTTCCCGACTCAATTGCAGAACATCCAGACAGTAATAAGCATACCGTATCGCTGGAAATAAAGTGCCCTATGTTGTATGTCTCGTCGGGCAACAATCAAATTTTACGAAGTGTCTCCGTGTCTGACAGTCGGCTTAGGTTACAAGGAAACTCCGTGTCCGACAGCCGATAAATTCCTCAAAATTACAGCAGATGTAAATAGTCCTTTCCAACTTAAACATAATAGTATTAATAAGAAGGTCCAGTTGCACAAGATGACCGCCACAAATCTTCATGTAAGTTGTCTAGAAGAGCCCGGCATTCTATAGCGAAGTTGAAATCTACATGGGACTCCAAAAATTCACTCTTTACTGGAACAGTCGGACGCATAACTTTAAAAAGTGAAAATTTTCTAAGTCCCCAGTAGATTTCAACTTCGCTATGGAGTGCCGGGCTCTGCTAGATAATTTTACATGAAGATTTGTGGCGGTCATCTTGTGCAACTGGACCTTCGGTAAGATTTCCGCACAGTTCCCTACTTCATTATGCATGCTGTAGTTGAATTGTCTTTAGGAGTGCGCGTGCAAACATTTCTGAGAACGAAACCGTACGGCTACAGCATGCATGAGTACGGACCTGTGCGGAAATCTTACCGGACCTTCTTATTAATACTATTATGTTTAAGTTGTAAAGGACTATATACATTTGCTGTAATTTTGAGAAATTTATCGACTGTCGGACACGGAGTTTCCTTGTAACCTCAGCCGACTGTCGGACACGGAGACACTTCGTAAATTTTACTGCTACTTTCACATTGTATATTGTACATTTAGTTTAACACTTTAAAAGTTGGATACCTACGGATATGACCGTCTACAATGTCTTTTTCCGTGGAATTGAAGGATTCCATAACGAAATAAAGTGAATCCTGTGTCTCGTGACTGATCATATTGTAGTCACGTTGAAAAATAGTTATTTACCAAAGTGGATCATGGGTAATCTATGCCAAAAATGGTGCCCTCGCTGACAGTTGGGAGCTGGGTTTGGAACGTTACCCACCATAGCGTGACCCCCGTGGGATGAACCACCATGACATGAACCACCATGACATGGTCCACTGTGGCATGAACCACCATGACATGAACCACTGTGGCATGAACCACCGTGGGATGAATCACCGTGACATAAACCACCGTGACATGAACCACCGTGGGATGAACCACCGTGGGATGAACCACCGTGGAATGAATCGCTCTGTGATGAGCCATAGAAGGGAAAGTTACCTACTTGCCACAAAAGAGCTGAAAAGAAAAGGAACTGAGATAGTGAAATTTCCAGGTGAGGAAAAATAGCGCGCTGACCTCCATCTCTATTATGGTAGCTTAATTATTCAAAGCGTTTTGATGATAGGAGACAAAAACAAGTACATGGATTCCTTTTCATCAGGGCTATTTGCAAGTCCGAAACGAAATTTAAAAATTGAGTAGAATATGAGAACACAGGGACGAACAGAAAGTGTAAGTTGCATTAATTAAGCGAACGAAATGTCTCAATAGAAGATAAACACTTGAGTGGCCATGAATAAACAAAAGCTCAGTGCCTGTGCAATTTTAAAAATAGCTTTCATCTTGACGCCATTGTCATGACGACACATTCGGAAACGGCTTTGCTGAAATTACATCAGTAAACGTGTAATAATCTACCATCAAACATGAATACAGCGTAAAGACACAGAATGTAAACGTCGATTTAAACGTCGCACTATCGTAGAACTTATTTGCTTAAGGGATCGTGAATTAAATTCGTCTGAATTAAATGATTAAGAGACCTTGAATTAAATTCGTCTGAATTAAATTCCACGATATTGCGACGTATAAACTAGGCCTTTTAATCAAATGCTCAGCTGTGACGCTTTTTTTATATATTCACGTTTATCTCCAAGCATAAGATAAGATAGAACCAATACACAAAACACATAGGAAAAACATCTGAAACATGTTTTTTTATTTCTGCAATAATGCTATATTAAATTTCTGATGTCGTGACACATGATGACAACAGAGCTAATTAGTTTATCTGACCTTAAGAATAACCTTTACTTATGCCATTGTTCGAAAAATGTATGTATAGATGTTATTCAAGATCAAGGTCTCGTCGAAATGGAGAAAGTTTATTAAATGTTGCCGAAATATCCAAACTAACACTTTTTATTCACAAGGTGCTGTCAAGTATAGGGGCATAGGTATTCTTGAAACGTTTTTATTTTACATTGGGCAAACGTTGGATTATCTTTCGCGTGAGGTTTACACAATTGGTGGTTTTCACATGGCACGTGATAAAAAATAAAATCGAAAACACTCAACAGACGAACTCAAGAATCTGGCATATGATAGATTTCTACCATGTAAAAAGCCTTGCAAAGAATTAGATCTGTGTAGTTTTTCATGCATGAAATATTCGTTTAAATGTTTCAACCAAATTGATAGAGCTTTGTATGGAGACGCCATGTTTGTGCCCCGTCAAGGGGCACAAATATGGCGGCAGTAACGTGTTAAAAACAGCTGTTGTTGAGTTTTGCCATAAAATCGATACCTTATCACTCGAGTGACTGTATACACTCAAGGTAACACTTGGTTAAATGCAAGAGCTCTTCCAAAAGCAAAAACCTTTCAAGAAAAGTCATCTTTTCACCTACGAAACAGGCTTTTCGGACAGACATTTCATGTCACGCAAGGCGAAAGCTTGAAATTCATGCGCACGCTATTACAAAACGAAGAAATCTATCGAGCTAAATATTTGTAAATCGACGAGTTTACAGAAGGTCTTTTATCTGATAAAGCTAAAAATTCAAAAGGATTGGCAATTTCCTATTTTGAAATGTTATTACGTTACATGAAAACCGAGAATAAACAGGCTTCAATTTATCAGAGCTACATTGTTAAAACAGGACAAATATACTTACCGCCATCCCCCGGCTCTTTGTTTAAAACAGGAGGAAATCTTTCCTTTTCCAAATCGTAGCTAACTTGTCGCAACTAACAAGGATAAAATGTTTGCTTCTAGCGGACTATCAAAGATAGAGCCCACTCTCACGTAAAACGAGGTACGTCCAAATTTTTTAGCAGTGTTCGGGCATCCGGCTTTAAATACTTTCAATTAACACAAGATTTGTTATTCTTTATTTGTGAAAACATTAATAGGCATGCAAGTGTTAGCGGCCCAGTCCTTTAGTACATCTGACGGTGGTTAGTGGTTCATCCCACGGTGGTTCATCCTACGGTGGTTCACGCAGTTGTGGGTAAACGTTGCAACCTTATATGGAGCATGGACAGTCTGGTGCTTAAGTTCCCTGTTTTCTACGGGGCGACGGCAACCGGAAGTCAAGTTTACTTCCGATCCACGTTTCCCGCCGACAAGGTCAGCGGTCGCGAGTCTGCGCCAACTTTCTTTTGCTTATTTTGACGTCGCCTGTAAAACGTGGGTTTCTCTTTTATGATTTTCGTACTTTTATATCATTTTGCCTGCAATTTTTTGTACTTAGTAATACTTAAAATATTATTCTATCGTTTTGGTGTTTGTACGAGCGACTATTAAGTACTTACAGTCATTTTCTGAACTTTTTAGCCTCTAGCGTAAAGATAGCTACCCCAAAACAACCTGTAATGGAATGGACAGATAACCATGACATTCTCCTGTTGCGTGAAATGATTGCTAGCGAATCGTTTCAGTTCAAGAAAGGCAGTCCAGACCGTGGCAAAATCTGGGAGTCAATCCAGGAAAGATTGAACAAACCCGATAATCCAAAATTTATGATAAAGGACAAGAGAGGAGTCAGGGACCGATGGAATCTGCTTCAGGCCAAGTTTAAACGCATGCAACAAGAAGAGCTACAAGCCAGTGGAATTGATTGTGAGTTATCCGAAAAGGATGCTCTCATAGAAGTGTTATGTCAGAAAGAAGATTGCTTTTCCGCCAAAGACAAGAAAAAGACAGGTGATAAAGAGGCAGCTGAAGAAATCAAAAAGAAAGCATCTCTCTTGTTTCACAAAAAGACATCTTTACAGAGGTTTTCTCAAGCTTTCGAGACAGGTTTCGAAAGGGTTGCCGTTGCATAAACACCTCTTAGCTTAAGTTTGGATTTTGGCGGGAACGACGGCGCCCTCTTACCCAGACTCGCTCGTTTGTAGACGTCGCCGTTGCCCCAAGTTTGCACGCGCACTTCCCAAGACAATTCAACTAAAGCATGCATAATGAAGTAGGGACCTGTGCGGAAATCATTCCGGCTTCCGTTCCCTTCGAAGGTTTTCAGAGAATTAAGTTGAGAACACGACGTCGACAAGAATTGCACATACAAAATACAGTCTGGTAGGTTTCTTTGCCGTCGCGGAACCGGCGGCCACGTCGTCAAGTGAACACATTTCAAGTTTGTTCCAAGACGTGAGAACGGCCCGAGTAAACGCTTCATAGAGCTTCTAGTTGCACTAATGTGCACTTCTTGAGAATCCCTTGGTTCACCTTGGAACAATACCATTTCTCAATACTTTGGACTCTTGCTTCAAATGATAGAAAATGCAGCGAGAAGCTATAGGTCAAAGACAGATATGAACCAGCAATGGCGGCACGCCGATCAGTCAGGGCACGCGTGCCACAACTCTTTAACCTGTCTTGTGATTCGTCTGAAATATTATCCACCTAGTGATTGGCCAACTAATCGAACTTCCGGTTACGAGTGAGCGAGTGAGTGAGTGAGTGAACATTTGCATACAAATCCCCCGTAATACTCGTGGATGCTTTCGCATATCCACGAGTAAAAACAGAGACTTTTCTTCCACCATTCCCTCAAGAACCTTCTCTCTCCTGTTCCCCGTTTTCTCATAATTAGCACACGTACCATGGCTTTTAAATTGAATTCGTTTAACCGGCTGCTGAGAAAGCTTAATGACTCATTTATGATTCATTGATGTTAAACGGAGAACACTGAAGAAGAAAGAGTTGAGGCTAACTGAATAATTTGACACAAAATATAATATGTACTGTCAAAGTTAGTATACAGGACGATGCAACTGTCGACCAGAAACCGGACAATGGACTACCGTATTGCCATGTGCAATCTTTTTCAGTAAAAAGACATTTCTTCACGGTTTTAAAGGGGTATGTGGGGCGTTAGTGATCCCCAATTAGAAAGTTACAAGTACGTGAATCAACTCAATCAAGTACACGGGCATCTCTCAGGGATAGACCTCCTACCGGTATGCGTTCTGATAGAAACAACAGGGTCTTCCCCAACGGACTATTGCGCCTAAATTTAGACCCCAAGCGGGGGTACGCCCTGTAATGGCCTATTTATATAGGGAGGCTCCGCTCTAAAATAGTTCCTTTTTCACGTTTTAGGCATAAGAAAGGGTATAGGGATTTCACAAATCGAAGTATATGAAAGGGTAGGGAAATCTGTCATTTAGGTATTAAAAAGTGCATTTCATTAAAATATTTCGATCACACAGTTATGACTGTACTGTTTTAATTTATTGAACGCAGCATGAAAACAAAAAGAAGACTTTTTGTTTTAGCGATTTATTCACAAGACGGGCGAATTAGAGCAGTCGAAAATTAAACTCGTTGGGTTCGCATTACGGTACAGTCTATCCGCGTGCTTGGTGGGCTTCAAAATCAGTTTCTTAAATCAGTGTTCATAAGAAGTAATATCGTTCATTCACTTCATTCTAAGGGCTAGAAAGGGCATGCAGTGTTCTTAAGTAGGCTTGTAAAACGGGTACCATTTTTCAATGGAAGGTATACAAATGGGGGTATCTTTTTTGCCCAAAATGATATATAAAAGGGTAAGGGGTCGGGCGGAGCCTCCCAGTATTAATTTTTTCATCAGTACCCCCCGCGGATTAAGACGCTGTAGATTTAGGCCCAATCCACACTTATGGCTTATGCGTTTTCAAAAGTTTCCGTTTTCACCTCGGCAACCTATCCACACTAACACGCTCAAAAACGATGAAAATGACTTAAAATGACTGGAGCCAGGGACTGCGCATGTGTTAAATGCTTGATTTCGACTGGAACCGATTGCATGTGACGCTTTTTACCCGATCGTTTTCAACAGTCTCCGTTTCTACCTGTTCACTCAAGAGACGGAGCGTTTTCAAAACGATGTGTTTTCAAATGTCTCCACTTTGGAGAGTGTTTTTGAATCGATGCGTTTTCGTTTGAAAAGGCATTCGTTTCCGAGCGTTTTAGTGTGGACGGAAGGCCAAAACGCATCGAAAAGTGTGCATTTTTAAACGAAAACGTATTAGTGTGGATGTGGTCTTAGGCGCAATAGTATTTCTTGCCCCGGATTAAAGGTCTTGTCCCAAGTACCCGTTCAAAAAACGAGTTAGTGTTTCCAGCGTTTCTTGAAAAGGCTGGAACTTGTCGCGCTAAATTCGAACGCAACAAGAAACGTCTTGTCGAAACCGCCTTTCTGTGCAACGATCCAGAAAAAAAAAATAAAATGAAAACTACTATGTAAGCGTGTTTATAAGTTCGTTTTTAGGTTATTTTTCAAATTTGACAGAAAAATCTTTGACCTTTTTTTAGCTTACGGGTTATTTTTAAATTTTATCAGAAAAAAAGCATATATTTTTTTTAGCTTACGGGTTATTTTTAAATTTGACAGAAAAAATCTTTGTACTTTTTAGCTTACGGGTTATTTTAAATTTGTCAGAGATTTTTTCAGATTATAAAATAAAAAATGATATTTAAGGATTATAAAAATACTCATAGAAAGTAATTATGGATCAATTAAATAATTTATGTTTGTATCAACTAAAAAGAATTGCAAGAGAATTAAAAACGAAAGGAAGATCAAAAATGGGTAGAATGGATTTAATTAATGAGTTTAAAAAATATAAAGAGGAGGAGATTATTGATTTAATTGAAAAAGTTACTACTACTGGCATTTATATTTGTATTCATGGAAAACTTAAATATTTTTGCAAAGAATGCGGTGGATCACAAATATGTAAACATGATAGAATTAAGTATGCTTGTAAAAAATGTAAAGGATCAATGTATTGTGTGCATAATAAGCAAAAACAAAAGTGTAAAGAATGTGGCGGATCACAAATATGCATACATAATAAACAACAACAACAATGTAAAGAATGTGGAGGATCACAAATATGCGAACACATGAAACAAAAAGCCTCTTGTAAGGAGTGTCGTATAAAATTAATTTATGATTTAGAGATTAGGAAAAATTGTAAATAAAATGGAAATAATAGTAAAAGAAAAATATGGTGGAAAAACTTCTATGAGTTTTGAATATTATAATGAAAAAAAACTTGGTGTTAATGATTTTTTAGATTCAATTAAGGAAGATTTATTAAAACATATATCAAATATTAGAGGTTTTATTGATGAAAATTATGAACTTTATGAATATTATAACGATTTTGGGTATGATGAAGATTCCGAAGGGGTTGAATTTGGAATTTGGCATGATGATAATGAAGAGTATTTTTATTTTTCTATTTTTGGTATAATGGGTTTATATTTAGATGGTATATATAATAATGAGTTTGTTAGTGATTTAATATATTATGCTAATAGAGAAAAAGAATATCAAGGTGATAAGATGAAATATAATATTAATAATTTTATTATTGATTCAATTTGGATTTCTATAAATGTAAATGCTGATAAGTTGAAACATAAACATAATTTTTATAAAAAATTATATGACGAATTAATGCCTATAGCATGGCATCCAAGTAGGTATTTAGATTGGTGTATTGGTGTTGAGGAATTAAAGTTTTTAGAAGAGTTATGGGGTGATGAAGATTAGTTAAAAAAAATTATGTTATATAACCCAATAAATGGTTACATAACAAAAATTTATTTAAATCTTAAACTAAAAGTTACAGATTCTCCTTTTAGATCAAACCTTTTCCAATCAGAGTCTAAAATGGTTAAATCAAAGTGATTAATAAAGTTATCATATTTTCTAATTGGAATAGATGGATAATCTTTTGATGGAATGTTTGCTAGCAATTGGGATGGTTGTATTTTTACAAGGACTCCATTTTTACCTTTATTCGTGTATGACATTCTATTATCAACTATGCTGCATAAAAGTCTCAAAGGTTCTTTTATAGTTATATCTATTTGAAATATTTTAAATAAAACCTCTGGCACCCCTAAAGAATTTTGCAAACCCTGGCTAAATTTAATGTTAATTGGTTTATTGTTGATTATGTAAGCAAAATTATCTCCGATAATCATTGTTATATTTTTACCCTTTTCGCTGAGCTCAATTAATATTTTTATATCATTTATGGAATATATTCCTGGATTAAATATTACTAAAGGCTTATCTTGTTCATCAGTTATTTTTTCTTGATTCCTTAAAGTTATTAGTCTTTTTGTTTTAATATTACAATCTAAAAGTTGTAATTCACTAACGTATTTAATTGGAGGGTCTAAATAAACCCTAGTTTCTGAATTATACATTGTAATGCTAAACATTTTTCATTTAGAAGGTATATGTTTAGATTAATTTTTATCGAAATAAAAACCAAGATAATAATCCTCCAGCAAATATTAAAACAATAAGAGTATTTTGATGAGAAGATGTTTCTATATTACTAACTTCATCTGTTTTGTTTGATTCATCGCTATTGTTTAATTTAGGATTTATATTTTTCCTTGGTTGAGCATTAGTATTTAATAAAACCTTTGATGTTCCTAAACTATGAGTTATTCCAACATTTTTTGTTTCAATGTTTAATGAATTATTTACCCCAAATTTCATATCTTTTGTTGCTATTTTCAGATTATTATTGTATCCAATAACGCTTTCTGTATTTATAATTAAATTGCTTGGCATCAACAAAACATCAGGAGCTACAGCCAAATCAAGTCGTACTTTTGATTTTTGAACCGCCGTTTGATATCTTTGATTTGAATTTGCGATATCATTTTCAATCACAGAGCTTTCAAATAAATCTATAAATTCTTGCTGAGTTTCAAATGCTCTTCCTCCATTACCAATAATTGAATTCCTAGTATTAACTTGGGCCCCCAAAATGCAATAAACAAAAGCTTCAACCGATCTATTTATTCTTCCTAATCCAGCATTTGTTAATCCATATCCAGATTTAGGTATAAACCACGAATATTGAAAATCAACAAAATGATCATTTCGAAGCATAGATATTAAATTTCCATCTATTTTCTTTCCACCACTATCAGAAAATTTAGCTGAATTGCTTGGCCAAATATTTGCATCAGGATCGTAGCTCCTTATAATTCTGACATTTTGATTTCCACCACCTATTGCTTGCGAACTACCTTTTCCGGGGGCTATGTATCCTTTTCCATAATCAATGAATACATCTCCAACACCATGGTTTGCTCCTCCTTTAAATCTAAAATCAGCCAAAGGTTTATTTAATCCTTTATAATCTTGATTATTACTTAAACCAAATTCTCCGCATAAACGATTATAAGCATTTTTGTTGTATGGATTATTTTTTAAAGAAAAAGTTTGTTCGCCGGGTAATGGTAAAGATAATTCATATAATATTCTTCTTATAGTAAAGTAAATGTGAAATATAAAAAAACTTCTAATAACTTTTGGATAATTTAAACTATCATTTAAACTTACACCGCATCCTGATGTTGCACACCAAACCGCCATGTTTAATTGTTGCGGCCAGTGATTAATATTTGGTTTACTCAACCAAGCTCTAGCTTCTTTACCGCTAGTAAGTCCTACAGTCTGATTTTTAAATACATTTTTCATTGGCGCAGTGAAGTTATCTTTATCTGAAACATATATATCTAAAATAATTAACATTTCTGTTACATTTTTTGCAGATTCATCGAATTTAATACCAGGTATTGGATATGTGTTTTTTGTAGATGATAAACTTTCTGGAAACGAGCCAACTTTAGGTTTCTTTTCTAAGCCTAAATCTTCCCATAATAATGTTTTCAAATTAGTGGAAAGATCATCAGTCCATGTTTTTCCAGTAGGATCATCATCAGACATAATTGTTGTTCCATTAACTTTCCATTTAATATATCCACCAAATGAATCATTAATAAATGTAAATTTATCAAGGTTAACATTTGGATAACGATTTTTGAAATCATTTAAAAGCATTTTATTCTTATGTTTACTTGATCTTTAGATTGAGAATAAAATGTTAATTAATTCCTGCAAAACAATTGCAACCAACTTCAGTTTTCTCATATACAAGTTTTAATGTCCTTTCCCTCCGGTAAGTTCTTTTAATAGACCCTCGCGCACTTCTCTCCTTATCACAGACATATCCAAGTTTTTTTCTGCGTCTTTTCTAAATTTTTGTCGTATTTCAAGTTTTAGTTTTTGAAACTTTTCCAACTCTGCTAAAATTATAGAAAATTCTTGATCGGATATAGCATTATCTTTCAAAGCCTTTGAAACCAAGTCATTTATAGTGTTTAATTTTGATTGCGCGGTTGATAAAGTTCTTTCATGTTTACTAACTTTATTTGAAAGACTTTTTGATCCAATTCCAAATCCAACGGATAAAGCCCCAAAAATTCCGCCAACCACACCCAAGGGAATTCCAACAATAGCACCAAATCCAGTAAGAGATGTACTCAAACCACTAGCCGATAGAATAATAGAAATAGTTCCACTTCCAACACTTATTTTTGTAAATATTGTTCTAGCTCTATTATATTTTTTCCTTACTTCTTCGTAATGTTTAATTTCTTTCTCAAGATTTTGTAATACTTCGCTTGATTTTTGTAATCTGAAGCTAACTACATTATCTCCGCTTTGTGTTTGAAAATTATTATTAGGTAGTTGAGGATAAATCTTGTTGTAATCTTCCATATGTTTTACTGAACGCAATGATATCTTTAGATCTACTTTCTCTTCTTTTTTATACTTTCTACAAAATATAGAACCACAGCCATTATCAAAAGCCAAGCATTTTCACCTAAAAATCCAATAACTTGGCCGGCTGTTTTGAATAGAAAGCTAACTATTGCACCAACCATTCCTGGTAATATTTCATCTAATTTTTTACCTATAGTTTTCAAACCATTACCAACTCCTCTACCTAATGTTGATAAACCACTTGAAAGATTAGAAACTATAACTCCAATGATAACAGCTACAGCACTTACAACAGCAAAGACTGTAAAACCATACTTTTTGAAGATGTATTTTAATCTCTCTCGTAATGGTAAATTTTTAAGTATTTCACTATTTCGCCTCTCGATATCAGCCATTTGATCTTCGTTTAATATTAACTGTTTTCTCGATAGTTCATCATACGTTTTAACCCTTTTTGCCAACTTTTCTCGACTTTGTTCAATCTTTTTCAAGCCAGCCAAATCTTTCTCGTTTTTATCACTCTCGGCTTTGTATTCATTCAAATCATTAAGTAAAGTTTCTGCATATTGTTTCGCATCAATCTTCTCTCTAACCGCAGTTTCTAAATAACTATCTTTTTCAGCGATTGTGGTTTGATGTTGTTCAATCATACTTCTCAAATCTTTTTCAATTGAAACATATCGATCTATTTCGAATTGACTTGTTTCCACCATTGAACTTAAACCATCTAATGCATTACGTAAATCCCTAATTTCTTCGTTTTTTTCGTTCAATTGTGATAAAATATCATCATTAGTCTGCACAACTTCTTCTGCTTTTTTACCCAGAGCTTTCAATATGGTAACAGGGAGTTTTTTATTAATATCACCATTCCCATCGAATAATTCATGCCACGTTTCTTTTACTCCTGCTTTTCTAGGAATTGCGACTTCGATTTTACCCCACTCACTATATCTGAAAAGAAAACTAGGTTTAGCATTTGGAATTTTATTTAAAATATCCCTCCACACTTTATCTTTTTCATTTTCCATATCCAACAACGGATCAGTTTCACGACCACCAAATGAAGTTTCTGCCACCCCGTAATCATCGGGGTAAGTTGGAATGGAAGTGGATGTTAATGGAGATAAATAAATTGTTTCATCATTGCCACCATCATCATCTTTTGTTTCATTTAGTTCGGTTGGATCCAAATATTCTGGTAATTCTGCCATGATTTTTTTTTTACTCATCAGTAATAAATCTTTAGATCCCTTAGAGTTGAAAAACAAAAGTAAAATTTGATTTAAAAATTAAAAAAAATATATATAAAAATAAAATGATGAACGAAACTACACAATTAATAGATGTTAATAGTTATATTCCTAAAGTAAGCATGATTTTTTCTAAACCAATTGTTGGTGAAATTCCTGGAAGTAAACCAAAGGTTGAATTTAAAAGAATTAAAATTTTTACAAAAAATGATGATGGAACAGAAGGAGAACTTGTTATTCCAACCGGTAATTTATATTCTTTTGGTGTTTCTACAAACACAAATCAACAAACAGGTGCAATTTCGGGATATACATTTCCCTTATGTTTATGGAGTGGAAGTAAACCCACACCCGAAGAAGAAAAATGGATTGATTTATTCAATGAAATAGTTGACAATTGCATTGATCATTTGATTATTAATAGAGCAAAAATTGGTAAATTTGAGTTGGAAAGAAATGAGCTTGAAAAACAAAAAGGAGGTTTAAATCCTCTATATTGGAAGTTGGAAAAATCTTCAATGGCTAGAGTTCCAGATAGAGGTCCAACTTTATATGCAAAATTAATTTGGGATAAAAAACAAGACCAAATTTTAACTAAGTTTTATAACTCTAAAAATGATAAGTTAATTGATCCATTAAAATTATTAAATAAAGGTTGTCGCGTTGAAGAAAGTGTAATAAAAATTGAATCAATATTTATTGGTTCTTGTATTGCGCTTCAAGTAAAACTTTATGAAGCAGTTATAGAACCAAACAAAGAAATGAAAAGATTAACTAAACTTAGATGCTTAACTATTTCAGATAGTAAATCTTCTGCTGAAGAAATGGAAAAATCTGAATATGAATATGAAGAAGATTCTGATGTTGGGAGTCTCATGTAAACCCAATAATAAATATACTTGTGTTATATAACCAAATTACTGGTTACATAACAAATAATAATTTATAATAATTTACTTACCGCGTAACCTAAACCTAACATTCCAGCTCCAACATATACCATTTCTCCTGTTTTTTGTTCATCGCTTGGTTTGTAATAATCAGAGAATTTTGGCTCTTGCATTTGACTATACAATTCAAAAGCTTGGTTTGTAGTCGAAATATTTTTTGATGCTTGATATTTTTCATCTTTTTTCTTCATTTTCCAATCAAGCATTTCTTGTCTTTTTTCCTGATATTCAGCGTAATCTCTTTGATATTTTTCCATTGCTTTATCGTGGCGTATTTTTTCTGTATCTACATTACGCCCTGCAAAATATTTTGCAAGATAATTTCCGCCAACAAATGCCGTTGAATTTAATACTGCTCCACCAACCATCATTGCTATTGATACAAATGCCATTATTTTGGTAAAATCTTTTGATCCTCTAAATAAGTTTTTAGATATATACTTCCTGATAATACAGCAACCCATTTTGCATAATTTGTAATACTTGAAGATGGATCATTCAAAAATGATTCTTTCATAACTTTTTTAGCTACATATCCAACCCCAGCCCCTAATCCGATAAGTACCGCTGAATCAGTTACAGTTTTCACAAGTTTGTTTTCGCTTGACATAATTTTTTTACTACATCATTAAGAAACCTTTAGATATCTTTATGTAGTAAAAAAATAATTTATAATTACACCATTCCAATTTTTGGTCTATCTGTGGGTTGTGGTTGTGGATTATGAATCTTTATGGGAGGGGCTTGAAAAGGTTGTGTTGGAACTTGTGATAAATCTGGTATCCTATTTTTATATTCAGTGTATCCATCTCTAGCTTTTTCCCGATATCTCATAAAAAGATCAAATGCTGTAAACCCTAATCCAACAACAGATAAAACAGTAGTAAAAGATAACTCTGGTATCCATGATTTAGATTCACTATATGTATTTTCATTTTGCTCCGCTTCTTCCTGTTTCATTTTTTCTTCGCGTTTCATCTCCCTGGCTAATGCATCTTTTGCTTTTTTATTATATTCTGCCAATTTTTTGCCAGCTGCAACCTTTTTAGGATCTTTCTCCCTCTTTTTAGTATCTTTATTTTCAGGTGCGGGATCGGCAGTAATTTGCTCAACTTGTTCATTTTGATCAGACATTATTTAGATATAATAAATAAGTCTTTAAATCATGCTTAGTGGACAGTATCATACCCGCTATCAGCCTGCTCGGTATTCTGTTCAGTTGTATTTAAAATATCTTGATTTTTGTTGAATTTTATGTGCTTAGCAACTTGGAATAACCCGCTAGCAAGTGCAGCCAGCCTTCCTGCTTTTAATGCTAATAGTCCAACAATGTTTGTTAATTCACGATTAACTAAATCATCATTCTTCAAATCCTTACAAAGAGCATCAATATCATCCACAGGAACCATGTAAGAAATAATTTTAGAAATTAATTGAAGGGATGAATCAACCACCCCACCACTAATTTTCTTACCCATTACCGCCTGATAACGATTAAAATATTTTTCTACATCGCGTACCGATAATTTTTTTACATCACCCAGACTCATATCAACCCCTAAATATTCCTTTGTTGTTCCCAGGGTTGCGAGAATGGCTAGTGATTCTTGTTTAACTTCAATTTCATTATCTTTTCCCTGCGGTAGATCATCTGTCTTTTCTTCAATGTAATCTTCAACGTTTGCCATCTTTGTGATAATACATGGGTTATTTTTAAATCAGCTTTGTCGAGTTCCGCACTTCGCTACGCTCCGTTTGGAACTTCCAAATAACAATTAAATGGATATCGCAAACTCAAACATAGTCTGGAATATTTTTCAGTTTTTAGGAGTTGAACAAACTTTTTACCTAATTCATAATCTAAATCACCGCCATAATCTTCGAAAAACATTTTCATACCTTTCTGCGATGGGTTATGGAAAGTAACAACGCAAGCCACATTTTCCCTGAATGGTTTTGCTATTGATGTTAATTGTTGGGTTAGAACCCACATTGATAAACCATGATGTCTTCCAGAGAATGCTAAATCTATAAACTTGTTTGATCTTTTCTTCAGATCATTAGAAACGGCGCAATCATCTAAAATTATTAGTGTATTGAGTCCGGAGAATAAAGTTTGACAATCATTTAACAATTCATTAATCTCATCTACATTACTTGCATCTGGTGATAATACAAAGAATCTCTTGTCTCCGCGAGCAAAATTATGATATGTTTTATTTTTAGAATAAGTTGGACAAATTAAAACAATATATTCAAAAACTTTTCGGAATGGGCCACGGAGCTGTTCAATTAAGTACTTTGTTTTCCCACAATTTGTTGGTCCAGTTATAATACAATGGAATGGTATTTTATCTCTTAAATCTTCCATGATTTTTGTATCATAACATTATGTTTTTAGATTCTTCCCTTCAGTCAGTACTTAATTGATCTCAAACTTGAATTCATTATTTCCATCATTGCATCGGCTACAACAAACATATGACAAGTTATTACTACTGAGCTTGATGAGCCACTTTTTTTCCTTTTAATTTCTATTTTTACTCCATCATGTGTATTATTTAGAGCTAGTCCTCCACCATGAATATTATTATCTGGGTGAGTTCTAGTATCAACCCAAAGAGCAAACTTATTTGTATAAAAATCCCCTTCTTCTAAATTATGCTCTCCTATTTTTTGGAATCGTTTTTTCACAGATTCCCAAAGATCTGATATAATCATACCTTTAGAGTATATTCTATTTGGCACACCATCAACATCAATATTAACAGAAGTTATTCCGGGGTAAAAAAAATTTTCTGAATCTCTTGCACCGCCGGCATATGGAGCAATAAACAAAAATAATATTCCACTCATTGATCTTCTAGGTAAATTAACATGTTGATTAATAACTTCATCAGCTCCAGTTAAAAATGTAAAAGTTTTGTGTAAAGTAACATTTTCATAAAAGAATCCTTTACCAATTTGATAAGTTGATTTAGCTTCTTTAGCTAAATATTCGCTTGAAATTGATGAATATTCTAACTCTAAATTTTTGAGCGAATATGATGGTGTTTTAGTTGTATCAGAATAAACAACAATATCAGAAACAGGAGCTAATGTAATCTCAAATATTAAATGATTTTCTAATGCTTTTGGATAAAAAACCCCATGATCTTTTAAAATAGGATGATTTATTGGTATTCTATACTTTGTATTATGTACTACTGCAAGGGCTACTTCTTTTGCATCAGAATCATCCTTATCACCCGCATTTGTTCTAAGTTTTCTAATATTTTCTAAAGAAATTCCTTGTTTTAATCTATCTTTTCTATCTTCTTTTGTTAAGAATAAATCATGATATGTTTGAAATAGATCATATCTTTGGGTATCTTGTAATGTTTCACCACCAAAAAGAACTTTTAGTCTGTATACAAGATTAGCCGCCAAATTATTAACAAATCTATTGTTTACATGACCTTCAACATCCAAATCAAATAGAAGAGATACACTTCCAGGTACAATCACTAAATTCTCAGAAAGTTTTGGAATATTTATGTATAATGTTTCTCCTGGGCTGGCTGATGATGGATTTAGGGTAATTCGATTTAATGTTGATTCTGCTTTCAAACCAAATGGTTCTTTTGGAATTCTGTTTGGATTAATTTTTTCAGACGTCATACTTGATTTATAAGATACTTTGGCTAACCTTTAAATGAGTTCTACCTTTACAAAAATATACTATTCGGCTGAAGGGTATTGGAAAGGATATTCTGCAATTTCTAAATTAGCTAGTAAAGCGAAAGTAAGTGAAAATGTGGCTAAACAATGGCTTCAGAAACAGGCAATATGGCAAATCTATCTTCCAGCTCCAAAATATATACCTAGACCGCATTGGACTGAAAATAAACCAAATCATATTCACCAAGCAGATTTATTATTTTTACCGCATGATAGAGTTGGAAGAAAAACATATAAATATGCTTTAGTTGTGGTTGATATCGCCTCGAGATATAAAGATGCGGAGCCATTAACTTCAAAAGAAAGTCGAGAGATATCAGAAGCTTTTACAAAAATATATTCTAGAAGATTAAAATACCCTAAAACATTAATGGTTGATCCTGGAAAAGAATTTATGGGTGAAGTTGGTAAACTCATGAATTACCATAATGTAAGAATACAAAGAAGTGAAGCTGGTAATCATAAAGCCCAAGCATTTGTAGAAAACGCAAACAAAATATTAGGAGAAAGAATATTTAGTCATCAATATTCACAGGAAATGATTAGTGATGAGCGATCAAGGGTATGGGTGAAAAGATTACCAGCTATTCTAAAAACTTTGAATAATACACCAACGAGAATAACTGGTAAAGAACCTAATGAGGCTATAAAAATGAAAGACATTGATATTAAAACTAAAAATTATCACCGAGCTGTTGGCCTTGATGAGGTTAGACTACCAATTGAGGTTAGGGTTAGATATTTATTATCTCCGGGAGAACTTGAAGGCGGGGAAAGAAGAAGAGCCACAGATCCTATTTGGAGTATAAAAGTTTATTATATTTCTGGAAGTAGAATTTCTCCTAATCAGCCGATTTTATACTTTTTACAAGATGGCCCAAGACGAGGTTTTGTAAGGGAAGAGTTACAAGTTATTCCTTATGATACAGAGTTACCCCCTAATTCTGTTTTAAAATGATCTAATACAATGGTTTTGTGTGAATTCCATCCTCATAAACCCATCTTTTATCATAATATGCATTAAATGCTTTTTTATTTTGTGTATATGTCACAATTTGATTATTATTAACTCTAAATCCTGTATTTTGTGCCATATCATTTACCCCTTTTAAAGCCGCCCAGTAACCATTCCAGTTTATTTCGTTTTGTCTATGAATTGTGCCTTTACAACTATACTTTGCTTTTCCTTTCTCATCCTCCGCATAATAACATTTTGAAGAAAGTGCAATCATTCGTATACCATCAAACTCTTTTTTGAACAAACCCGGAGTCTTGTCATGATATTTAGAAGTTGATAGGAATTTTTCTTTTCCACCATTAAAGTATTCTTTTCTCATTTCTTGTTTTATAATATCATCCAAGTTTTCAGCTGAAATTACCATGTACATAGAATCTGTATCCATTTGTATCAACTCAAAATCCTTTCTATCTATATATTTATCTAGAAAATCGTAATAGAATTCCAACATTCTTAATTTTGCTAGCTGATACACCGCGATGCCGCATTGATAGGGTCTGTCTATTTTTATTAATCTTTTTCGTTTTACTATTTCATATGTGTCATTTATTTCTGTAAGATCTTCAAAGAAAGCAGATCTTAAGGCTTTTTCAACCTCTTCCTCATCCTTGGTATACCTTGTAATGTTATGTTTTTCTTTATCTTCTATCATTTTTCCGTAGAATGAATTTCCTTTCAGTTTGTTAGTGTCGGCTAGTTCTTTACAACCTTTATACTTTGGTTTTAGTTTTTCAATCAATACTTTAGTGTCTTTATTTTCTTCAATATCAGGAAATTGGTTTAATTCATTAGTAATTTTTACTACATCATCAATTTTGTTTTCTTCAAAAGCTTTACTTAGTTTTTCCAACAAAATCTCAATATCTCCATCTCTTCTTGCGTCTGCCACCTCTTTTGGAAACCATTCAAAGGGCCTTCCAGATTCATACTTTAAAATATTATGAATGTGTGTAATCTCCAAACCATGATTAAGATACCATTTTATCATAGGTGTATATAACAATATCTTTTTTGCCTTGGTAACACCAAGCAATTTTTTATTATCTTTTAGGTGTTTTCTACCTGTCGCTCTTTGGTATTCTTTCATGTGCTCTGGTACTAAATATTCAGGAACGGCATCTACAATAAATAACGGTGAAAACTCTTCAAACTTTTCTTTTAGGTGATCAGGGGCATGGATATCAACTTGACAAAATCCGAAAAGATTACCATCAAGAATCTCTTCACAAATCTTCTTAATAAATTTAGGATCTGATGGATTTTCAACCTCAATGCATTCTTCTTTTCCGCATGGCATTTCTTGTCCAGCACAGTATAGATATAAACCATTTGCATCAAACCCCTTAATTCGCACACATTTTTTCGGGTTTTTATATTTATGAGAGCGAATCATTGTTTTTTCTGCCTCCGCATATCTCATAAATACAATACTAGGACCTCCAACCATACCCGTTTTCAATAATTTATAAATCTTGTTTTTGTCGCATATTTTACAATCTTTCTTTATTTTGTAGCATTTTTTACAAATCTTGTTATTACAACAACTATGAATACAGTATTGTCCTGGGGCGTACAATTCAGGATCACCTTTCTTCTTCATTTTTTGATATTTATTTAGAACAGCCCTCATTGATACACCTGGGATGGAAACAGCATCTTTTAATATATCAATTTCGTCTGGATAATATAAACGTCTTGTTTTTTCTAAAGCTTCTAAAAAAGGTATAACATCGTTTAAATTATACTCTTTCAACCAGTCTAACATTGTAACACAACCCCTCTTTTTAAATTCAATCAAATATTCTTCATATTCTTCCAAAGAAATGTTTTTCTTTTTCAAACTAGAGTAAAAGTCTTCATGTTTCACGGGTCCAACGTAAGAAAGCTTATCATAACTATCCAAAAATTCATAAGGTAGAACAAGTTTTTTAGCTTCACAGTTGTTTGCTTTGCACCACCCATCAAAAGAAATTCCAGGGGCAAGGTAAGACATTATATCCAAGAATTTGAAATGCGGTGTTGATAAAAACATATACCTATTCTGTTTCTTTGCAATAAAAATATCCTTAGTTTTATCAGTCATGTGTTTTATAAAATGTCTTTTAATCAAATTGATATCATATTTTCCACTATTAAACCCAAAAACAGGTACTTGATTACACCATTCTTCATATTTTTCTAAAACATGTTTTTGTAAAGAATCTTGATCAGGTAGCGGGTATTCTTCTTTAACTTTTTCAACTATGATTTTTCTTATTTCCTCCAATTTTTCAACGAATTCTTTTATAAGCTCATCAGAGTTTTGATTGTAAAGAAAAACGCGTTTGTTTGTTAAATTATCGATTATTGCAACACTAACTGGAATGTGTATATTTGTAAAACTTAAATCATCAGTAATATGTTTATCTTCTTTTTGTAATATTGACTCAAAATCGAAAATAATATTATATGGGTATGGAAAAAATTTCTTTTTAAACCATATATTGGGTAATTCAGGATTTTCACACTCCCAAACCGATACTACATTATAACCTAAGCTTTTTATCATCTTTTCTCTTTTAATAGTGTCATTATATTTAACTTTATCGTTTGTTGAACACGGACACCCATGCCATTTACAACCATAAAACTCAAAAACAGTATTTGTCTCAGGCTCGTATCCATCAAACAAAATCTCATTCCCCCTTTCATCCCTATAACACCTTTCACCACCATGACCACAAAGCCCATGATGAATATGTTTACCTATAATTTTAGATTGGTTTTCTATCCACCTACACGCTTTATAACTAAATTGGATTTTACCCCCATAAAAAACATTGTCAGATTCATTCCTGATGTGTTTTATCTTTTCTCCTGTACATAGTATTTTTGTCTTTCCTCCTGTGCATGTTTCATTAGTAAAATGCCTTTTTAAATCTTCGTGTCTGGTAAATTTTTGTTTACATCCTTGACATACCCAGTTTTCAGCAAGAAGGTTAAGATTATTAATGAAAAAACCATGATTATTATAAAGACCTAAATTTAAAGTTGGTAAATTGTCTTTGAAATTGTTTTTTCCAAACACCAGTTTCCAAACTTTAAAATTTTTTATATCTTTCTGCTCGTAAGCCCGGATATTTATGGAAAAAACTTTTGAAATTTTCTCAAAATCAACTAATTTTGTTGATCTAACATCTGCTTTTTTTAGTTTTTTGTTGCCATAAAAAGTTTTAGCTAAATTTAGAGATTGTTTCTCTATGCGTTTTTCAGGATTTTAAACTCAACTCCACCCTCATTAACACCTGGTTTATTAATTTTCTTTTCTGGGGGTAAATATGCTCTAATCCAAGCAGCTCCTTCTAAACTCAATCTCTCACCCTCACACCTTTCTATATAATCTTTTATTTCTGAAAGGGAGTTAAAAGTTCCTCCACTTCTAAATGTGTGTACGTGATAAGCTATTTCCCCATTTCCTCTTTGAATCAAAGCAGTAAAACTGAAAACAATTCTTACCCCCATTTCTATTTGGGGTTCCAATTCATTATAAATTATTTCTGTCAAATCATTATTTAGATTCCTCCTAAATCTAATGATTCCTTCGGTATTACGAATTGGGGGGTGGATTATTGAAAATATTTTAAGGACTATTGTTCTTTTCTTTTTAGTTTTTTCCTTCAATTCATCTCTCACACTATCAGATATAGTTACCTTTCTTTTTATTTTAGTTTTCCTATTATTATTAATTTTTATGATGTTTTCATTTGTTAATTCTTCAAGCTTTTTGAAAAACTCGTCTTTATCCATTACCCTAAATGAATAATTTCCCCAATTAAAATTTTGTTTTAATCGTTTTTTGGGTTTTATAAAAGTAGGTGCGAGTTTTCTTTTCCTTTTAGGTTTTGCACCTTCTTTTTCATAATTTCTTTCCTCTTCTGTTTCATGCGGGATTTCAATTATAAGTTCTGATCTATTACCTAAAACTTCATTGAGTTGATTTCTGCTCATGCTTTTATAATCTTTAATACCAAAATCTTTTGCTACCGTTTTTAATTGTCTATCAGTAAGTATTTCTGACACGTTAATTCTTAAACCCGGTATATTATTCAAAGCCTCGATAAGTTGAGATCTAACCATTAAGTTGGTGTTTATAACACCATTTTCCTTAGCTATTTTCTTTAATTGATGAACATTTAATTTATCCATAATTACTTTCTATAATTATTTTTTTATAATCTTTTAAATATCATTTTTATTTTATAATCTGAAAAAATCTCTGTTTAGTTTTCTGATAAAAAGAAAATAAACTTATAAATTTAAGCTAAAAATCTCTGACAAATTTAAAATAACCCGTAAGCTAAAAAGTACAAAGATTTTTTCTGTCAAATTTAAAAATAACCCGTAAGCTAAAAAAAATATATGCTTTTTTTCTGATAAAATTTAAAAATAACCCGTAAGCTAAAAAAAGGTCAAAGATTTTTCTGTCAAATTTGAAAAATAACCTAAAAACGAACTTATAAACACGCTTACATAGTAGTTGAAAAAATAACTTTGTAGAACCCATAAATTCCTCAAGTTATGTAACATGCTTTTCGGGCCTGAAATGTTGTCAGATCTCCCTAGAAACTCACTCTTTGCGCATACGTATAGTGGGCCTCTCTCTGCAAGAGCACAACCTTTTTGACAATTTTCTGATCGTTTCTTGATCGTGCAGTAGGGCACACTCAATATGTTGTATCCGAAGATCAACAAATGGGCTTCTAAAGGTCCTTTTCCTAACCAAGCGTTAAATTGCCCAGATATACCTAAGACCGTTAGAGATCAGTGAACAGTGAACAGTCTAGATCAGGGTAGATAATCTTTGATGTCGTATTGTTATTTCCGTTTCAACCGGTATTACCGGAAATGTTATTCTTTGTTTTCACGAGTTCCGGGGATACCCTGCTGCATTGTGGGATATTTTCTTCATATGCCTGTTTTTGTCCTAGTAAAATGTCGTCTTTGTATTCGAGAACACAACGGAACTTAAGGTGTCCGGGATAGCAGTCAAAAATGAAGAAGAAGAAGTTTAAGTTTGACGTTAGTTTTTCCTTGAATGAGCTTTTGAGTGTGCCTTTCGTTAGCGGTGTCCTCTTTGCCAAAATGAGGTTACTTGAGGGTGGAAGTTTTATGAGCTTTTCATCCAGGTATTTTGAGAGCGCCATGCCTTTTAGGGGTATAAGAATTTTTAAAACACAGCATGTTATTTACCATTTTCTGATCTTGAGTTATTTTCCTCAAAAGAGAGGAAGTCAACAACCACAGTGTAAAATGGAGAAGGAGTTTTGGTTTTCCTTGCAAGATGACGGCGAACGCTATTACTGGGGTTCTCGATTCGTGCAGTTGTCGGGTGTCTATTCGCAAGGTAAGACAAAAATTGTTAATACCCTGAAAGCGTAAAGTTTATTTTCATGATAATTCATTTATTAAATATACTTTCTTCAGTTGAGATAACCTGTTTATCGTTGTCGTTTGGTAGTAAAGTTTTAACTTTGTTTTCATGTTGTGCGATTTCATTTGTGGTCGGTTCTGGTGTGTAAAATTTGCAAATAAGCGTTGGCCACCTGCAAATAATTTATCGAGAATGATAGCCGTCCTCATTCTACGGTCTTAAACAGAAATGATGGCAGTTGTGTAATTTTGATTGCAAAAAGTTTCTAAAGAGGACTTGCAACATACAGACATGCTACTTGTTCAGTTGTGACATAATATATAGGGGCGTATCGAATTCTCAGACATGCATCGCATTTTCTGGTGAACTTTGCCCGGGTTTTTAGGAACATCCACGATCTACTTATCGTTTTATTGTAATAACGCTCAGTCTTTCGTTTGCATTTTACTGCCGAATTCCTGCCATATGTTGGTTTGAATTCTGCGTTTTCGTCGGTTCGTTGAATATGGTGTTCTAGAACAATACGTGAAATTTTTTCCTTTCTCTGTCATCGAGGTCAAGCGTTCTACCAACAAAGCAAACAGATTTCAACACTGCTGTATCACGTACAGTTATACCTTCTGTTTTGGTTTGTTCTTAATGTTAAAACTTCCGAAGTCCTTCCTAGTACAAGATATTGATGTTCTTATTCAATGGAAAAACTGTTGACCTGCGTACCTCAACTTGTGTATACTTATTTTAAAATATCTTATAAATCCCCAAGCAATTTGACTCGTTTTTTGTTAGAGATAAACCTAGAATATGCTAGACTGATGTTCATGGAATTTTTGTTTCTTTGTGTCCCTACGGCCGCCTCTACAAAGATAAGGAACCGCGAATATTCGAAAACTTCAATTTTAATATTAATTTTTTTAAAAAAGGAACATCAAACTTATTGTTGCGTTTATATTTGTTTATATCGGCAAAGGCAAAAACTTCAAAAAATGAGTTGCACAGTCATTCCTTTTGCTTTCGAAATTATCAATGTTTGGAAGCAAACATACTATATACAGTTTGTTGATCTATTTTGATGCAAATGTCTGTATAGCTATCGTACTGTGAATGCGAACAGTACAAATTTATTTATCCTTGCATGCAAGAGACCTCGTCTCCTGTGATGATTTCTACGCTTGAATTGCCTTTCTGTGTTTCATGTCCGAACGAATAGAGCAACAATAGGGGTTACTCTGAAGTGACTGGGTTGCTAAATAAGAAAATATGTCAGAAATCTCTTTCACACTACAATTTCTATCATATATTGGTCGACCGTTGATGTTCACTACCATTTACCATCCCTAATTTATCCTCGCAAATCAGCAGTAGTAGTGAAACTTTCAGTTTAATGGCGTAAATCCTTCACTTTTTGCTCAAACTTTATAGCTTTTCCTTTAGTTAAAACCTCTGAGTGGTTAATATGCTGCAAAACTAAAACCTTTGTTCGGGGGTATTGGAAAAAATCCAGAAATGCAGTATTACTGATTGGATGTAAAGGTGTGGTAAACTGTACAGTGCATTTAGCCTGGTTACAGGCTACAGTTGTAAAGTCTTGGTTTTGAGGTAGCAAATGCAGCAAAAACAATTTGCTAAACTTGATACACACCCAAAGAACTGCTTTTGTAATAATCCAGTTTTGCACAACACTTACTAATGATGAAATGAGTGAGCCAGAGCTCTCAATGTTATTGCATAGAACCTTAACGTGTCTGTATTCTGTTTACTCTGTTTGAGTCCTATTTTCCATCAAGACCTATACTTTGATGTTGCAAGTGGAAAATTGGGCTTTCATAAAAATAATAATTTTGAGATGTTATATTTACTTTGCATATTTTAGAAGCTGTTATTCTATAAACCAAACAGTATAAAAAGTTCCATATTTAATGAATGAAACCAGTTGAATTTCATATTACATATTTTAAACATTACAGATTTTGTTCTCAATCAAACTTGGCATAGTTTACAAAATGACACCTTCTAACCACAATAATTAGCACTTTTATTTTCCATGCATTAGTTTAAAGGACTATGACTTATTGTTGGCTCTCCTCATTATTTTTCTTTTTGTACAAGTAAGCCTTAATTATCTATTCCAGTTATATAACACTAATTTTGGCCTTAAGAATGCTGCTGGCAAGTTATCATGAACCAACATACCGGTAATGATATTTTTTGCTGTGACTACTATGTATTCCATAAATTGGGTATGTTCTTTTGAAGCAAATGTTGGAAGTTACTGACAAAAAACTGTCATGAAGTGTACCTATCCTTGCTTCTGTACCATAATGGAAATAGAGGATATTACACCAACATCCTCACACGTGAAAGATAAAAACAGTATCTTAACTGTGCGTGATGGGGATATGATTTTTAGTTAATTTAAAGGAAAAATCCTGGTGTGTCATCAGTATCTATAATATAACTTAAAATAAGTGATATTGCTCATTGGTTTTCATGAATGTGCTGTAATTATTTTTCAAAAGTAAAAATTAGACATATTGTTATAAAAGTGATAATTCGTTTGTGGCAGACAATCAACTTCCTCTTTCTATGTCTGTTTGTTTCAGTACAGTCTTCATCGCTGTGCATGTTTCATTACTGTTGTTAAAAAACTTGCAATACGGGTAACTGTTGACAGTTAGTGTGTAGTATTAAAGTATGACAGTGTGTAACTTTTCACTTTTAGGAGACCAAAGGTGGAAATTCACACATTAAGGTAAATGGAGTAACATTAAGGCACTATATAGGATGTTTTTGATGCAGTAGGTAAGGCGCACACAAGCCTTCAAGCCCACATGGCTGAAGTTTATCCCAGTGCCAGTAGGATGAAGTACCTGGGGGTATTGTTACTCCCTCCTGGATGGGATGCCAGTCCAACACAGGGTTACTCCCAGCATTATTATCATTGGTACCCATTTATATACCTGGTTGGAGAGAGACAAATGTAGAGTAAAGTTTCTTGTCTGTGGAAACACCATAGTGCCATCAGCAGGGCTCGAACTCCAGACCTCGTACTCAGAAGCCCGACGTGCTAACCACTACACAATAGTGTCTTTACTTAGATACAATAGTAGGATAGAAAACAAATTGTTAATAAAAATGATAACTGATTATAATAGTACCTCATACAATGCGGTGAGGAAGCAAAAATTTGTATTACTGTATGCTAGTGTCAGTACATTTTCAAACTGTACATTGGTATGTATCAAAATGAAGTCATTATTTTGTTTGCAATTGTAGGTAAAAGGTAAAGGCGCACACGAGCCACAGGAGACCCACACGGCCGGAGCTTAACCCGGTTTCATTAGCATGAAGCACCTGGGAGTATTATTACTCCCCCCTGGATGGGATGCTAGTATATTGCAGGGTTACCCCCAGCATTGTATTGCTGGTACCATTTAGACACCTGGGTAGAGAGAGACAATTCTAGTTCTGTTGAAAGTGATATTACTAGTAGCACCCTTTATCTTAATTTTAATACTTTATTTTTGTTTCGCCATGATCAAGCTCGGATTTGTGGACATAAACTTAGCAGAGTTTGCTGGGTCAGGCTCTACTTTAAGGAGGTACATTCTAGAAGGATATGATCATGACAAGACGTTACGGCAGGACAACTCAATTTTAGAGGTACGTTTATGGTGCAGTATCCAGCTGTTATTATATCTCTCAGTTAGTACGCGCGCTATGATTGGTCAATTTAGCGGGCCGTACTTCACTGTACGGCCCGCTAAAGTTTGTTTTGGTCGCCAAAATGACTCCAGTAATATAATAAATATCTTATTAACCTCGTTTTCTCGGTCCGTACTGTAAAATACAGATCCTCGTTTTTTCCCGTCGATTTATGGCCCGCGCGCTTCGCGCTTGGGCCATAAATCGACGGGAAAAAACTCGGTCCGTATTTTACAGTACGGACCTCGAACTCGATTAATAAGATGTATTTATTCTTACAGCAGAAGGTACCATTGGTAAACAGACTGTACATAACAAGGTAAATCTACCTGTCTTCAAAATGTTTGCTTATCATTTGGAGTTTAGGACCTTGTTGAGTAAATCTAAATTCACTCTTCTGCTGGCATGGAGGATAACATTCTTCAAACTATTTTGCAAGTGAATTTACGACACTTGCTTAGGAGAACTGTTGCTTAGATCTTGGCTGTGAACAGGTTGATTTACACTATATTTTTGCATTACATACTCCAGCAGTTTGGTAAAAACCTATATGTTCAATAGTACGTGTATCTTTTTTATATCAGGTTGAAATCAGTATGCAACTCACATCAGGAGATCCTCTCTTTAAAGTGTAAGTTCTTTTTGTCGTCACTTGAATGTGCTACTTTTTAATGGTCTCCTATTTATATTTACAATACACACAAGGGTACAATACCACCATCTGCCAAGACACTTTTTGCTGGTCAATACCCAAGATTTGTTGTTGTTTTTTTGGAGGGGGGTGGAACTTATTTAACAAATCAACCACATTACTCCATAGTCTTCACTGCTATAGACTACACAGTAATATAATAAAATGGTTGTAACTGAGGTTAAACCATGAAGTGCAAACAAGTAGTTTCCTTGCAACTTTGCAGGTATTTTGTGGTGTCATTCTGTAGTCTAAAAGATTTTACAGTAGACCATGGCAAAGTGTGTTCATTTTCCTTCATCTGACTTAATTGTTTTTAATAATAATTATTATTATTGTTTTTTGCAGTCCCCAAGCACCAGGCCTTAGTCAAGTAAGAACAGAAACAGCTGAAAACAGAGCACCACAACCTGATCATGACACTGCCAGCAGCACAAGTTCAGGAAGTGAGGCTAGGAAGAGCATTCTGAGCACCATAGAGGGTGGGGTAGAGAGTCAGGGGACCCCTGATGAAGGTGTTGACAAACAGGCATTTATTCCTGGACATTCACGAAGCTTCAGTGGCCCACCCTGTGTCAGTCATGTGCGAAGTACCAGTCAGCTGTCAAGGATTTCAGGGTATTCTACTGGTCATTCTATTTCATCCAGCTTGGAGGGCAAACCCTGTAGGAGGTATCAATGTGGTGTCACATACTCACATGGTCATCATTTATTTTCTATCTTTTTACCCATTTTTTCCACCTAACTGCTGATAATAGTTTAGATCATTGCCTATCAGGTTAAGTTGAATTCTGTAAATTTTTGTTTTAAGTTTTTTGTTTGCAACTTTATTTTCTGACAGTGATGCACTTGTGATGGATTTTGTTTGGTTTTGATTCATTTTACATAATGTTAAATATTTGCAGTATAATCTCATTTGTCTGTTCAGTTGTCACTCTTAATTTTACTTATTATTTTTTAGTTATTTTTAAGTGTACTATTTTTACATGTACTCCTTTTCTGTATGGATCACCATTCACTCCTTCCTGTAGGCCAACTGAAAAATTAATAACTTCTTGTCTGCAAATAACAACTAGTAGTTACTGACTGCATTGTAATTCTTCCTGAAGAATATTTTTTTTTATTTTGCTTGTTAGAACTCCAAGTTCCGGGTCAGGACAAGCCAAACATTCAAGCTGTATCCTTTACAGTTACAGATGACATTTTGTGTTAGCATAAGGAAATTCTATGACACTCATAAAATGAGATTGCTACTCAGTTCTTGGGAGTTAAAAGATCAATAAAGACTAGATAGGAAATTCACAGTCAAGTGGATATGTTTGGAATTTTTTTTTGGTTTTCCCATTGTTATTGGAGGCAACTAGGTAACAAACTTGCACCAAACAATCATCAAACCTCATTAGGACCAACTTGCTTGGACACAGTTCTCGCACATGGTCCTGTCTACATTTGAACTCTGATTGGCTGATTTGACTGCCAGATAGAGTGATAAGTTTGGTCATAGCTTTAAAACACTCAATTCAAAACCTTTCCAAAACAATGTCTCTGATTGATGATTGAGGCATTTCAGAGTTTCACATCACAACTTTATTTGATTCAAAGTAATTAATCCAAAACAACTTTTGGATTTCCTTAATGCCTCATTAGCCGATACAGCATTCTGCGAGACAGAGCAATCATTGTCTCCCTCATCTGAGAGATTAGGAAAGAGAATTAGTTGGAAGGTAAGTGTATTTAGTTGCCCCCGCAGGGTTCCGGCCCAGAGGCCGGAACCCGAGGAGGCACCCTAATGTTCCCCGTGTAAATAAGAAGTATCGTATGGTCGTAGTGTTAGTATGCGAAAATATTCTCGATTTGACGAAAATAGGCGCGCACGGTGGTCCCGGTTAATTTTCAGCATGTGCGCCTGGCTCAGCAACCGCGCAAACTTGGTTTGGCAAGTTTGGCAACGAGTCGTCACGATTTCATTCCAAGCTATAAGATGAGTATTTTTATCATTGAGTATCACATCATTAACAAAAAGCTATTCAGCAGTACTGGAATTCTTTAGTTTTAAAGAACTTGATTTGTCATGCACAAATCAGCAACGTCGATCGACAGAACTTTGAACTTGATTTGTCAGACACAAATCAGCAACGTGGATCGACAGACTCGATTCAAACCACATCAGGAATAGCTCAAATATTTCAAAACCCAGTCAAAAACAAGAAAGGTGCTAACGTGAAATAACCGGGTTTTGTTCTATCTTAAGTTCAAGAATGTCACACTCGAAGCCAAAGCAGTTGTTCGTTGCGTTTCGTAGACGACACTTTATGAACTCGGTTTTCACTGACCCGGGCATTTATTCATGTGCAGTTGATGCTTTATTGGAAGTGTGTACACATTTGTTTATGCCATATTTATCAAATTTGCCAGCTAAAAATGAGTTCACGGAGCTGCTTTTCAATACTTGCTCATATTACATCTGTTTGAGAGAAGACAATGCCTTGTTGAAGGAAATTTGCGAACCTGTATGGTCATACATCATTGACCACTGTAGTTCATTTGTAGCCAGAGATTGTAGTGCCTGTTGTAGTCAAATATTTGGGCAAAGAACACTTGGCAATATGAATGTAGATGAAGAGAGTCTTTTTGTGACTTTAAGAACTTTTGATTCTTTCTGTAACACTTGTGCAAAACTTGTGACTTTGAATAGCAAAATTCTTTTGACAGTAGTTACTGAACATGGATTACAACACTTGGGTTTAGATAAAAATATGTGGCTCCAGTATGTTACTGATGTGCATATAAACCCAGGACAACTGAATTGTGTCACCTGTAATACTCACACTACTCGGCCTGTTTTGAGTAATGTATCAAATTCTAAATTCCTGTTTATTGAATTCCCTCCTGAGTTGATGAAGGACATAAATGTCTTTGAGTTGATTGAAATTGCTGGAGTTCATTACAAACTAAGAGGTGTTGTGCGTTGTAACAATAACCACTTTGCCGTTGAAAGTTATAGTAAATGGACTTATTTTGATGACCTTTGTTTTGGTGTAAAAGAGTTTGCAAATTTTTCTTCAATGCGACAAGTTTATAAAGAAGGGTGGTTTTTCACAATTTATGAGCTGAGAGAAATGGAAATACAGTATGAACAAGATGAAATTTTCCACTGCACACCAGAAACATCTGCAAATTACAATACATGTATGAACATGAAACCTAATGCTAGGCCAAGAGTTGCATGTGAGTCAGGTGCAAGAGAAATATTGGACAACTCCCTCATGGTAGACCTAGAGAATACTAATGATGCTAAAATCAGTAACACTCTATCATTCTCAGGTGCTAAAGTTGTGCACAATCAGAAAAAAAAGAAAACACAAGGAAAAACGTTAATTTTACAAGAAATAGAAAAAGAAAGATTCCACAGAAAGAGGCAATTGCAAACATAACAAAGAGAAGTAAGATTTCTGATGAATCTGTGCAACCTTCTCAGAATTCATCAGTTTACTTTTCTGAGTTTCAAACAAATGAAGATAACAATTTAACCTGACTATCACCCTTTGCTGATAATGTTCATGATAAGGATGACAAACCTTTGATGAACGAAATTGATTTTAAAAATCCAACAGCATATAATGAGGAACTTCATCAGCAAAAATCGTCCAAGGAAAATATGAGAAGATTTCATAATGCATTAACATTTACAATTTATCAGTGCCGTGTCTGTCATGAAGCCTGGCCTTTGAAAACAAAACCAAAGAATTCTGCAAATTACATTTGCTCTCAATGTGTGCGTGACAAAAGTGTTCCCAAAAAATTTTCAGCCGATAACTCTACGATACCTTCTCCAGTTCCCAAGGAGTTACAAGGCTTGACACAATTTGAAGAAATGCTCATTGCCTGAGCATTTCCTGTTACGCATATGTACACAAAACCAAGGGGTGGTCAGAGCATATAAAGGCCATGTGCTTCCCAAGTAAAATAGCCAGTCGGGATCCCGCCAATCCCGCCTGGGATCCCGAGTTCATCCCAGGTGGGATCCCGGATGGGATCCCGCCAATCCTACCTGGGATCCCGACCGGGATTTTGGAACCTCCCGCATGGGATCCCACCTTGAATCCCAGGTGGGATCCTACCAATCCCACCCGGGATCCCGACCGGGATTTTGGAACCTCCCGCATGGGATCCCACCTTGAATCCCAGGTGGGATCCTACCAATCCCACCCGGGATCCCAGCTATATTCGAGTCAAAATCCCGCCAATCCTGCATAAGATCCAGCCTTGAATACCTGGTGGGATCCCGTCAATTCCACCCGGGATCCCAGCTTTGTTCCATGGAAAATCCCGCCAATCCCACCTAGCAACCTATGTTTGTCCCAGGTGGGATCCCACCAATCCCACCTGGGATCCCAGGTTTGTACTAGGTGAGATCCCAAGTGGAATCAATCCCATAAATCTCACTTGGGGACTCGCATACTTGTTTGTGACCCAAACAGGATCCAATTTATTGAGTTTTTAATAAACCCTAAATCCCAGTTCCATGCAGCTTTGGAACATGTCTAAACTTAAGTGGGATGGTATAGAAAACATATCACACACGGGGTGTTAAAGCCATCCAAGAGGTTCCCACAATTTTCAGCCATCAATCAGAATACAAATACTTAAAACAGTTTGGCATTTATATTGCTAGTATAGTTATAGACTTAATCATATTTAACAGACTTACTTTCAAAAGATTCTTATATTAACTCTTGACAGGAAAATTCACTCCTGCTCTTGAACATTAAATGACCAGATCTAATTGTTGTTTTTTAAAATAATATTTTGTGACAACTTGGCTTATAAATCCGCATTTTCATATTAATCAACATTTTCATTTAAATCAGAAAAATTGTTGGACTCTCTGACTCTACATGTGGTGTTGGTTGAAAGGACAACTCGGTCGTATATATAGTTTATAAGGTTGTAAGCTTTGCAGAATGTTTATAATTAGGTCTACAGCATTAATTGCTCGTGGTCCTGTTCCTCGAAATATATTATTTTTCCCAATGACGAACAGCTGGGAGGGCATCTAGCATAACCAAATCAAATTCAAAAAATTTTAAGTTCCTGCTACAAAAATTTAAAATTTGTATTAATTCCTGATGTCTGATATCTTTTGTTCCAGTTTCTGCTATTTATAAACTGAATTCTACTTTAAAAACTAAAGGAAAATCTAATAGGGTGCTTAATTTCTAAGCTAAAATAAGCCAGCGTTTCGAAATATTCTTAACACACAAATTAACATGCAGTTATGAATCGAAGCAGCGCCCAAGTTCGATGTTACTTTAATTCACTGTGTCATGATATTATTAGTTACTTAAGTTCGGCTAGACTTCAGAACACCCGTCCACTTATTTACATACTGGTGAATAACAAAATAGTCCATTGTGTTCATTGGAACCAGCACATAGCCCCTTCCAAGTGTATTGTTAAAAAGTTAAATCAAAGCTACAATAACTATGGTGTGAGTGAGGTAAAGGATGGCATTGTTGTACTCACCACGAATTGCGCGCTTTTGAGTGATTCCCAGATAAATCTTGATTGTGTTTTTTCAAAACGCTTGTTAACTTATACGGCTTTGCTTCTCACCAAGCCATTGAAAACGTTCGATTTAATCCACGTTCCATACGTGCAAGCTTATGTCGTCCCTTGAAGTCACAAGCGTGGACTGCATGGTCAATAACCGATCGCAATTTTCAAATTCAACCGCTTGAGCTTGCCGCAGACCGGAAGTCGCATGAGAATTTGCATGTTCTGATTGGTTTAGCAGACATGCATCTCGTTCCAGGGCCTTGACGGGAATGTTATCTCAATATGGCGGACGAGTGGCCCGCGCGAGCGGGTGTTATAGCTCTTGCTTCAGAAGGGACCATCATAGTCGAAATAATTCTTCAGGTCATAGGATTTACGGAAAGATGGGTTTCTTTAAGTGCTCTATTGGTCTCCCAAGTTTATAAAGTGAGTACAAACGACCTGTTTAGAATATCAGCTTCGAGTCGCTGGGTGCCTTAATATTTTGTCAGCAATCGACCTGGTGGAGAAAAAATTATGAACTCCAGCCTGAGCTGACGCAGACTACAGCAATACACATAATGGAAAAAGGATTCAATTCATTCAATGTCCATTTCCGTTTTTTTCTTTTACAAAATTACACATCAAGAGTGTGCAGGCAAATGTTTTTAACTGAAGAATATTTAGTTTTTTTTTTATCTTGGACTTAATATGAAATATTACTTGGATAGATCACTTTCCTGACTCTGCTGGCTTATTTGAAGTATATTTTAAGTATACTTTAAAAAACTAAGTTAGCGAGTTCAGAACAGTGACTGTCTAATAAATAGTATACTTAGTATACTTTTAGTTCTACCGTGATAAACAACAAGCAGTTGTTCTTGGTACTTCTAAAAATGAAGTTCCAATTAAGCAAGAGATGTTGGCAGCAAACAGATTCCTATCCTGTAGAGGCTTAGAAGTTTTTGCTGAAGGGGATTGAGTGGAAACATACTGAAAAGCATTTGTAAATGGTTCCTTTTTCAGCTGTACAAAAATGTGCTCTAGCAAACTAAAAAATTCATATACTGTCCAGTATACAGATGCAAGTGGGAGAATTCAGTTTGGAAAAATTCAAAAATTTGTTTTAAAACCCATTATGTTGCTATTGTGACAAAATTAGTGCAAATTAGATCTTTGGCCTCAGGAGTCACATCATTGTCAGATATGAGTTGAATGAATTTTGTAATTCAAGACCTTTACTCCACCATATGGTAGTGACCATATCTATTTTGTGTACCACTGTCACAAATAGAGAAAGTAAGAGTAGTTAGTAGCCTTGGAGATAACATGCTTGCTGTTAGCACATTCCCAAATATGGTGGAGCCCGATTATATTTTAGAATTAAATGGCTGCTAGTGTCAAAAAAGACAATAAGATTTTGCAGATCTCTTATTTTTTAACAGTGTATAAGAGCCAGTTAATTTTATTAAATTCTGTTTTGCTCATAATAATTGTTGTACACTCTTATTTCTAATTCCACCCTTGGATCCCTGGTGGGAGGCGGGATCCCACCATGGATCCCAGTTGGGATGTGAAATCCCGAGTTGAACCTTGGGCGGAAAAAGCAGGATCCCGCCCTGGATCCCAGGTGGGAGGCAGGATCCCGCCCTGGATCCCAGGTGGGAGGCAGGATCCCGCCTTGGATCCCAGGTGGGAGGCAGGATCCTGCCTTGGATCCCAGGTGGGACGCAGGATCCCGCCTTGGATCTCAGGTGGGAGGTGGGATCCTGGGTTGAACCCTGGGTGGGACAGGTGGGATCCCACCTGTATTCCATGTGGGAGGCGGGATCCCACCTTGGATCCCACGTGGGAGGCGGGATCCCGGGTTGGACCCTGGGCGGGAAAGGCGGGATCCCACCAATAGTGGCGGGATCCCGGCAATCCCACCTGGGATCCCAGGTGGGATTGCCGGGATCCCACCTGAATCCCGCCTGCCTTTTTACCTGGGTTACTTTGCCTCAGGATGTACAACAACTTGCAGAAATACTTCCTAGGTGTCCAAAAGATTTGCCTGTGATTATTTTTACTGTTAATGGTAAAGATAACAATTTTTCATTGGATTTTGTAGTGAGGCGCAAAAAAGTGGAAGAGGCACTTTAGTGGTTAACTGGTAAAAATGCAAATGGAGAACCAAACAATCCTTTGTACAAAAATGTGAAGATAGATAGGGAAACTCTTGCTAATTTGCCAGAAAATGACATCCTTTCAGATGTTATGAGAGTAGAGGGTGAAGAAAAATCAGATGAAAATGAAGATGTGGATATTGACACTGGACCAGTTCATTTTGAAGATGATGAGAAAGTTTATAATGCAGAAACTGAAATGAATAGCTTTGTTCCAACCAACATTGACTCCAAAAAGGAAAAAAATTATTAGTGAACAATTTCTTCATGTTCCACAATCATTCAATTGGTATATTGGTGATGAGCCATTGAATGAATTTAGTTGTCAATTCTTAGCATCAATGGCTTTTCCAACTTTATTTCCGGATGGAAAAGGTGATCCAACTGTTAGATGCACGCCATGATGGTTAACACACATTTATTATAATTATGATAATTAATACATACACAGGGTGGCCTGGGGCGATGCGAATACTTAATCTCGTAACATCTCCCTTCTGAGCAAAAAACAAGATAGTGGAACTAAGTTCTTGATACAGGCAGTAAGGAAAAGCTTATCTTTAACATCAAAAACTTGTAGCCTTTGTGGGCTGGTGTAATTTGAACAAAAGGTCACTATTTCACATACTTTAGCAAGTTTCTCCTGAACGTCTTGAACAACAAAGAAAAACTAGGGCTTAAGAAACTCTGCAACTCCTAAGTAATGGCAAAGTCTCTATCAAACAAAGTCCTTGAAACGTTCCGGTGGTTTAGTGGATCGGGTTCTCGTCTGCCGCGCTTCAACACGAGCAGGTTGCTTGTGCGATGGTGGCTCCGGGTCTTTGGAAGGGAGCACTGGCTCAGGACTTGCTCTTTGTTCTGGTCCTGGCTCTAATGGTACTGGTGCTTGCAGTTTTGCGGTACTTGGTTCATCCGAAACCTGTTTCTGGGTGGTTCTAAGGAATTTCCTATTCCTGCGGTATTCATACCCATTGACATCAACAATGTAGGACCGTGGGGCCACTTGTTGCAGGCAGGTACCAAACTGCCACTTCTTATTTCCTTGTGATGGTGATGGTTTCACTCGCACAGGCTGACCAATCTTTAGTTCTGGCAATTCTTTTGAGCCTCTGTCGTAAGACTGCTTTGCTTTCTGGCGTCGGAGCTTGATCTTCTCTGCTACTCCTTCTACCACTTGGGGTTTTAGCAAACGAGTTGCGGTTGGTAAAAGTGTACGCGTGCGGCGAGACATCAGCCGTTGCACCGGACTGCTGCCAATGTTCTCTGTGGGGGTATTCCACCAGTCCAGGATTGCCTTCCAAACATCCTGGCCACTAGTCTTGGCTTTCTTGATGACCTTCTTGGCAATTTTGACTGCAGACTCTGCTTTGCCGTTTGATTGGCTATGGTAGGGTGACGTCGTAATGTGTTCAAACTCCCAGTCATGTGCAAAGTTTGCAAACTCCTCACTAGCAAACTGCCTACCGTTGTCACTAATCACGACATCAGGTACTCCATAGCGACTGAAATGTGTCTTGCAACATTCTATGACTGTCTCAGCTGTCATGTCAGGCAATGTGTCAACTTCCCAAAAATCAGAGTAGAAGTCAACAGTTATCAGGTAATCGCTTTTGTCTAGGGTAAAGATGTCCACTGCCAGGCGGCTCCAGGGGCGTTCTGGGATCTTATGCGTCATGAGCGGCTCCTTACACTGGGACTGTTGGTATTCATTGCAAGGACCGCATTGTCCAACCATGTCTCGTATCTCACTACTCATGTTTGGCCAGTAGAGGACATCTCTGGCTTTGCGCAGGCATGACTCAGCTCCCAGGTGACTTGAGTGTATACGAACTAACATCTCTTGACGCATGGACTTGGGGATGATGATCCTAGGACCCTTGAAAAGAACTCCATTTTGGGCTGACAGCTCATCACGGTATAACCAGTACTCTCTGATGATCACTGGCACTTCCTCCTTAGTCTCTGGCCAACCGTTAAGGATGGTGGACTTGAGGACTTGCAAGGCTGTATCTTGTGCTGTATGCTGTTGGATCTGCCTGAGTCTGGTATCGGTGACATTCAGGAAATCGGTTTGATTGATCTCCTCCAGCTCTTCCTCGAACACGGACTGGTCACAGATGTGGAATATCTGGTCACCATGGGTGGCAAGGTGCATCTTGGTGTGAGGCAGGGCTGCTCTTGACAGAGTATCTGCTAAGTACATTTCCTTGCCCTTTTTGTAGGATACACTCAGGCTGTACTTCTGAAGGCGTAATAGCATCCGCTGCAGCCGACGGGGTGCGGTAAGCAGGGACTTCTGGAAGATAGTTTCAAGTGGTTTGTGGTCTGTTCTGACTGTAACACACTCTCTGCCGTGGATGTATTGGTCAAAACGCTCACAGGCAAACACTATTGCCAAACACTCCTCTATTTGCGCATAGCGACGCTCTGTAGCTGTCAGGGACCTTGATGCATAGGCCACAGGCTGTCCCTTTTGGAGCAATGCTGCACCCAATCCAACTTCACTCGCATCACATTAAATGGTTACTTCTTCCTTAACATCATAATAACGGAGGACAGGGTGGTCTGTTACCAGCTTCTTGATGCTGCCTATGGCTTCATCGTGCTGTGGTAGCCAATACCATACAGCATCTTTGTCAGTGAGGCGACGGAGAGGCTCACTCAGATCAGACAGTCGAGGGAGGAATTTCGCCAGATAGTTGACAAATCCAAGAAAGCGCTGAACAGCCTGTACACCATCAGGTTTGGTTATGTCAAGAACTGCTTTTACTTTCTGGGGGTCTGGACGCAGACCACTGGACGTGAGGAGGTGGCCCATGTATGGTACCTCAGACATGCGTAACTTCATCTTCTGCTTGTTTAGCTTCAGGTTGCACTTCCGGGCCCTCTCAAGGACACCAATCAAGTTGCGGTCATGGTCTAAAACTGCCTGCTCTTTGGTATCTCCGGACCCATACACAAGAATGTCATCTGCGATCACTTCCACCCCTGAAAGTCCTTCGAGTGCCTCATGTTGCCGCTGCTGGAACTCTTCAGGTGCTGTAGATATGCCAAAGGGCATTCGCAGCCAACGGTATCGACCGAAGGGTGTCCAGAACGTGGTTAGGTAACTGCTTTCTTCTTCGAGCTTTACTTGCCAGAATCCATCCTTTGTGTCCAATACAGAGAACACTTTAGCATTTGCAAGCCGGGGTAGCACCTCATCGATGGTTGGCATAGGGTAGTGGGGACGCTTCAGTGCTTGATTAAGATCTTTGGGGTCTATGCATATTCTCATTTTGCCTGAGGGCTTGCGAACTGCCACCATACTGCTGATCCAATCAGTGTGTGTAGTCACTTTAGCTAGTACTTGCTTCTGCTCCAGTTGTTCAATCTTCTTCTTTAACTCAGATTTTAGAGCCACAGGTACCCTTCGGGGCTGGTGCTTCACTGGTTTGACATTTTTGTCGACTTCAACACGGTATTCACCCGGCAAGCATCCTAGCCCAGAGAAAACATCAGTGTAGTTTTCAGCAATGTGATCAGGAGTCAAAGGAGTTTGTGGTACTTGAGCTTTCACTGTGCCTGCCTGAGATTCTGCTTCCTTCACAGCATGGACTCTCTCTTTCAGATTAACCGTTAGCAGACCTAGCTGTTCACAGGTTGTGGCTGACAACAGTGGCTTCTGGTTAACATCAACGACTTGAAAGTCAAGCATATAGTCCCTTCCTTGCCAATGGCACTGGAGCTTGCAGGTTCCCAGGGGAAGCATCACTGTACCATCATATAACTGTAGTCTGGCATTGGACTTCCGCAGCTTAGGGTTGCCATCTTCAGTGATCCTGCAGTAGTCAGCATAGCTAAGGAGGTTGCAGGTAGAGCCACAATCCATCTGACATAAAACAGTAAATGGGGTCCCACCAGAAGTGCTCAAATCAAGTGCTGCAAACCACTTCTTACCTGGTGTTTTTACTGAACCCACGGTGTGCTCCACAGTATACACAGAATCGTCTGATGAGTAATCGCAGTCAAGCCTGTTTACAGTGTCTCTTTTCTTGCCTTGTTTACATACTTTGGCAAAGTGATGCATCTTTTTGCATTTTGAGCATGTGACACCATAAGCTGGACAGCGTTTTTTGTTCCGGGGGTGCTTTCCACCACAGTACTTGCAAGGGAGTGACGGTGCTTCTGTTTTCTCGCCTTGGGATCCAGCATGCTTTACAGGCGGTGCTTTTGATTTCTTTTCTCTTTTGCTGTTCTTCACATAATTTACCGTTGGCTCCTTTTCATTGTTCATGTTCCTCAACTTGTAATTTCGCTGTTCCTACACATGTCGATTGCTTTCTGCAGATCCAGCTTCGGTTCCCGTAGCATTCTAGCCCGTACGCTCGGGTCTATGGTGCCCAACACCAACCGATCCCGAATCAAGTCGTTCTCGAGACTGCCAAACTCGCATGTCGACGCCAGCTGCCTCAGCTTCGTGATATACTGAGCGACGGTTTCACCTTTACTCTGTTCGCAAGTGTTAAACTTGAAGCGCTCGTAAATGACATTTCGGGTCGGCTCGAAGTGTGCCTGCAAGGCTGTGAGTGTAGGCTCGATTTTCTTCCTGTCGTCATCTGCCATTTCGAGATGCTTGAAAACTCGGAAGCACTCTTTACCCTTAACGGAAAGTAACGTCGCAACTCGTACGGCGTTGCCTTTTTCATTCAGACCAGTGGCAATTTCATAATTTTCAAACTGGGAACGAAAGAACGGCCAGTTGCTGGCAAGGTCGCCGGTCATTTCCATCGGCGCTGGAGGTGGGAAACTGTTTGAAGCCATCGCAATCGTCTTGAATCTCTGGTTTAATAAACCATCCAGGCCTGTCACGTCTTCTTTGTTTCACTGGATCTTTGGGCTTTCTGTTTGGCCGGTTTTCTTTCCACGAAACTCGCGGAGGCTTGAACTCTGCGATGAATCGGTGATCCCACTAGTTGACACCATGTTAGATGCACGCCATGATGGTTAACACACATTTATTATAATTATGATAATTAATACATACACAGGGTGGCCTGGGGCGATGCGAATACTTAATCTCGTAACACCAACCAATAATGCAGTTTTTTCTGATACTTTGACCAATACATCTCAGTCATTTGCAGCTAAGAGACACTTCAACCTTTTCAACATCAAAGGACAAAAAGGATTGTTCTTCAAACAGTTGACTTTCACTGCATCGAAACAATCTGAAATCCTCCATGCAGAAACACCTTGTTCCTTTTTCATCAATTTTGAACGTCTTCCAAACATACTGAATTTGACTTGTGACTATAGTTTTTAATTCTTTTTTCGCCAGGTGTTTTAACCGCGTCCTTCAGTTATTGTTCTGTTTTATTCCAAAGACATTTTGCATTGCCTTACATTATTAACCAATTCATGTATTTGGAAGAGCCCTTTAATTACTGTTCCCTTTTACTGTAAGGACATTTTGTATTGCCTTATATTTAACAAGTTCATGTTCTTTTTACAGAATATTACATTTTGAATGCTGTTATACGCAATATTAACAAATGCTTTCATAACTTTTCATCGTTATAACGACATTTTTCATAGTTATACTACCTTTCTATTGTTCGTTAGAAAGAAATAATTAAAGATCGTTTTGTTGTTTAACACGCGTTCTATTACATTTGCCTTGTTGATTGAACTCAGTATGACATGTTAAAATACCATTGCCCATCCTAAACACGATATGTATGAGGATTTCCATTAACCCAAGAAACAAAGTGTGATAATTGACAAAACACAAACACAACAAGGAATTTGCACTCACAAACTCTCAAACGAAAACTACATTTCAAAGGTTCATAACAAATACATGGACAACCACATGTAGTCTTCATTCAGTTTTTACTAGGTTGGGGGCAGATTTAGTGACAACTATGACTAGTATAATTTATTTTAGAGATGAGTAGTGGTATTTAGTTTTAGCTTGGTGCAATTGCAAGCATACATGTTAAGTTTATGCGGTTCTTGTGCAAATGAAGGAATACACTGTTCACTTTAGCCAAATATTAAATACAAATTAACTTGGTGACCAAAAAAGCTTGATAAAATCTCCTTGATAGCAACAGCTTTTAGATATAGTTTAGTTTTTCTATCATAACTTAGACAACATTAAAACAAGTTGATTTTACATAATGATCCATTTTCAAGCTGATCAACTTTAAGCCTTTAATAATTATGTAACATAAATAAATTATTTTTCAGGGTCAACAGGCTCTTCGTTTTTGAGCCAGGGTTATACCTATAGTTTTGTTGAAGGGAATTATGTGGGAAGGCAACAGAGATAACCTGTAATTGTTAATCTTCAGCATCAGTAATAATTGGTCTTGTCCAATAGAAATCTGATGATCAAAGATCAAGTCACAGCAGAGTCAATGCTGATGATGTAATTCAACAGATTTTTAGTGGGTAAGTGTATGTTCATACATTTTTTTTCTTTATGAACTGTATTTGCTATGTAGACTGCAATATTTTAAAAATTGGTTGCTAATTAATGTTAATTAATTTTGATTTTGTACACAGTCAAAATTTCTCGGCAGATGAAAACCCATCAGGTAAGAAAGTGATTTCAGTTTGTTGATTTTGTAAATAAGTAGATAAGAGTACAACAACCTTGACCTACAGTAAAGTCATTTCAGCTTTTGAATTTACAGACAAGCTGCACAGGAACTGGGTGCATGTACTTGAGCTGTTGTTAGGTATTCAACTTGGTTTACATTGATAGACTTAGAATGAAACTGTATATCATATGCAGGGCGCGACAAAAGTGCCGTCCGATAGCCCGGGGCTAGTGGAATGACTTGTTGGGCTAGCGTTTTCTTATCGTAGCTTGCCTGCCGCGCAAGCACCATTGGTTCCTCTTTTCTGACGATAAATTGAGCCTTAATACCAAAAAGTGTCTAGCAGAAAGCTCCTGAGACAAAATGATAACATTTTGAGACCAAATTTTAGTAGCGTGACAATGTTTGGCGCCGCATTTTAGTTTGCGCAATAGAGTTTTTTGTTTTTGCCGCAATAGTTTGTCAGCTTGATGAGCTTTGAAGAGAATTTACTTCATCGAATGTCAACAGACCGATCGCAACGTTCATGACATTCACAAAAATAACTGTGTTGTGATTTCTGTAAATTTATAATATTTTTGACCGTCAACGGGGGTAAAATGCAAAATACTACGAAGAATTAGTTTATATCTATGCCTGGTATCAGTACTTGTGTTTTGCATAATTAAATCTGATTATTCTTTATAAAGAATTTAATTTCGGGCTAGCTCCTCAGAGCTTCGGGCTAGTAACCTAAAATAACAGCTTGCCGGCAACCTGATCTTTTCATTTTCGTCTCACCCTGATATGGAACTAAAATCAAGGAGTAGCAAATTTTCATCCATACATATGATGTCTGATGTCTTCTGTGAGAATTAACTTGCTTGTAGCCCAGAGGCATCTGAGTGAACACATTAACAGTAAAAGAACAGAAATACAGAATGAACTGTTCAATATTCCTTTTAGGTGATGAACTTCAAGGCAATCAGTTATCTATGTTCTTTGCAAAAGATGGAACACATCTTCCAGGAGGATACAGCAGGTACTGTACACTGTCTAATGCTATTCTTTTGGGTTTTGGGGTTTGGAAGTTTATTCTCAACTGTGTGGATTTTGGTTTAATTTGTAGGCCCATTCCAGAGGACAAGTACAGAACTTTGTAAAGATGTATTGCGTCACAATGCAACATTTCACGCTGTCATATTATACATGTATGGAGACACATGGTCATTTGTTTGAGGACATCACTAGCCAAGTGTACACCCTTAAGCTTTGCTATAATTACAGAGTATTAAACTAGGATTTTCAAATGAACAAAGGCAACTTGAACAGTACTGATTTAATTTGTAGTTTTGATACCTTGAGATACAAATCTTCATGTTCACTGCACTACATGATAAAGTAATTCAACCTTTGTTTCCTCAATGGGATCTCATTACTTTTATTAGCCCAGGCATGGGCAAGTTTATGGGCTAGGAAGGTGTGTGTGTTCCTTTTCACAGTGTGCCCTTTTAGTTAATTGAAACATTTAAAATTTTAGATAGGATTAATTTATTAGAAGCACTTAAAACTTATAAAGTTTTTAGAATGTGTGTTTATGAGGAATTTCAATTGCAACAACTTATTTTTATTAGTCTTTGTTGATGGCAGCAAACATGAATCTGCATGAATGTTACATATGACATTATACTTTCCTTTTGTTATTGAGCTCCAGAATTATTTGGAAATTTGATAGGGAAGCTTCTATGTTGGAAACTTTCAACTTTTTGTTACTTCAGTTCCATATGGGGTTCTCTTGAATTAATATCTTGTAGGTGATAATTCTTCAAGTTTTTGGAGTTTAAGAGTTAAAAATTAATGAAGACCGGTCAACATTAACAGGGGATTTATCCTTGATCACAGTGGGCAGGTCTCACTGTCAAAAAGGTTCCTGTTTATGTTTATTGGCTGCCATTGCTTGGTGTAATTGAGAACAGTTTTTGTTGCTGATCCTTGGTTTATGTAAATGTGCCTTTCATTTACTAAACAGACCACAAACATGTGCGCTGCCATCACTTTTTTTAACCTTTTTGTTTTGGAGAAATTATGTTGACAATTGAAGTGTCTTAAGGTATGTGGGAAACAGAACACAGGGTTTTCACACACAGTTCATCAAGCGGGTTTCTTGATTGCAGTATCACTGAGCCCTGGGGGCTCTGTGTTACAGATTTGATTATTCTGTGTTTTGTTTCAGATTAATAGTAAATACTGATTAATGTTTGATACTGATTTAACATTATTATTATTATTAATATTGATTAATATTAATATTTATCATTAATATTAATTTAATATTAATATTTATTTCCTTTCATTTGCCAAAAGTATTGAAAGAGGCAATCACATTTAGGCAAGGTAATGATTACCTTCAGTAGTTACAGAATGCTTAGAAGATTACTTCAGGAAATACTGTAATTCAGATAATGAAAATATTGGCATGTACCATTTACAGATTATTTTAATGAAAGGTCTAAAATTTAATCACAATGCCCAGATCTAGTAAGAGAAAGATATGCTTTTTGTTAACAAGTTATTTTAAACAATATTGAATAGGTTTTATCTATATATGCCAACTAATTAACAAGCCTGAGCTATTTATTTGGAAGCAGTGTGATTCGATGTCTTTTGGTAAGTTTAATTGAAGTATTACTGTTGCACTTTAATGCTGCTTTATTCCATATAGGCTTAAAAGTTTTTTTTTCCATTAGTTTCTCTCTTTTAAGTGTTGACTGCCAAACACTTTATTTTTTGTGGCTGCCTTTGAAACTGTTGTGGCTTAATGTAGTTTGTGATAGATTTTTGTTAAACAAATCGTAAGGAGTTACTCTAGTATTGCGAAAAATCAAAACATGCTGTCAAGACTCAGAATATATACCTGTTAGCAGTATGTGTTGGGTGTTAGAGTGTGGCGTTTTTGTGGCATTGAATGATTTTTTTTTTTTGTGAGCTATAAGCTAAATCCTGGCGGAAAGCCTTTGAGACACTTTCACGCTCTATGCATACCCTATGAACATTTTTCTTCTCCCCCCGTATGCTTTGTTGCTGAGAAATTGACGCTTTCAAACTTGAAATCAATGTTGTTGGAGGTTAGGATGGGGGAGGGGAGGGAGAGATGGCATCAGCATAAGAACGTTACTACGTTCCCAAAGGTTTCCGCTGAGATGCCAATGGAGAAACGAAGACGCCTTTCAGATCATAGACCGAAAATGTGTCAGAGTGACAACGTTTTGTTTTTTATGGTGCTTACGTTCATTTGTTTTATGTGGTGTTTACCAAAGATGTGTGAAGTTTTGATCATGGCATTAGCCACACCTTAATTGAGTGGGTTGGGTGTAAAGCAAGTCGGATGTTAAATCATTTGTTGAAAGCGTGTTTCAGTGTGAAAGGAATTCAATAGGAGCGCGGAAATTCAGCTGGTTTTGAATGCCTGTGCCAGGATACATATTTCTTCACAATGCTAAACAGTGCTTTCTCTATCAGGGCGGCTTGCATACATATGGTACTCTGCTTTTCACTCAGTGACTTTAGATAATGATTGTAGTAATATGCGCTTGAATTATCGTAGTTTAGTTTAAATAATAGTGTAATAAAGTAGCAAGTGAAAGGTCGTTTTCTCTGGTGTCTTCGCGCGCTTCGCAAATCGTGGGAGTCCCAACATGGTGCACAGAAAACAATAAAAAAACATAGCGAGAATGAACTGAGAGCAGTCTCTTTATTTTTTCTTGATTCTTTGAGCGCGAAACGTTTCAACTCATCTACACCAGCGCAGGGGATGTGAGGTAAGAGGCCTGACTGCATGCAGTCTTGAGGCCCCATCAGGGGTTTTAGGGATACGGGATATTTGCTAAAAAAATTATAGGGATACGGGATATTTCGGGGAAAAATTATTAGGATACGGGATATTACTTAAAGAGATAGTCAACCTCGTTCCCAGGGTCCTCTCTCTACCTCGAGAAAGTACTTTCTCGAGGTAGAGAGAGGACCCTGGGAACGAGGTTGAGAGATAGTGGGATATCGAACGTCAAAGTTTTCTTTTTTAAAAGAATATGACAGGTTAAATGATCAATATGAAAGACACGAAAAGTAAAAAAGAAAGTACTTGCAAATGCGAATTAATGTATTTCCCCATGAAATATTGACAAGTTACCACTCCCAACACCCCCCCCCCACTCCCGACATATTTTTACCCAGAAAAACCCTCCCCCTCCCCCACCTGGCTTTCTGCAATTTCCAGCCACTTTTGACACTTTCACTGGTGGGCATCAACCTCACAGTAGGGAGGCCCCATTAGGGGTTTTAGGGATACAGGATACTTGCGAAGAAAATTATAGGGATACGGGATATTCAGACCCTCCCTAATGGGGTCTCAGTCTTCTGAAACAAACCCTAAAAAATGAGGCCTTTAAATTGGAATGAACCGCACCTCCCCCTCCCATCACACACACACAAGCACCATCTGCATGCCTGAAGGTAGTCTCCGCAGCCGTTATTAGGATCGTCACGCAACGTTTCTCCCCCACTACTTAGTGGGGGAGAAGCGTTGCGTGACGATCCTAATAACGGCTGCGGAGGAGACTAGCCTGAAGGTGGAATCACTCAAAATCAAAGGCTTATAGTTCTTAACTAGAAGGAAGGGGGGGGCGGCGAGGGGGGCGAGGGAGGAGCCAGTAATAACCGTTTGGTTGCCACTATGCAGATTTTGCAATTTTGGGGTTTAGCGGAAATTCTGGGTTTTGGTGTCGGTAATTTTTGTTGTCCTCTCATACTCTTGCTTCATGCCATTTGGTGATCGGTTCTCAAACAGCCAAGAAACCAGAGGGGGGGGGGGGGGGACTGTTAACTAGCGGTGAACATACAAGGAAGTTAAGCTTTACAGGCAGACCCAAATCTCAACTACAAGTTTTATTCCTGTTCATTCTCCTTTCGCTGTATTAGTACATTCTCACTGGTAATACCAAATACATTTTATATAATTATTCTTTATGAATTGCCCACTCTAATATTTTTGCCATGAATTCACACAGCTTTATCACAGTCTTACTAATCCACCGAACTTCACGTACGACATTAACACAACACTTTATAACAGATAGACAATGAAGCCATTTTGAGACATAAATGAGTGAAAGGAAAACGCTTGAGGACCGAAAGGGATTAGTTCCGAAAAATATAGCAAAGTTATTCGAAACAAAATTTGGTGTAAAAACCTGTTATGTTCAAACGTTCACGAATGACGTAAAACAAAGAAAACAAAGCAGACAAAACGATAGACTAGGAAAATAATAGTGGAAAAAAACGGAAAACTTCACAGGTAAACCCAAAATTTGGTTAAGTTCTGAAATTTAGGAGTTCAATGCTCCAGGCAATTTTGTTTGAAATTATTCTACTTAAAAAATCGCATATTTTTTAGTACATCTTCTCAATTTTCTGGCTGGAAAAGAATGATGAAAAAGAGCCAAAAAATAACAGTACGTCCAAGTGTACTGACCAAGCGTTAAAAATCTTTTCTAACAAGAACTCCAATGCATTAAGATGGCAATGAGAAGTGAAATTTTGATCAAAGGCTTTGCAATTGCAATTACTATATCAGTCACATCTACTCCATGATTCATGTATGGTATCTTGATTTTAAGAAAAGGTCTGACACAGTGACCTATCAAACAATCGATGTATAGCATTTTAGTTGTCTCAAAGGTATTTTGCTTGGTACTAGCAGCCGTTTTTCAACTGAGTGACCCAGTGACATTAATATATTACAGGCTTCCCCAATAAAGTGAATCCATTCTTCATTTAATTATTCAAAGTTTCCCTATAAAGCAATTTCATTCTCTCGGTGGCTATTTCAGCTGATTTCATCACATAGAAAGATTTAGCAAGAAATGCCTGCCACTGAAAGCACCTACTGGAAGGCCTCTGTTACATAACACATACACACATACAACAATGAAATCAGTATTACAGTAAAACCCCAGTGAAAATCAACATATGAATCACCTGTAATGACATATGATAATTTACATGTATATACAATGTGGGGAATGTCCAGGAAAACTTAAAGGAATTAACACAAACTTCTTTTGTAAGAGCCCAGGTATAAAAATTATAATTATGAAATAATTTTCTTTTTGTATAAAACCTCTCTTCATGGTACTGTTCACCTTTACTACACATTTTTTACACTAACCAAGTTCACCATTACCATTTCAACAGTCAATAAATAGCTCAGGGTAAGTACAACAACTCACCGAAAAGCTGTTGAACCAAAGAGTTAACTGCAAAACAACTTAACCTGAGCAACCTTGCAATCAACACAAAAATAACACTGCTTCATTTCGCTCTAGATAAAAAATTAACCAGTATCATAAACTGTGCAAACCACATGTTGACAATAAAAGATTTCAAGAGTAATCAGCATATATGAGAAATGATTTCTTCAAAAAAATTAAGCTGTTAAATTGAAGAAACTGGAGTAAAGTAGTCCAATGTTTCTTACCAATTCCTTAGTTAAAGAATATTACTGCAAGAGCGACAAACGAACAGCTCAAGATGAATTTCATCAAAGCTGTGTGTACCAAAAATAATAGATTATTGTATCAGTTTCCTTTTCCCTAAAACTGTTCACTCCTAAACCCTTTTTAAGTAGTCAATGGAAATAAATTTTCTAAACTACACTGCTGTCTTCAAGTCAATGTTTGAAATGAAAGACTAGTACTGATTTTTTTTTTTGTGACTGCAAAACAGGAGTGAAAGGGTTACATAAATTCAGATAATGCACCCTTAGCTTCTGAAAACTGAAACAACATACTGTATAGCATCAACACAAATAGGCAGTAAGAGATATCCCATAATAATGCCATTTAATTAACTTAACTAATAATAATTTCAGGATTCTCTGGGCATATGACGAGATGATACTGGTGAACCTTGACCACTGGCACCACTCCTGTCACCATTGGCATCTTGATCACTACCAACAATCTCTTGATCACTGAACAAAGGGTTTACAACGGTCATATCTCCAGTCTATAAGACAAAATCAAGTAAATAAAAGAAAGGACTAGCAAACCAAACTGAGCATGTTTGTAGCCTTCGATTTTCTGGGGTACATATAGTTCTGAAATAAACAATGCTGTTGACTGACCTTTCAAAGACCTGAGCACTTGAGTGTAGTGAAGGGCAAAACTGGAACTGGTTCAGGGTATTTAATAATTATATAAACATGCACTCCATTTAACTAGTATATAATTATTTTCACATAAAAAAACACAGAGGACATGAATTGTTAATCAGTAGTACAGAGAAATTGGCAGAGGCTAAATCAAATCACTCTTCCATCTTCTACAGTGTTAATACAACAGTGTTAAACAGCACTCTGTGAATAAACTACACTACCTGGATGTGAACAAAAGAAATAATCTAACATCCTTTATGTTTGCTTCATCTTTAATTCACATTGTACATGCAGCTGAACTCCGAGTATACTGTAGCTTGCAACTTAGTTGTAATATAACTAACTGTAAAAGCCGACTACCAGCTAAATAACACCTAAGTAGTCCACTGCTCAGGATGTTTTGTGAAACTGTACAAATTATAAGTTAACCAATTGCAAATTCTTACCGGAGCCAGTCCATGGCATTCATAGACAGTGTAATCTTCCTCATCTCCTTCATCACTGTTTTCATCATCATCAAGAGTGTCACCTTTAATCCTACTTTTTGATCCACCTGCCCTGTGAAAATGATGTAAGAACATTTATTACGATACAAAGTATCAAATTAAGAATAATCAACACAGGTCTGACAAAGGAGGACAATGTTACTTTTAACCAGACAACAAAACAAGCAAATTTCTTTAGGACAATTAGATATATGTGCACAGAATGTTCTAATTACCACTCAACAGTTCTAAGCACTTTGAATCTTGTTCACAAGTAATTAACATATAAAGATGCTGATAAGAGGTGTAACTTGCCTACAGCTGTACATGTATATCTGAAAGGTAAAATATACCCATAGCTGCAAACTAAAAGATTGGAAAGAGAATGGGATGGTGTGAATGATCTGGCAATAATAAGGAGAAAGATAAGCCATATAAATGGGTCAAAGATAACACTAATAAAATATGAATATAAAATTGTGTTATTAAATACTGAAAAAAAATTACTTTTCCATGGCTGATAGCTGACTCTTTGTTTGATGATAGTGATACATTTCAGCACTGTAGTCTAATTTATGGTCCCCCTGTTGAAAAAAAAAACATCCAATCAGATCCATTTAAAAATCAAAGAGAAACTGTCTGTTGCTCCCCTAAAGGGGAGACCGTCAGATCTACCTACAAACCTACACTTGATGAAAGTGGTATAGCCAAGTGCTTAGGAAGAAGGGTTACACTTGTGATTTTAAATACTGCCAAAACCTGTGGTTCTGTGGTTTTATCAAAATTCATTTTTTAGACCTGATTAAACTACACTAGAATGCAATATTGACAACATGTTTCTAAAGGAAGCAAAGACTAACAAACAAGCCAAATGGCAGGGCTTTTTTTTAACTTTATTATCTTCAACAGAGTTCACTGAAACAAGACTTGATGAACTACCACAATAGCAGATGGTTTTCCTTAAAAGTACCTGAGAAACTTGTAGTGTTTGTTTGGAGCTTCCATATCCAGAATACTCTGCTTCACTGACGGCTTTTGCTGTGGTGTGAAGCCTACAGCAAAACCAAAACAAAACATGATATTTAAATTAATGAACAGTACATGAGTGGGGCATAAGTCTGATACAAACTTACTATTGGCCCAACATTAACTTCAAAGATGCCATTGGACAGAATGTAAGACCTTTTATCAACCTTAAACCAATATTTATACTTGGCAATAAGGCTACACAACAGTCATTAAGTGTGTGAGATAGCTATTAAGTTAAATGAAATTTCTACTGACAATGAACCCTTTGGTGCCTATGGAAACGAAGCACAGCTTTGAGTAGTATTACTCAACTCCACCTCCTTGTGATCATTGATGAAAACATTTACCAATGAGATTTTCCACACGGCCCCTTCTATTTATTTCCCAAAAGCAGATCTATGTTTAATATTTCCTAACAAAACTTTAAATGGTATAGTCCTGGTCAGGAAGGGGCAGCAATTCATCAGTCTCTAAGGTGATCCTGTTCAGTGCAATGCACCAAATAATCAAAAGTTAAAACTGATATTTTTATATACCCTCTGCGCTGCTGATGTTAATACGCAAAGAAAAAAAACGCAAGATACAATTTAATTTTTTGCTAAAAGACTATTTTTTCAAACATTACAATAAATTCTCAATTCCAGGAACATATTTCGTAAAATTTTGCATGCTGCTCATGCCTAAAAAGGGTGCATAACTGATGTTGTATGGGATCAAACAATCAAACAAAGACACATGCAAGCTTGTTAAACGCAAACAAGAAGATCTCTAGATCTGATGCAGCTTAAGGATCATTCATAACACAAACAATGAAGTGTCTCCTTACTTGTACCAACAATAACCAGCCAATGCAAGACCAGCAATTCCTGCTACACTACAGCCAATAACAATAACTAGAGAAAAAAGAATGAGTTACTGTCAGTAACAACACTACACAACTGTCAATTTTGAGAACGATCAGTGCATTACATGGCATGTCACATCATCTATGACTCAACAGGGCAATTAGCATTATATTTCCAGCTCTAAAAGGTTCAATGTTTCCATAGCAGTTCTTCTTATTTATAACAATGCCACATCATGAATCTTGATCAACTCAGACGGACAACATTAACTGGGTACAAAATCTCACTTGCCATTTTCAAAAGGAGCGAGACAATGAGGTGCCTGGAACTCATTTGGTTAAAACTTCCGTAATGTTATATGCATGATAAATTTGAGATCACAAACACATTTTTGCATTTCAGAAGAAACAGCACTGCATTCAAGTTATTCCCAAACAAAAAATACGCAAGAAACAACAATACTATGTTCCTTAATTTATAGAAACAGTACTCAGTGACCTTGATAGAAAATGGGAGACACATGAAAAACCCATCACCAACAGATGCAGATTTTTCATGAACAGGGCAAATTGCATAATATTAGTTAATGTTATTATTTTATTATTATAAATTCTGCCGTTTACTTATTGCTTGTGGTTCTATGCCAAGACAGTTTTGGTTTACAATGAATATTTATCCGTCAATTCTTTTTAGCAGAAATGACAAAAGCGATTTCGTTCACTTGTTTAGGGTGAATTCTACATTTCAATGCCAATAATTACGTCTCGGAACAAAATTAACAATGTAGAAATTGCGAAATTATTGCTGGGCAGTGCTTTAGCAGCGCCCAGTGGCCCAAGGCGACTTATAGTACTTTTGACTTTGAGCGGCAAGGAAAATCTTAGTTTTTCCACAAAACGACTATGCTGGGCACCTTTGATTTCAAAGGATCAAAGTTTTGGTCTCCCAAATTATTTTCTTAGAGCACAGCCTTGTATTGAACTGCTCTCCATTAATCTATGCTACGGCCAATTGCGAACAAATTTAGTTACCAATGTGTACACATGTTGTACGTTTATCGCGACCAATGTAAAGATTAACAGACGTAACAGGAAACGCACACAAAACCATATGACCTCATTCTAGCAATGACAGCAACGTTCTACTTCCTTCCTAAAACACTGCAATCATCAATTTGACTGTTGATTCCATTATCCTGAACTACCCAGAAGAAAACCAAGAGAAAATGGAAAACTACATTGGAATTAACAAACGTATGATTTCAAGACAACTGCGCGAATTTGGAAACATCAAGCCCTCGAGCTATTAAATAATAATAATGCATCGAAGCTAATACATTTGGTATTTGAAATCCAAAACTTCCTTTTGAACTAACGAATATACAAACAACTAGGAAGAGAAGTTAGCAGCAGAGCCAATCTGAGACCAAAGCTTTGTGCCGTTTGCAAGATCTTGAATTAGCGGTAACCTATAACGGAATAATTTTTTAAAATGCCCCCAGGCCGAGGCTTAAACTTCAAACACAACGAAAAATCAACGATTTTTTAATACAGGAGTATCAAGCATGAGATTTTCTATCGACAAAATGACAATATTACATTTGCATTCTTCTTAGAAAGCAGAAAAAGCATCATAAAAAGTTAATTTTTCTCACGATGCACAACATAAGAAGATATAGTCCCCTACTCAGTTCCCGCAGAGAGCAACTAAAATCATACAAAACTATTTTGCTATATATTCAAAATAGATCTCCTTGGTTCTCAAAATAACGATTTTCATCGCAAAGGAATGAAAGCACTGTATATCTACTTACATAAGAAGTAGATATCGTCCAGCTCCGCTCTGGCTGGTGTGTTATTAAATTTCTTGATAAAAGGCGGTGGAGTAGACTTGGACAAATTCAAATCAGCTGAATTTTGTGCCTCAAGCCTTGCAGAGGATTCCAACTCAGTAATTCCTTTTCCCACCCTTTGAACTAATTTAATGTCACCAATTTTTGCCTCGGCGCTTTCCTCCACAAGCTTTGATTCATGGCTTTGTTCAGAATCTGCTCCTTGATTTCCACTTTTCCTCGTTTCGATGTCATTATATTGCCTGACGTTCCCAAAAACATCCGGATTTCCCGAGGTGACCCTCCTCTTGTTTTCTGATGATATTTCCGCTCTCTCGTTTTGCAACTTTCCGCTTGTTCCGTCCGTTAATGATCGAAAATCAATGTCTTGTTTGTCGCCATTATCATTTCCCGGCGCTGTTTCCAAACCCGTTCCTTCTTCGTTGCTCAACTTTGTCGCTTGGGTAGGGCTATCCCTGGTCGACTGTTGCTCAAAAATCCCCTGCAATTCACTGCCATCGGTCACCACAACTTTACCATCCTCCTCAGTTTTATGTTGTTTAACACCTGTAAAAATATTCAGCCTCGGTATTTAAATTTTCGTAAACACATATTCCCATTCTCCAAAAGACAACCTTTTGGATCTAGCATGGAATGAAGCGTGCAGAAAAAAATACAGGATCTTTCAGTTATTTTTCTCTATCCGTTCTCTGATTTTCAGACATAAAATTCATCGGACAGAATGCAACTGTCTACAAGAAGAAATCTGAGATCTCTTTTCTCTTGGGAGACGAATAAGCGTTCGTTTAGCGTCTCAACATTTGGTGTTGTCGAAAAATAATTTTATCGGCGCAAAATTTACTATTTGAAAAAATGACGGTTCTTAAAATTTTTAAAGCTGTATTGGCCAAGACGTGGTGGTCAGGAGATCACTACTTCGCAATCAATTATTCTATCACCCGAGTACCTTCGAATATTCATGTATTTTTCGCGGCAGTGATGCGTAAACACGGAAAAACCAGTGATATGTGATATTCGCAAAACAGAACGGGTACCTTAGGTTTTTATCGAAAAAAAATTGTACTGAAATAACTGAAAAGTAAAAAAACATATATAAAATTCAAGCAGGAAATGTTGGGCAATGAATAATGTAAATGTATACAAAGCACTCGCCCGTTCTTCGACCACATCTTCTCCCTTCGCTTGTCGGACTAAAATATTGTCAGATCAAACATTAGACCCAAACATATCACACTCCTGCCACCGAAACTCTAGCGTACTTCACTTCTGATAGAATGCTCGCGTTTCAGATTCAAGGAGCGAAATCCAAGTGGTGAAATCTCTCAGAAACACCAACACATCCCACCAGAACATGCGTGTACACAGACTTTGATATACCTGCAATTCAGCCCGTTGGTACCAGTTCAAGAAACGACTTCTGAACCAAACAACCAGAGCATTGAATTGTACAGTACTTACCTTGAATATTAAGGCATCCATGAAAAAGAAGAAGGGAAAGATAAAGAAGGTAAGGAAAAGAATTCATCGCAAAAATTTCACCCAACCATTTCTAAACATTCGATGTCGGTAAGAACCGTTCATCTCGAACGATTGATCGGCACGCGCAGCATGTCGGGAAACCTCCCTGAAATTAGAATAATTTATGCGTCAAAATGCGGCGAAAACAAAGAAATATCAATTAAACTAGGAAAATTACAACACATTCGTGGCTGATTATGCTTCTTTTTCTAGTTAACCGTTCGAACACTTGTCAAGCCACCTCAAAAACAACCGCATTCAAAACCACTCACCTGTTGTATTTCATTCGCAAATGCCCCGAATTGAAAACTGTCTTTTACATTCGATAAAAAGCACAAACGAATTTTTGACATAAATTAGCTGGAAAATTCAGCTCAAAATAATTTGAAGTCCGTGGACTGCTTGTTTTGAATGCTGGTCGTGAACGAAATATGTATTAAGCATAAAACGAATATGAGACTTCTCATGATCATCGAAGAATAAAAATACATATATTAAAATTAAGATTTTTAAAAGCTTCCAGTAAATTAAATCGTATTTTGATTTCTTCCGACCCTCCAAGCAATGGAAATTACCTCAAATTCTATTGGTTGCTTAAACCATTGACGTCAGAGTTTAAAGAGCACGGCAGTTAAAGAGCTGATAAACCAAAGGGAGACGGTTAAAATACAGACCAGTCTATTAACAAAAGTAGAACAGCTAAGATAGCATAAACGTTCAAGGGAAAAACCTAGGAGAGAATGATGGTACGAAAATAACGCACTTGGGAAAATAACATCTGTTACAATAAAGATCACCATAGCAACGTATTCACTTACTCAGAAGAATGCGGTAAAAACAGGACAATGATAACACTTTTGACGAAAACAATAAACAAAAAAAGCGGAAAAACTGGGGAGTAAAAGCACGCAAAGAAAAAGTTAATGCACTGCGTCACATGTATCAGACTTTTCACGAAAACTACTATGGCTGCCCATATGTAGCAAAATTTAATCTTGGTTAATTTTTATTTGATTTGAACTTCGTTCAGTTTAAATTTACAGCAGGTTTTAATGAAGTTTACAGCAGGTTTAAATGAAATTTATTGTAGGTTTAAATGAAAAAATTGCCTCAAAGATTAAATGAATTTGATTGGGAAGTTTAAATTAGAAATTTAAAAAGATTAAATTAAATTTCGATTTTAAACAATAATTCACTTTAAATCTAAATACATTTCGACAACAAAGTTTAAATTTAAACTGAACGAAGTTCAAATCAAATAAAAATTAACCAAGATTAAATTTTGCTACATATGGGCAGCCATAAACTACTCTGTAAATTATCATAAATGTTTAAAAATTCAAAGTTCAGTAATGGAATAAGGTCATGGTTAATGAACAAATTGTACAATTGGAAAATATCTCGGTGTTTTCATTATTAATTAGGAAATACTCGACGTCAAAAATTGCTCAGTTTATGAAGCAAACAAAACTTGCTAACAAAAACATGCAAACCTCTCTGATAAAGGAAGCGTATTTCTATAGTTTGAGCAAATTTTTGGAATCCCAGCTAAAACTGCATGATTCATCACTCATTAAGCCCACGATGAAGAGATTTACGCTGATGATACCAATCTTACGTATGCGAGCTACAATATAGGGTAGGCACACGATATTCAGACAAATAAACGCTGACTTAGAGAATGTTCACAATTGGTAAAGAGCAAATAAACTTGACTAAAACCGAATTCATGTTAATTGGATCTAGGCAAAAGTTAAATACTATGACAATTTCCCCAACACTTGCAATTAATGATTTTCTAGTTAACCAAGTTTTTACTGCCAAATCACTTGGAGTAACTATCGATAATAATCTTGATTGGAGCAGCCATATAGAGAATATAATGAAGAAAGTCTCCAGTGGTATCGGGGCCGTAAAACGAGTGAGGCATGTTATTCCCCAAGCGACCTTACAGTTATAATATAGCGAGCACTAATACTCCCTCATCTCAATTATATTATTGTAATACTGTTTTGGGAGACTGTGGGATAACTTTAAGAAACAAACTTCAAAAACTGCAAAATAGACCAGCCCTTGTTAAAACATTCTCAGACTATGATGCAGATGTTGGTTACTTGTTTGAGCTTTTAGGGTAACTCACCTGTACGAAATTGATAAAGCCACAATGGTTTACAAGTCTTTACACGGGTTGGTTCCTGAATACTTACGTTCTAAGTTTACAACCCGAGAAATGGCCTATAAGTTAGGGACTCTGAGAACAAACTTTGCGTTCCATTACCAAACGCAAATTACTATAAAAATAGTTTTAGTTATTATTATTTATTATTTTGTTGTCTCAATGGTTCTTTGTAGGGCCGGGGTGCAAACGAGGGCAAACAGTTGCTTCAACACTGAATGAACGGCGACGGTTTACGACTCAACCTTTAAAGCAAATTAACATGAAGATCTTTCCAGAACATGATCATGAAAGACCTTCTCTAGGGATAAATTGTCGGTTAACCAAGTGACTTTATCTCATTCTTTCGTCACATCAAAAAAAACAAACAAACAAACAAACAAACAAAACAAAACAAAAAAACAACAACAGTGGGTGGTCATTCTTCACGATTTCAATTGTCTGCAGACTTTGATATAGTAACAGACATTCTTTTTCTCCCGAAGTTTGAGTCTGCACGGGTTAGAGGATTTGAAATCTCTTGAATGAAACTTTGTCTCGTTCAACTTGAAACTAAATGATGGTAGTGTCAATGCCAAAAAATATTTATACATCAACTTTTCAACGATATAATTCAGGTTGACTGATTGAATCAGTGGCAGCTTGGATTCAACAGTAAATTGCTTTTTTTTTGCATTTTTTCTTGCATGGTGAGAAAATTCTGGAAATTTAAAGTCACCGCTTTGTAGGGTGAAAGATTGAATCACCCGACGTCTAAAACTAGTGACGGTGGAGGCAACATTCTCTTTTGGTAGAAAGGACGAGACTGCAACGGAGCACAAAAAAAATCACGTTTCCAATCCTGGGGTACAAGATTTTGTCCACAGAAGATAACAAAAAATTTCAGCAACTATAGGAGCGAATCGATCAAACAGAGTTGAAATTTCATCTTTTTACTGTGATCTATGTTTACCCCGCCATCCCATGAAGTACTCAAGTAGACGCAAGAACGCAATTAACCATATTCAATCGGCTTTCTTCTTATTGGCGAGCGCCAACGTCAAAGTGACACGTTAATTAGATCTGCTGTGAACTGTCTTACCCTGGCTGGGTAGCAGAATGACTCTTTTTTCTCGTGGCGCGTGGAAAATAGAAACTGATAGAAAAAAAGAATTGAACCTTCCGAATCCACGCTACGGCTGCAAGGCGTTGAAAATCTTTGTCTAAACTAATTGTTCTTTTACTTTTCTAAAATAGAGTAATCATTACAAACGGTTTTTAAAACCAAAAATAAATCCAAAAGTAGGCGAGGGTAACATTATTTGTGAACAGGCAAAATGCATACATTGTCTTTTCAAATTGCGTTATTGCCTTGGGATTATTAAACTTACACCTTTGACGGTATTTTTTAAGTCAAGCTTGCGTAATGCTCAGGGGAGGTTTCAAGGGGCTTAAATAATTTCAACTATTCTTTGCTTATGAAAATTATTTTTGCATCATCATAGTTGGCGCTTGTTCTTCGTTAAGTTCATTTTTTTGTCTTCTGAAGACAAAATTTTCAGCACTGTTTTTACCCGAAATTGAATAAGTCACATCTTGTCGTGTTTGAAATACGTTATATATCCTTCCCAGGGTTGTCATATTTAAATCACAGCCTCATAGAAACGCAAATAATCGAGAAACGAATACTTAAACAGATGGAAAAAATACTTTTGTACTTTAAGACGGGTGTCGCAATGTTGATTGAGAGTGGCTGAATGCCCACGCAGGTTACAGAGTGAATCAAAATGCGTTATAACTTATTGACTATAAAGATTGAGATAGCATATTGCAAGGTGTCCTTAGCGGGAACAATATTGACACAAAATGGGATCTCTTATGTAAGACTGCACAATATGATAACGATCAATTGGTAAAGTAATAGTCAGGGGAAAGATTTTCTTTTTTCAGTGACGGTTCCTGTTCTCAATCACGGCAACCATTTGTAAGTGCTTCTACGAAAATCCTATCGTCGCCACATGGTAATGTTCAGGACTCCCGGTGGAATAATTAATTATCATTGAACAAGTGTAGAATTTTGTCTTGTCCCAAATTGTGTATTCTAATAAACGAAAAATTTAATTCTGTAAATCATGTCATGTTCAATTTTAGTAAGAGAAACTGAGACACCGCATAGTACTTGATAGTGATATAAGTCGACTTTACTGGCTTCCTTGTATATTGCACTTCAACTTATATCTAAACAAATGTATAAACGTCAGGATATATACAGCAATGCAATATTAGGGAGATCAACAGGGAGGCACTTTTCCTTTGTTGTGATGAAGAGGTGAAAGCGGGCTATTTTAAGACTTGGTGGGTTTTTTTGGATGCCAGTTCAAATCAATGAACTTCGATCCTCTTATGAATATTAACCATTCTGAACTTTTATCTTGTACGACCACATAATCGGGATATCGCGTACCAAAAGTAAGAAAATCATATTTGCAAGCGAAAATAATATTTGGAAACATGCATTTGTTTCAGGTTAATTGTGGTTCAGTTGACGCTTGCTAAGTGCGTGCGTGTATGCGCGCGTGTCACGTGAACTCTGGCGCTTAACTTCTTTCTTCCTCGACTGATTAAGAAAAAATTGGGGTCGGTCATTATTTGCATGGGGGCATTTCCTCATTTCTTTTTCAAATTCATATTAAATAAAATAAACTAAAAAGGAACAAAAATCGTTTCTTTTCACTTGGACAGTGCCACCAACACGCGCGTCAAAAATGATAAAATACTGTGACTAACTGGTGCATGACATCGTACCCAGTGATGTCAAGTTCAAGAAAACGAGGCGATACTTCAAGATTGCATGAAGACATTTGTGACATCAAAATACGCACAGCAAAATCGGACGTGCAAGGAAGATTCCGGTATTCGAAGACTTTTAATGAATTTGGAAAGAAACCTAGAACAAACGTAAAAAAGACCTCAAATTCTCAATGTCTGTTAGTAATCCATTTTTTTCAAGGCCTTCCTATGTATCATTTTCCTCGGCGGTATTTATGACGCCCACCATCCCACCTTTCCCCGCTGCATCACCTTTTTCCTGTCTCACTGCGCTCTGAACTTCGTGGACCAAACGCGCCATTAGCACGTGGTTTGGCTTAAAAACTGTTCAGTTCTATTTCGGGAAATCCAAAAAGATTCAGCCTGTCGATTTGAGATAAGAATATTTTTAATCTCTTCCACTTGGGTTTTCAAAATTACCCCCCAGTTCACCGTGGTTCAATTTTACGTTTGAAACAAACTTTCCGTCACTTTTTAAAAACCCCAGGATGGCGATGGCCTACTGAGTACACCGTGGCCAAATTTTGTTCAATCAGGGCTACCGATGCTTCAGACTCTTCTGACAGCTTGTCAGGCTTCAGGAGCCTCCTATCAACACCTGTAGGCAGGATATCTGCACAGTCCGCTTATATGCAAATACGGCTCATTTCTGTAATTGAGTATCCATCTGGCTAAAAATAGTTTAAGGATGGAATTTTCTTTTTCCAACGAGTTGAATACTCTGGAAAAAGGACTCTACTGAAAAGAAGATGGGAACTCATTTCTGATTTAGGAAGTGATTTAATTTCTTCTGTTTCCTGAAAAACTGGGCGACAGTTGATCATGAGTTAAGATTTAACGCACTGGAGGAAAGAGTGGCAGGGGTGGACTTCTTCATCTCACCAACACATACTGTAATATAACAACAATCATTGCACATCCTTTAAAACTTCCTTGTGCATCAGATGTGGAATGCATGAATGGTTACCGATCTTCTAAACGGGCACCAAAGGTGCAAGCTTCTAGCAGGGGCCGGGACATACTCCTCCGGGAATTTTTTTTGGATTTTAACTCCTTAGCAGTCTAGTTTCCTTTCCGAGTTCCAGTTCCATTCTCTTCAGATTTCAATTTGGAAAGTTTTTCCTTTTATTAAGAATATATTATTTTCTTATAGAAAATCTGGCCGATTCCCGTAGAACGGTGGAAACCGATGTGGATCCGCGCCTGTGAATGATACAAGGTAGTCACATACAAAGAAGACCTGAAAATACAGTTGAGTCTCGCCTTGTTGCTGAACTTTTCTGACTGTCCCCTCCCCTATGAAGTACGACTAATTGCTCCAGCATGGGCTCCTGATGCGAGTTCGGACATCTCGAGCTCCAATCGCCAATTCTCACCGAAATGCTAATATTTTTATTTTTAATTTCAAGAAAAACTTTATTCTGCTCCATCAATTAGGAACTTATTAAAAACAAGACACGGCTGAGCTGATTGAAAAATGGTAAAGCCGCCTTCTTCGCGCCAGAGGTGGGAGGGTTGTCCAATACTCCAACAAATTTATGTATTGCATTGTACTGTATTATATGGCCATAACAATAGTGCAACAAATCCTTTATAAACACAAAACACAAATCCTTTATTGATCTAAATTGATCTAAACATTAGATCTAAACAAGAATTTAACATTAGAGAGCTTTTGCCCGCGATTAGCGAGGGCTATTCGAGGCGGGCAAAAGAGCAAAAAACAATTTAAAAGTCAATTAATACTGTCTACAGAACAAACCTAGAAGCATTCTAGAACGACACAATACAACACAATGCATTTTAATATAATGCTGTGCATAAATTTGTCTGAGATAACAAGTATGAGAGGTGGTATCAAAAGCGTTGACGTTTTTTTTCGCCCCAACGAAATTTCTTGCAAAAAAATCTTAATAAATAGCCTTTCGTATGATAAACAGGTGAAGTGCTGTTACAGTGTCTCTCAATAAGCTTCACCTGCTCAAATGCCCCTTTCAATGTGGATGCCCTCATACCTTGAATTTGCTGATAGTAAGAAGGTCAGTAGCTATTGGCATGTGTACAGCCGTCCCTCCAAAAAAAAAAAAAAAAAAACGGGAGGGGAAATTAAAGGAGATCTTGTAAGAAAATAGATGCAAGTTTTTTCTTGAAAGTACAAATATTGATCAAACGTAAGTCCACAAAAGAGGAGACCTCAAAGGGCCCTCGGCACTATCCATCGGAGGTCTGGTAAGAACTCAGACAACAGCGAGGAAGACCTGTCGAAAATTGCTGGAAGGAAAAACCAGTTGCCATTTGTCACTGTTTGTGCTAACATTGCTTTTCCGTTTGATGGACGAAGAACTCCTCCAGCAAACAATCGAGCAATACAAAGAACAGGTAATACGTGTTTGGTATAAATACGGCAAGAAAAATGAATTTCTGGGAGTTTTTTGGCTTGTCAGTGATACAGAAAGTGAAAATTAGGGTCTTTGATGTCGATTTGACTTTGTTTTGTGTCTATCTTCGCTGACATATTTCACGTTTAGTTTCTTAAGATTCAAACAGTCCTTCAGAATACCGGAGAGGAAGGACAAGATGAACTTGCAAAACTGAGGGATGATCTCGTCGAACTCATCCATGTCTCAGAGGGTTTGTGTCTACATTTGGATGCTTTTAATGTTTATTTAAGAGGAAGTACAACTTATCATTTATTGTGAAATATTTTCAATCGACTATTTTCCTATTTTCCAATAATTTTATTTTTCCACTGTAGAAAGTCTCTTGTCGCTGAAGAAGAGTAAGTTACTTCAGTTGCTTGACAGTCAGGATCAAGGAGAAGCAGATTCAGCATCCACATATCAAGATGACAGTAGAGCAGTAAGTCAAGTAGAGTGCCTGTTTGTAAAATATCAATGGATCAGTCAAAATTTTGGCAAGATTTCCACACAGGTCCCTACTTCATTATGCATGCAGCAGATGAATTGTTTAGGGTAATGCACATGTAAACATTTCTTGTTATTGCAGAATGAAACAGTATGGCTACAGCATGCATAATGAAGTAGGGACCTGTTCGGAAATCACTCCAAAATTTTTGTCAAGTAGTTTATTTTATCAAACTACAGCACTGAAAGTGAATTTTAAGATTTTGTTGATCAGGAAATTGATGACGATGATGAGGACTCAGTAGAAGTAGAAGATGACATAACTGGGATGAAATGCCGTGTATCTTATACACAGGTGGGCTTATCCATATAAGGAGTTAAAAAACATTTATGCTTATAGATTAACCTTTACTTAACCCTTTCACTACCAGAAGTGATCAAAATGGAACTTCGTTTTTCCATAACATTGTAATGTAAAGAAAACTGACTATGAGAATTGAACAAAATGATCAACTTGAAGATAGCAAATTGACCTAATACCAAATTATCAAAATTTGTTTGTAACAAAATGTATGGTACTCACTTAGGAGAATTGTTACTCAGATCTTGGGAGTGAAAGTGGTTTTTGCATTCAACCCCCAGGTCAAAGAATGCAACAAATGAGTGAAATATTTTTTAACATAAGTAGAGAAATTTGTATCCCCAAGCAACCATGTAGTTTTTTTGATATTATATAGAATTTAGTGGTATACTGAGCAGTAGCCAGTCAATTAAAATGCTACTTATGTACAATAATATTATGATGTCTTTTTCTGACAGGACTGGGGAGTAACTGAACATCATAATGCCATGGTATTTGATGCTGAAACCATGGTATTACCAGATGGCACAGATGAAACAAAGGTTTATATGCAGTGTTGTACAGTGATAGATTATCAATGAGCAACTATAATAAATGAAAATATGTATACCAAATAAAACAATGTTATGTAATTATTACAGTTATTATGCTCTATAACCTAGTTGTTTAGATGGGTGTCAACTTTTAAACTCAAATCTCAGAAATTTGGTCCATTTTGAGGAGAAATATAGTTTCACTTTAAAACTGCACATGTATAGCATCTTTTTGCATAATTGCATTTATTTGTCTTTTTTTTCTCACACATGTATAATCAATGTGATAACTGTTGTAGGTGAGAGTGCTATTTATGAACCCAACTCATAAATCCATGGTACCTTGTCCTTATTTTCTGGATGGAAAATGCAGATTTAGTGATGATGACTGCAGGTCAGTGTGGCTGAAAAGGCAAGCACAACGTACCACTAACAATGTTTACTAATCTTTACTGTTTGTTCCTGCCTCTATTGTCAACCAAAATGGATTTAGTTGAAGGGTGAACTTTAATATTTAAGTCTAATTTAGAAATCAATCTATACATACCCTCATGGAACAGCAACAAACAAAACTGATATAATAATAAAAACTTCAAGATAATTCTAAAGTAGTAGTTATATATCAACATTATTTACACGTCATTATTATAGCAGGACTCTATACTTTATTTGCAGATTCTCTCATGGATTTTTGCTGAGTATTGAAGATTTGAAACCTTTTAAGGAGCCTGATTTTAGGTATGGTCCTCTGTGTGAACAAACATAATTGTTTCAAGTGGGTTAGTGATTTGTGAATGAGATATGGCATGCACCTGACTAATTTTCTAAGTTAATAATTCTTTTAGTCAGATTGACTGTGGTCAGCTTTGTTTGGCAAGATATGAAGATGGCGTGTGGTACAAGGCAACAATAAAGTATGTTTAAGCTTAAATTAATAATAATGTTTCTGATTGTCCAATATAGCATGGCTAACTACCCATAGCCAGTAATGTGACATTCATGTTACCAAAATCACTCTGTTATTTTACTTTTGACATCAAGAGTAAAACAATGGGTTGATTTTGGGATTATTGACATCATGCATCTGAAAAATGGATGACAGAAACTTCTGAATTATTGAAAAAATGTACTTAGTATGAATGCATTGAAAGCCAGTCTTAAAGATTACAAGGGAATAGAAGACATTATGTATTAATAAAATTACTAATTATTGCAAGTCAATTTGATTTTCATAGCTCTATAGACCATGAAGTCCATGAATTTGGTGTTCACTATGATACCTACAACTGTGATGCCGTGCTGGGAATTGACTGTGTTCTTCCTTTAGGTACGTAAATGATAACATTGACAATTTATGATACACTTAAAATTCCCCCCCCCCCCCACTTATCCACCCATCCTTTATATAAGACTGACATTGAAGCAAAACAAGCCTCAGGTCAGTGGTTAAAAACCAGGTTACAATACTGTGTTGTATCCTCCCACAACATGTAACTGTTGTGGTTCAATTTTTTCCTTGTTTTGAATTTTATTTTCCTTTGTTTTTAGGTACAGTAATGAATGATGAGTTTGAAACATGGGACAATAGTATTTAAACCAAGGATAAAATTGAACTACAACATAACCATCAAATTGTCTGTCTCATAGAGGGCAGGGGTGTTCAAAATTACTGCTTATCCATGGTTGAATAGTAACCAATTGTTACAGAAATGCTCACGAAACAGAACAATTCAGTAACGTATAGATTCCAACAAAGAACATGAGGAACTTAAAAAAGAAACAAAATAAGACAATGAGAAGGTGTAACAATCAATGAATTTGGAGCAGATACATTTTACCTGAACTGAAATCAAGGCAGGAATTGATTTCTTCCTTAAATTTGTTGCAAAATAATGTTTCTGTCCTTTATCAACAGAACAAAGGGATTCCGAGAATGTATTGGATAATGAGGACAGTTCAAGCTCTTCAAGTATAAGTGAAGAAAGTCAACAGACATGCAGTTTTGATGAGGAAGACACAGCAGTGGCCTGGTTGTCATGGAAACCATCAGGAGGACCTGTTTGTCTAGGAGAATGGGAACAACATACAAAAGCAAGTCTTTGAGATTCCTTAAGCCCGACTATTAAAATAACAGTATTCTAACTAAACTAGATGCACTTTCCTTTTATGAGAAATTAAAAAGTTTCTTCTTTTTGTTCTGTTGTTCAATTCTGTCTTGCCAAGATAACACTCACACACATTTCTAGTTGTTACAGGTGTACCATATTAAATGATAATAGTCTCAATAATTATACTTTACCAATTTAATGTACAGTAAATATACTTTGAATTTAAAGGCATGGATTACAAGAAGAGCAGGTCCCTGTGTTTTAAGTTCTACTTTCATTTGTTTATGTGTATTCCTTTTTGATGACCCACATCAGGATTGTGGTCCAAGATCATATATGATACATCAGTGGAACTGGTGAATCCACTCTAGACAAGGATTCATTGATTCCTTTGATGAATCATGATCCTAGCATTCCTGGGTTACAAATCCTTCTCCATATAATTCTGAGAATATGCCCAGAATGTTTTTTTTTATCTATATATTTCAGGGAATTGGCTCAAAGTTGATGGCCAAAATGGGCTATGTATTTGGGTGAGTTACAGCCAGTGATCTTCAGTTTAATGTGGCTGCAATGGCCAAGTGTCTCAGTGCCAAACCTGTAACCAGTTCCTCAAGTACAAACATGGGAACCACTTTTGCCCTTTTTGGAGCACGCGACCTGAATTTTTCGAGGGGGGTGTGGTTTTGTTTTGCTTTTTTATTTATTTATTTTATTTATTTATTTTTTTTTATTATTATTATTTTCTGTTTTATTTTTTTATTTTTATTATTTTTTTTTTTGCTAAAAAAAAAAAGAAGCAACCTCGGAATGATACATAAGAAAGATCATAAGAATTTTGGCATTACAAACTTTAGTTCATTTCTCCTTTGTAGAGTTTTTTTTAATGTAAAATGTCAACTGTATATTGTGGTTGTTATTAAAAAAAATTAAAAAAAAAACTCTCCACAGGCCACAGGCCACAGGATAAGTTACTCTCTTACTGACAATTGTGATCCCAGAATCTCCTTTAATAATGTATTTTTGTCTTTACATATTAAATCGCGTAAATGGTTCGAACCCAGGAGTTTAACCCTTTCACTCCCAAGAGTGACTTTGTAGATTTTACTCTGTCTAACGCCAGACGATTTTACTCGTCAAATGGAGACCCCTTGGGAGTGAAAGGGTTAAAAACTATCTCCCTTGTAGATTTTACTCTGTCTAACGCCAGACGATTTTACTCGTCAAATGGAGACCCCTTGGGAGTGAAAGGGTTAAAAACTATCTCCCTTAACCCTTTCACTCCCAAGAGTGACTTTGTAGATTTTACTCTGTCTAACGCCAGACGATTTTACTCGTCAAATGGAGACCCCTTGGGAGTGAAAGGGTTAAGTAGTTGTTTGTTGATTTGTATCATCTGGGTGTTTGTTAGTTGACAATGACTGCCATCCTTCAAGCTTGATTCTAACAGTGACTTCTGCTTACTAGGTTGTCAAAATGTTGTTCTCAACCTCAATACGCAACTTTTTTTTGAGACCTAGCTGCACCTAGATGATTGATCCTGACCAACAGCTACTTTAAATAATTGTTTTGTTTAAACCAGTATCAAATCCCTTGTAACTGTGCAGTAAGTTAAATTGTCTGGTCTGTCTTTGGCAGGAAGGGACTTGGCAAAGATGGAAATGGCATTGTAGAACCAGTAGAGGCTGTGGTTCTTCCTCAAGGTGACAACTCGTATTATTACTATATTAGTTATGACTATAATTAAGTAACAACTATTATTGTTGTTGTTATTAAGTACATTTAGAATTGAAAACTTTAATACCTTTAGTTAATGAATCATTCAATGACTATTTACCAATGCCTTTCAATATACTTTTGCAATTAATAAACAATTAATTTTGGCTTTTGTACTTGTTGTTTGCATCTTCATTTGTTCAGATACATTTTTATATATTTGCCATTGTCCATATATAGGGAAATCCCTTGACAAAATTGCTGAACTCCGAGAAAATAACAAGCTTACCAAACCAGGGAAAAAGAAAAGAAGACAGAAAGAAAAAGTCAAACCCACTAGTATTCCAGAAAAGGTACATATATGTAGGTTTCTGTTTCCATTTTTTTAAATTTTTGACTGATAGTTTGCTATAATAAATAGCCTCATGCAGAATCCACCCCCAATACTTGTAAGTGAATGTTCCAGATAGCATGAAACTTTTTCTCCCCAAAACTGGCTGGAGTTTTGCTCAATAAGCCAAATTATCCAAAACACCTTGAAGGAAAGAGAAGTGTAGTCATCTCATGACTTAATCAGATGTCTGGTTTGTTACTGATAACTCCCTTCTTTAAAGACAAAGTCTAAAGATACAGGATTTAACTGACTGTTTTATCTTAAATTCGATCTGTATAATAGTTTGAATGTAGTAGATATGTTGTATTTCAAGTTTTTTCCTTGGTTCAAATTTTATTTTGCTTTGTTTTCTGGTATGGTAATGTATGATGACCATGAAACAAAGCAAAATAAAATTTGAACCACAACAGATACATAATGATCATTATACTTTATATACCCAAAATTACTCACAATAAGGTTTGGACATATTTCAGACCTCAAGTAATGACATCTTTGATTTCATCAACACCAAACTAGGTGGAAAAAGAGGTGAGCTTATTAACAGTTTTGAGGTTTTACATATGATAAACATGCAATGATGAGTCAGAATTATAAAGGAGTAAAAGTTTTAGTATCATTCATTCCTTCCAGAAGAAATTTTAGTTTATAAAATCTAACTTAAATCATTATTATTTTTTTAATAAGTTATAAGTTTGTTTGATATACAATTTATAATTATATATTTTACAGGAAACATTCATGAAATTAGAGTGCCAGCTACAGGAATGAGTGCAAATGATTTTGAAATGAAGGAAATGAAAGGCAAAAAGAAGAAAAATGAGGATAAGAATGTCAATTGGAATTTACAGGTAGATCAAACATTCTGTTCTTAGAAGTGTGCACTCAACTTTTTGATAAATGGTTGAACTTGAACAAATGATACATTGTACTCTACAAGTACTTTATTATGACCAAGTTTGCCTGGTGGTGTGTGCATGTACAGATCAACAGATTGAGCAGAAGGAATTATTTAATTCTTTGTTAATTTATAGCTTTTCAAGATACAGGAGGAAGTAGCTGCTGTTGAAAAGCAGCTTAAGAAGGAAGAGGATGCTTTAAATAGGCATGAACTCACGTAAGAACCATTATAAAAATAATTTTTGCATTATTACTAATAATAATTATCATCAAGAGAATGCTCTGAAATGACAAGACAGAACTTTGATAGGTCTACACTTTCATTCATCTTTTCATGCTGCTGTTCTGATCTGTGGTAATGAAACAGCAAAATTCAGATGTAATGACAAATAACAAATTGTTCTACAGTCCTCCTTATATGTATATATTTTGTTTCAGGGATGCACCAACAGCCTCTCATTTTAGAAGCAAAGTGACAACCATCAAAGCTCATTTGTCTCAATTGCATCAGAAAGAAAAGCACATTGAACAGAAGATGCATCAGAAAAAAGAGAGAAATAAATTGACTGTCTTTTGAGAATACAAATTTGACTGTCTTAATGTTAGGAATACTGAAGTCAATATGAATCACATCAGTGGTTATACAGGTGTATTATATCTCTCAGTTAATACGCACGCTGTGATTGGTCAATTTAGCGGGCCGTACTTCACTGTACAGCCCGCTAAAGTTTGTTTTGGTCGCCAAAATCACTCCAGAGATATAATAAATATCTTAATAACCTCGTTTTCTTGGTCCGTACTGTAAATACGGATCCTCCTTTTTTCCCGTCGATTTATGGCCCGCACGCTTCGGCCATAAATCGACGGGAAAAAACTCGGTCCGTATTTTACAGTACGGACCTCGAACTCGATTAATAAGAGGTATTTACACAAATATGCTATACCAATAGGGATGCTAAGTGCATGTTATTTCTTGTCTTCCAAAAGACAACTTTGTGCTTTTGTGAAACAGAAGTGCCCTATTGACCAAGCATTTACTTGAATATTGTTCTCCTAAATGCAATATCCTCTTCCAACAAAAAACCAAACTTTTGGAAGATCCCCAGCAAAACTAAATCAAAGCTGCGTTTATGGGAAGGGATTGGTGCTTAACTATGCTTAATGTATTATAAGGGTATTTTTCTCTCTTTGCTTTAAGATTCGAGATTTTTTTTGGTCAGACAACCAAATAACAATGGCTCATGATTAACACACTAAGGAAACTTGCAAATCAAATTCTCTCTACTTTATTAATACAAAAGCTAAAAAGATACATACAACTGAACAATTAAGTTAGAGTTTCCTCAGTGGTGTGTTCTATAAGTGTGTTGCAGCAACTTGTGTGACAAAAAAGCTACAATGTTCATTTTGAATTTAAGACATGTAGTTCCTTTATATATGTTGAAAGATCCTAGTTTGTTCACTGAAAAGACTTAAGAAACTATGTAATAACACGAACAGCCAAACCACAAATAAATTACAATACTCCCAGCTTAAGGTGTTGCACCAACTTAAACTCAAGTTATTTGTACAAACTTCCACATGCTGCTCACTCTAGCTTAGTTACACATACTTTCAAAGTCTACAGAGAAGCTTCACTTTGAACCCTTCCATTTCCAAAAATGAACAATCTACAACTTCTTACAATACACAGTTGAGCAAACAGAAGATCAATATAAAAAAAACTATTATCTTGACTAACCTGTACAGAAGTGGATGGCACTCAGAGAAACAAATATTTTTTGATCTTGGAGTAGAGCTTAATGAAGTTCACTACAAAGATGGGGTATCTAAAATTCTCCGAGATGTGTAAACCAACTAATCACCTTAGCACTCACTTTTTTTCCCTGTACACAAAATTTTCTTAAGTTCAAATAAAACAACTAACATCAATCAAAAATAAAATAGCTACAACGTTATCTTCCTTCCATGAGATATCACACAAGAAAATGTTATGTTGTTAACACTCTTAAGCAAGAGTCAAGGGATGTATGATGATGGCATTTCCAGTTAATTAAATGACAACTTACACTCTCCAGTGCATAATAATACAGAGACAGCATCAAACATAAGTCAATGCACATCAGTAATTATACAGCAAGTTTGATCTATGGAATAGTGGGTAACGTTCTGTCTTTGAGGAAGTCTCTTTAGTATGGCCCAGAACGGTACCCTCCACCTTGACCTCGACCACCACGCCCACCTCCTCCACGTCTGTTGGGACCATAACCCGAAGGCTCTGAATTATACTGCCCCATGCCACCATAACCACCCCCATAGCTGTCACCGTAACCTGAATAACCCCCATAGCCATTGTAATCATACCCTGTATCATACCCCCCACCATAGGCACCACCATAACCATAACTATCATCATAACCTCCATACATCTGCTGCTGACTGTATGCAACAGTGCCACCTCCACCACCCCGCTGGCCCCCCCTGCCTCCTCTGTATCCTCCCCGTCCGCCTCCACCTCCACGAACACTCTGACCTCCTCCCACTTCCTCAGCTTTCTTCAGTTCAACTTTCTTATTCTTGATGGTACAATTTCTGATGATAAAAAGCTTGTCAACCACATCTTCATTGTCGTACATTGCAAATGCATAACCCTTGAACTTGTTTGTCATCTTGTCTCGCATCAGCTTGATGCTCTCTGGCTGGTGTCTGGTGAAGATTGCGAGAACTTCTTTTATGTCGTCCTCTGATGCTTCTTCTGTCAAACCACCAATAAACAACTTCTTAGTCTTGGCCTGTGCAAGTGGGTTGGGATCATCTCTTGGGATTGCTCTTCTCAAGTAAACTGACTGACCATCAATAGTGTGGGGTCGATCTTCCAAGATGGTGTCAACTGTATCTTGATCTTCCATAGACAAGAACGCAAAACCACGAGGCTTGTCTTCTTTATCTTTAATGATCTTGATCTCTGTAACAGTTCCATACTTTCCAAAGTACTCTCCAAGTGTTTCTTCAGTAGTCTCTAACCTAAGCTTGGTGACATAAATCTTCCTTAAATCGGGATTGTTTTGCCAGCCTTCATAAGCCATTCTAGAAAAGTCTAAAAACAAAGATATTCAGGTTTAGCATAAATTCTCAAAAGGGAAAACATGGTTGCAAATCTGTCAAACATCATCATAACTTTAAAGTCCCCACATTTCCTGCAAGTATAAAGCCTAGGAATAAACAAAAGAATTGGTATCTGGCAAGATCACTCCTCTCAAGAATGAATGACTAAACTCAGCTGCTGGGAAAAAAGTGTTAAGATTCATAAAGATTTCAGACTGAATCAACAGTCAGTGGTGTCCCCAATTAAATCTCTATCAACAGAAAAAAGGAATACAAAAACTGATGACTATAATAAGGGAAGGTTAAAAACCACTCTTTAATCACTTAAAACAACAATGACAATACATACTTGTTTTGGCTTCAAACATTTTTGCAATCATGGTTAAAAATTGCTGGTAACATTAGAAGTTTTGAACACATACAAAAACAAAAATTTTATCAGTTATCTGACAGAGGAAATTAACATATCATATAAGCCAAATCCAAAACAATTCAGTGAGTTTATAGCACCTTGCTACCAAAAATGTACAAATTTCAAACATGTTACTTTCTACTCCAATACCGAGGAAATACAAAATGAATCTAAATCCTTGAAGTCAGATACAAAGAAAATGTAGGGAGTCTTGGGAAGCTGAAGCGAAACTTTATTGAAACTTCAAAGATATTGTACTCCACAAATATCAAATCCTTAAATTTAAAATAGCTTATTTGTTTTCTAGTTCTTAATTTAAACTTTATCTTAGCAATTATAATCATCTGAAATAATGTCCAATTATCTGATAAACTAATAACAAGACAGATAAACCTTGAATAGGGCAAGCTTACAATGAAACAATTTTTCAGGCACTAAATTCATATTCCACCTGGTTGTGATATATATGTACATAAATAACTTCAACTGGGGATTCTTTGAGTTCCAAAAAATCTTCACGATGCTACCAAAGACACCCTGAAATCTCAACAGTTAACATTCTGATGCACACAGTAAAACTTCATGTAACAGCAATGGCCCACTTGAAACTTAACTTCAGTTGAAATAAAAAATGGCTAATAAAACCTAGTAGGCTGGAAGTTGATGGGCCCAATAAGAGGCTTTTTTGAGCCGCTGTTCGCAAAGAAAGGTATCCAGTAAAACAGCTGTTTTGGTTAAGAAGTGTCGAATTGCAACTGGAATTGCAAAAACAACGTATCGTATGACAGGGAAGAAGCTTGACGTTTTTCCAAAAGAAGGAAACTGAAAAGAGTTAAAGAAAGCACCACTGTAGTACAGGGAGAAAGAAGAACCGCAACATTTCTTAACTGTACTCATCGATGAAAAACAACTTCGACTTCTCTGAGGGGAAATATTGCCATGATCCGAGAGTGAAACCAAGGAAAATCAATCTGGAACATGAAGACTGCAACAAAACTTCCTTGTCTGGGAAAGTCAACTTATGGAAATACAAATGCTTGATTACGAAGAAGTGCTCTTCGATCGAAAGTCTGTTTAAACAGGAAACTCGTCAAAGGTTTGAAAGGACAATCTTGAAACCCACTGAAAACTTCAAGGAAATCTCTAGGACAAAACCCAGAAAGGTGTTGGATGTGAAATCGACCGTGAAAAGGCATTAAAGCTTGAAAGAAACTTGAAGAAATTCTTTCTAGATCTCTTTGCCCTATCCAACATTAGCCCATATCACACATACATGGTTCGACGTATCCTCCGCTTTGCAACCATCGTGTACCGTTTTAACCATGTGTCAGGTCCCGTGCAGCAATCTTTTCCATGCACCTTCCTGGCGAAGATTTCCATCCTTTCGACGCCATTCCGCCATGACAGTAGAACTCGCTCACGGCCTTAAGTCGCAATTCGAGTTTTCTGTCAATATAACTGTCAGATAAGTACGGGTTTCTTTTCAAAGCACTAAAACGCAACGACGTGAGAACTGAAAGGTAAACACCCTCTTTTGCTGCGAACAATTAGCGATAAATACCCGAAGGCTTTCTTTTCAAGTGAAGAAAGCTACACGTCTGTTCCACGTGGTTGAAGAAAGTTTGACCATCAAAATCCCTTACCGTCATAAAAACCTTTGCTAAAAGCACCAGATTGATCACATATTGAAATAATTTTCAAAAATTGATCCCTGGTTTTCAAAACCTGAGTTTAAGCCGACAGAAAAAGAAAATGGTCACGGAATCAATGAATGCCGCGCTTTTACAACCCCAAACATGGCGGCCGAAGGGAAAATTCACAACTGTACTTAATAGAAAGCAAAACAAGGCTTTCAAATTACTCTGACGAATAGTTTTGACTCCTAGACTAAAGGCTAGAGAGAGGAACTTACCTCGAACTCGAAGATTGGTGAAAACGTTTTAAAAATGACTTACAATGAAACAAACGCGAAGCGAAACCACATAAGATGAAATCACGAGGTCAAAGGATCTGGCAGCGAATGACGTATGAACCCGAGGTGCAAGGCATCAAGGGAAGGTCCGTTTGGCTGAGGGGCACTCGGGCAGAATATTACGGGTCATTACGGGTGCTTTGAAATGATCCTACCCCATTACGCTTAAAGACAATTTATAAATATTTACCTAATTTCAACATGCATTACGGGCTGAGTCATTTTCTGTTTGTTTCTTTGTATCCAATATAAAAGAAAATGTTATTGAGTTCGGGTTGTAATTTTTTGGAAGGAGCTGGGTGTTGGAGAGGAGTGGTCGGGAAGACGGGGGTTGGGGAGATTTATATGTGGGTCAATTTTTTCCCATGGTCCAACCCCTGCTGTCCTAAATTTGGCTTTTAGCCTCCTCGCCATAAAGAAGAGGAAATCAAGGAGCATGTAGTCAAACAAGCAGAAAGCAAAAAATTGAACATTATGAGTCACAAATATGGGAAATGCCAGCTCAGATACAAATGTAACAGAAATATTGCACAAATGTAATGATACAGTCGCATTTGTAACATAAATTTGTTCTTCACATATACAACAAGAGCACTCCGAGAGCACAGATGTCTGCCAGCGTCCAACATTTTGAATGTGCTACAACGTACTACCGGGGAATAATCCGGTTGAGTGATTATACCCAAGGGGCAGTGAGTAGGTCTCATGGAAACAGCTCTGTTCCGGTTGAGTGACTACACCCAAGGGCAGCGAAAATCATTTTTCTGTGACCTTGACCTTTGACCTAGATCAGTTCTAAGTTAGACCATAGGCAATGTTTTGACCCTGATTGGTAATGATTGTTTGAGCAATGTGGATGCTAGGCTGCTAACATACAAACAAACAAATGCCGGTGAAAACATAACATCCATCCAACTCGGCTGGCGGAGGTAACAACTATCTTAAAAGTTGTAATTTTCAAAGTGCTGCAATCAAACTCAGTAGAAGTTAAATCCTTCACCATCCAGTTATCAGTTTCCTTCATTTACAAATTTTTGAAGGAGCTGGCCCACCTGTAATAAATCAGTTTTCAGTTTTAGTCAAGGTAATCATACGGTTTCGAGTTCAATTTGGAATTAATTTGCACAAGTGAGTTTTTCAAAAAGCTGAAATTGCACGAGCCGCTTCGGCGAGTGCAATTTCAGCTTTTTGAAAAACTCACAAGTACAAATTAATTCCAAATTGAATGAGAAAAGCCGTATGATTACTTATTAATAATATAAACATGAAAAAATTCGCCTGGAAGAAGTACCGGAAGATCTCATTGTGGACAGGAAGTAAGCATTTGACGCGGATTTGACACTTTATTTACTGATTGGCTGATGAAGATCAACTGATAACGCTACGAACTCAAAGCGATTCGTTTAAAAATAAAGAATATCATAATCCAGAAAATCGATGTGTAATTTGCACTGGTGTTACACTTTTTGCACTGGTATTACACTTTTTGCACTGGTGTTACACTTGAACTGCACTGCTCTCAGCCAATCAGAATCGAGTAATTTTTTCATGTATATTATTATTACAGAAATTACTGAAATATGCACTGCCTGCAGTTAGCAAAAGATAGTCAGGGCAACCAGTGTTTAACATGTATATTCTAAAATAGAAAAAAATTGGAGAGCAAGAGATTCAAATTCTGCATCAATTACACGTACATCAATACATTTACAGGTATAAAAGAATGTTTTAAACATGTGGCTAGGGAACATAACAAACTGAGATCTTACAGCTTTGCTATTAGATAAGACAAATCTATGTAATCATCATATTTTGTTTCTGGACAGTTTCTGGAGGATGAGAGTGAATATTCCATATTCTTTCTTCTTATTCCACATTGACTTTTTCTGTAGATCTTATCTGGAAATTTCAACAAAATAGCCTCCTGCTGAAGATGATCTTGTCTCATAGGATTATTAGTTCAGATGTTGTCGGAAACGGACAACAAAATGTTTCCTAATAAATCACCTTTAATCATACACTCACTCATCCATGTCTCACAAGCTCTCTCAAAAGATGATCTGCTATTCATTATAATTGTAATGACGCAATTTCCCTACACAGGAGATAAGCTAATATAATCGATTCATCACTGTCAATCATTTATTTCAATGTCTCTTAACATTTCCAACAGATGTAGTACCACTGAGTTATACAAGACTTGTTGGAGCATGAACATCAAATGACACAGGTGGGCATATGTTGATCACAATCATGGTCATTATTGACGTAAACTATTTACATCAACGTAAATCATTTTTCTCCTTGTCCTTCAACTTGAAACTCACCCCATTAAACTTATTTCCCACTGTTTGCTCACATGAGCAGGAAACTAGCACGGTACCACAGCAAAGGATGACACAAGACAATATACCTGTACTTGATAATGATAAAAGTAATTCTCAACATGAACATAAACAGTTGGAAGGTTAGTCAGGTTGGTATTTTGCCAAAGCATGAAAAACCCTTAGCGCTCAAGCCAACAGTTCAGGATTACTTGACAGAGAATACTTTCATTGGAAGGATATTAACTAGATCTTACATTGAATTCTCTCATACAAAGTGTACGCCAAATTTTCCTACTAAACAATAACTTTACTTCTACCAAGTGCTACAATATATGTACAACTACAAGAGGGTTTTTTCCAAAATCATCATGAAGTGTGATAAAAAATTCAAGTTATTCAATCTCCTTTTCTTGCACAGAAGAAAAAAAAATGAGTTCTGAAAGCAAAAAAATATATATATATAAATTGCAGTCAGTCAATAAATACACAGGAGCAGAGCAAACTTAATGTAGTGTCTCTTGTTCCAAGAATTACAGGGAATTTTGTAGCTTCTTTAAAACAGCTGCAATAAAAGTAATACTGATCAATGATCTTGAGTAAAGAGTACAAACTGTCAATGCTAATTCCACAGTTTCTTTTCAAAGAGAACATTAAACTCTACAGTTTATAGTAATTCTTTTCCACAGTCCACCAGTTTTCCTTTTTTAAAGGCAATATCAAGCCATAAACAGATTGCTATTCCAGGAGACTCCTAGCTGTCAAGAATCCTCAGGCCTCAATGAAATTACAGTGAAAGTTGTTTACATGTAAGTGTTTGCTGAACTGCACTCCTTGCTTTTCTGAGACATTTTTCCTCAATATGGTTTATATTTCCCTTTGCCCTGACGTCCTCCACGGCCTCCACCACGCCCACCACCACTCCCCATCCTGTTAGGCCCATATCCAGATGGCATTCCGCCACATTGCCACATGTTACCATAACTGCCACCATACGCAGCAGCATAAGGCCCATAATTAAACCCAGGACCAAAACCCATACCAAATCCACCACTGAATCCATAACCAAAAGGAAATGGCCCATATCCACCAGGGCCACCCCGAAGACTACCTCTGCCTCCCCCTCTAGATTCACTTTGTGGTCCTACCGCACCTGCACGACCCCTGTGACCTTTAGGAGGCAGTGGTATCTCTTCTGCCTTCTTCATTTCAACTCGTTTGTTCTTGATCATGCAAGTTCTTATAATAAACAGTTTGTCCACAATATCCTCATTTTCAAACATTGCAAATGCATAACCCTTGAAGTTTCCAGTGTAGTGATCTCTCATTAGAGTCAATCTTTTTGGTTTGTGACTAGTGAAGATCGCCAGTACATCCAAGACATCTTGTGGAGTAGTTTGAGAGTGCAGGCCACCAATGAACAGCTTCTTTGTTTTTGACTCTGCATGAAGCGTTGGATCATCTCTCGGAACTCTCCGTCTTACATATACAAGATTCCCGTCAATTGTGTGAGGCTTTTCGTCTAAAATGGTGTCAACAACTGCTTGGTTATCCATTGAAACGAAAGCAAAACCGCGTGACTTGTCATCTTTGTCTTTTATCACCTCACACTCTGTGACTGTTCCATATTTTCCAAAGTATTCCCTTAACATCTCTTCAGTGGTTTGCTCCCTCATTTTGGCAATGAAAATCTTCTTCAAGTGTGGGTTGTCCTCCCACCCTTCCGAAGCCATATTTCCAAATCTAAAATCAAAAACAAATGTTACTTGGTTAAAAAAAATGCACTCCTCTTGACTTAGGCAATCTCACTGAGGTGCACAAGATATATGCTGCAGTTCAATTTTATCCTTGGTTCAAATTTTATTTTTCTTTCTTTCAAACTCCTTATCATGCATTACCATACTAGAAAACAAAGGAAAATAAAATTGGAACCAAGGAAAAAATTGAACTTAACAACACACTGTATTTACCTGCATATAGGCCCCACCCGCGTATAGGCCGCACTATGAACTATTGACCTAATCTCGGGAAAAAAAGTTTTTCCAGTAACAAAACACAATCAAGCCAGAAAGTTGAGAAAACTCTTTCTTTTTTTAATTTCTCATTCGACAACAAAACAACATTTTTAAGAAAGAAAACCCTCTTCTTGAGTGGGAACGTTTGCAGAAAATATTTACAAAGGATCACCGTTCCACTATCTAAGAACTAGAATCCCTCAAAGTCGCTTTCACTGTCACTGTTTCCAAAAATACTTCGATATTCGCTTTCACGAATCTCTGTGGTCAACAGTTCATCCTGCTCGGCATAATAAAGTTCTCCTTCTTCATCAACCACTTCAGCCTCCTCATAAGTGCCGAACGGGTCACTATCATTGTCATCTTGCCACAAAATATTGTCCTCTGTTCCATCAAGGGAATTGGTAATGCTACACCTGAGGAATGAGCGCACAATTGTCGCAGGTGAAATTGCCTCCCAGCTTTCCAAGATCCACTTACAGATCAACTGTAAATCTGGCTTCTTCATGCGCCCTGCAGGTGTGGAAGAGTGCTCTCCATCAAGCATCCATTTGTTACATCGCTGCCGAAGTTGATCCTTGAACAGTTTGTTTACGCCAACATCGAGGGGCTGCAGGATGCTTGTCATACCTCCTGGAATAACTGCGACATCTGTATTTGACTCTTTCAAAACTGATATAACATTCTGGCAAAGATGTGCCCTGAAAGAATCCCAAACAAGCAAGTTCCTTTTTCTCAAGAGTCCACCAACCTGAGACCAAACTGTACGTAGCCGGTCTTTGACAAGTTCTTCATCCATCCAGCCTTTGACTTGTGCACGGACATGAATACCGCGTGGCAATACTAGTCCCTTTGGTAAGGTTTTCCTTTTAAATACAACATACGGAGGAAGCTTTGAACCATCGCCAAGGCAAGCAAGCATCACAGTAAAGCGATCCTTTTCGTGACCAGTCATTACAATTGAAACCGTTTTCGTGCCCTTCGAATTGACTGTTGTGTTCAACGGCATATCAAATGTTAGGGGAGTCTGATCTGCATTTCCAATCAATGAAAGATTGTATTGGTGTCTTCTACCTTCCGCAATGATAAATGATTGGAATTTCTGAAGTTTGTGTTCAAAGTTTTCAGGCAGCTTCTGAGTGATGGACGTTCTTTGACAAATTGAGAGTTTGTTTCGGTCCATGAAGCGATGGCACCAGTGTACTGAGGCTTTAAACTCAGAGTCACCAATCTGCTTTGCTGTCGCCAGTGCTCTTGCTTTCAAGCGAATTAGTGTTGTTGAAACACCAATTCCAGTCATTCTCTTTTCTTTGAACTTTGGAGAGCAGGATCGAGCAGATCTTTGGTCACGCCGCTGTTCTTTCAATGCTGCCTGGATTTGCTTCCATCTGTGTATGTTCTTCTCGTCTACTCCATATTGGCGAACAGCTTCTCGGTTTCCCTTCTCTAAAGCGCAAGTAATGACAGCGAGTTTAAACCGTGATGAATATGACACTCTCGTTGATCCTTTCGGCTTCATGATTTCTCAGAAAATGAACATGAATTGCCTGTTTTCATTCTTTGACAGCGTGCAACATGTGGGTTACCATGGTTACACACTAGGCTAGTTGTATTGAAAAAAAATGAACCCCCTCTCTATGCAATGCGAATAGAGCAAATGTTATCGAGAATATCGTTCGCATTGTTTGTGATTAAATGATTCAGCTGTCGTACGGGCCAAAAGTAACCAGAAAATGGGTGGAACTACTTGCAACTATGAAATGAAAAGCGAAATACGAGGATATCATGTATATGAAACACCTGGAAACCCACAATCGGCGATATCTTGTCAGCTGATCGGGAACTGTCTAATGAAGATGACAAGTTTGCTGTTGGCATTTATCAGACTGATTTAACTGGAAATAAACTCGTCGGACACCTGCCGGCAGAATTTGGCCGTATTGCTTGTTATTTTATTAAGAACGGTGGATAGATTTCTTGTCATGTGACCAGAAAGAGGGTTCACTCACAAGGTCCTTGAGGAGGAATGGCTATTCCATGTAAATTACAGTGGACGTCTTCAAATAAGAAACATGTTTGGAAGCTGGACAAACTTATTACAGCAGAGAGAAGCAAAATTCTTGGAATATATGGACTAATTTAACGTAAGCTCATACAATGCATTGAATAAAATTTTGAATAACTGAGGAAGTTTGTTGATTATTGTGTTGGGAAACTTTACATATTAATGAGCTCTGAACTCTTGTACACGCATATAGGCCGCACTGCAAACTTTCATGGTGTTTTTTCATCAAAAAAGTGCGGCCTATACGCGGGTAAATACGGTATACATGAGGTGATATATATGAGATATACATGAGGTGCATCAAGACATTTTAGATTTTGTTTTTGTATAAATTTCACATATACATGATATCTATAAAAATAATATATCAGCCAAACACACATAGAAGTTCAAACAAATTCCCACCTAAGAAAATTCAATTTGTTTCTAAAATAGACCTATGGTTGAAAATTTCACAGCTCCTGGTGTGTCAAAAGAACAAGTGAAAGTAACAACATAGTTACAGTTTCACATTGTCTAGCTAATCCACAAAAGACCAGGTTTTACCCTATCATGAAAATGACAACAAAAACGAATACAACAGAAAACAGGTCATGGTGCCATCCTGGCAAGTGGTCTAAGTAAGAATAAGACAATGGAATAAAAAAATTGGCATAGCTGGTTCCAGACAAAGCAAATTAAATTGGAAACTCTTAAGTACGCTTGGGCTTACTTTGCAGTAAATAAAAATGACTGGAGCCGCAAAAACCACAACTGGAACAAAGTTATTGTCAAAATTGCTGTCACGGGTACAGTTATCAATATACGAAGACCACACTATCAACAAATTATTTAACCTATCCACCATTCTGTGCTCAAAAACACACAAACAGAAGCCTTTGTTCTCATTTTAAAAGAGGTCTGGTTTGGTTTAGCTGTCTTCACACTAGCAGTTGGTATAACACACTTGTGATCATATTGAACGCGGTCAGACTGGAATACTAACAACGCCATTATAATTTACCCAAAGTATACTTTTAACTCATTTTCTACAAGAGACCGAGTCTTGTTGATGCACTTTGTTAAGAACAAAGGCACAATACGCAAAAATTTAGACCTTAGCTAATAAAATTACCACTGCTTGAGTTCATCATATCACACAAACATGGCGTCCCATTTCGCGGTCCGATACCAAGAAAAATAATGAATTTATTCTCTCAGTAACCTTACTTCCTCGGTTCAGCGTTAGTGGAAAGATGAAAAACTATGCCTACCTTAATATAAGACGGATCCTTGCGGAAATCTGCCAAAATTAAGAGATCTTTCAACAATAAATTATCCGCAAACAGAAGTCGCATGGAAGGTTTGCCATTCCAATGAGCCCGCAGTAATACTGTACAAACGCAATTTCAACCTTGTTCTGTTCTCAAGAGTTTTGTTCGGTTATTATTATCATTATTATTATTATCATCATCATCATCATCATCATCATCATTTTAATTATTATTTTTATTATTTCCAAGTTTAGGCCTTATCTTTAGAAGAAGAGTGATTCTCACAGGTCTGAGAGTTAACCTTCCATACCAAGCTTGGGTTACTTCCTATCTTGTTCTGCACACGTTTGATGAAGGGCAAATGCTGGGCAACATTATCCCCCTTCAAATCTTACTCGCTTTTTAGACCATCAGGTGTCCGTTACAATTTTCCACGGATGCTGCACCAGTTTCCTTAGAAAATAGCCCTGTCATAGTGCAGACCTAGCAGGCATCAGCGCGCAGGGTTGGCAGTGCTTTTCTTCTTACTTGATTGGGGCATTTTGATTTCATTGCCCTACCTATCAGTCTTACTGATAGCCTCTTACACAGATACCAGGGGCGTAACTAGGGGGGGGGGGGTTCCTGGGGTCTCTGTGATCCCCGCTTTGTGAGATTTTATGTCCCTAGAACTCAGGTGGCAAAAACACACGAATCCAAAGAATCAACATGCAGTAAATCTTATCTAGTGCTGGTTACATTTAGTAAAACACAGTGTGGATGTCAACATGCCAATCTGGTAAGTACCCCCTGGGTGTGACATAGTGTGATCCCCCTCCCCTTGAAAAGTCTTAGCTTCATCCCTTGATGCTCTTAGGGCCTCCTCACAGAAACGTGTGACAAATTAAAGCCCAAAGCCAGTCTGGGTTGGGTTAGGGTTAGGTTCATGCTTTAAGAAAGGTACTGCCATAGCTTAAGGGGGGAGGGGTGAAGAAGGGGGAAGGATGGAAGTGGGAGGTATGTGTCTAAACCAAACTCCCAACACAGCCATTGGTAAGACAACTTCCCAGTACTGTAATAATACTCTTTCCTTGAATTCCGCTCAAATTCCGTCTTTCAGTTAACCAATTGTAAGCACTGTCTTTCACACCCAACCAACAAATACAATACCAGTTACTCTCAACCATTCAATTGCAGATGGGAGAGGTCCCTAGGCAGGAAGTTGCAATCACCTTCACACTGCTATATATTAAAATGAATCTCATCACACTTTTATTAGAGGATTCTATTGGTCAAGGTATTGTGCTTTTCTGTTTGTGAGCTTGACATGCTAAAGGTGAAACCCAATTGATTTTGAATAGCATTTTGGCATTGGTGAAATTGTTTATTGTCAGGTAAGTAGTAAGGCCACGGTTGAAGGTTGACCAGATTCACTTTTGAGCACTTCGACACGAGGCAGATGTAAGCTAAGGCCTTTCAATACAAGGGAAATGTTACTGAAAACTGATGTTTCTCATGACAAAAAAATTATGTAACAATAATTGTTGCATAAATTGTCAAAAATAAAAAGTTGTCTACAGTTTATAAGTCCAAATATAGTGACTGCAAACCACAAAAAGTCTTCTCAGTTCATCACATAATTACATAATGGAGAGGGGAAGACAGAGTGAGGAAAAAAACAACTTTTATGGTAGGCTCAACACAAAATTTGAAAATGCATATTTCAAGTGCTTTATTCAAGACAAAACAGCAACTCAAAAAGAAACACGGCAAACCAAAAGTCATAAAGCCCGACAAAATACTTACCACTTGCTTCCAAATTCTTGACGTCTTTCCAGTGTGCCTGAAAAATAAACTAAATATAATAATTCTGTTAGGTCTATGAAAAAAGTTGCAGAATGCTTTTTATGCCATGCCCAAACTATTAACTCCCTTTTGCCTTTAGCTGAGAATACCAAGAATGTTAACTGCCTGCATCTTGCAGTCTTAGCCAAAATTGCTAAGTTTAATTACCAATAGCAGTTTAATGTAACAACCAAAACCAGCAGGTCTTTGCTTTCTCTTTTACCCTTTGGTATCTGCATTTTGGCATGACTTCATAATTTAAAGCATGACTGGTCAAGTCATAAGAACCCATAACAAAAAGTATGTTATACACAAAATGGGCACGGCCAAGGTAATCAACTGGAGGTGTTAACCGCTTAATGGGTGTTTTGCATTAACTGACAATCATATTTGCAAGGGAAAAAACACAGGGGTGAATACACAGCCTTCTACTCCACACATTCACCTCAAAGGATGGTTTTTACAGTAACTAAACTTGACGTTTAACCCTTAAGCCCCAATATCAATTTTCTCCTAACTGTTCTCATATTTGTTATGGTACTACTGAGGAGAATTTCTTTAAGTATCAATACAACTCTTTTTTTATCATTTTCATTATTCTCATAACACAAAAGGTTGATGAACAGTGAATATTGCAGTGAGAAATTGGATGTTGGTCACTAATGGAACTTATTAAAGTAAATTTGGAAAGGTTAGAAACTGAGAAACTATTGACTGATTGAATGAGATTTATTCATTTTGAAAGAGCAGGTGTTAATCTGATGTGGTATTAATGAGTTTGGAAGGTAAGTTTTAAGTGTGAGTACTCAAACCAACGCCACCCAGAAAAATGTTCATAAAAATTTTCAATGTCTGTTTTTGACTCTGAAGAACAGATTTAAGGCAAGTTTCTTCCGACCAAGATGATAATTTTTCAACCTTGATGTGTTTTGCACTGTTACAGAGCAAATTATATGCATTAAAAGCAATGCAGATTCTATTGTTCAGATACTCAATCATGATCTGATAATTTACATGAAAATTTGTTTGAGCAGCCTTGGTTTGATTTGTTGCATTGCAAGGCATATCTAAGCCAATAGACTGGCTTTAATCAGCTCACTCTAAAGCTTGCCTAAATAACCAGTCCAATCTAATGAAATGCTCAAAAAACTTTCTGTACATCACTTATGGTAACAGGTTGTTTGACAGGCAAAAAAGGCTTCTGGTTAACAGCCCAAGGATAGCTAATTGAACAAGAATATTAAATATATATTTTAAGAATTTATATGGCGATACTACGAGGGTAGGATAAACAGTCCACACTCAAGTTTGGCCTGTTACATTAAACAGCAAATGTTATTTACATAACCAATTCCTAGGTTACTGCTTGCAAAAGCTGGAAAGGAATGATCTATCAAGGGGGGCTGATCATGCACACCTCACACCAAGAGCACATTTCCACCAAAACCAAGACTTGATTAACCTATTTCTAGCAGATATCTATTCATATCCAAGCTTTTATGAAGGAAGGTTAAGCATGTAATGGACCAAACTACATGCTTTTTTTTTGGGGGGGGGGGGGAGGGGGGAGAGGGAAGTAAGTCAAGTAACCTTTAGCAAAACAAAATTTCAGTGGACAAGGAGGTGAAGCTCAGAGAAATAAAAGAAAGGGAATTCTTAAGCCCTTAAAGTTACATGCTAATTTCTTGTTTCAGAATCAGCATTTAAATTGACACAGAACTGCTGGGTCTGGAATTTGATGTTGCTTATTTGACGCATGCAGAAACGACCAAATTACTTTGTTTGCATTTATATGCAACTTTTAAAAGCCATACACCATCTCAGCAGGGGTGCGGAATCCTGTTAATGGTGTCCTTAAGTACTTAGTTGAAGTTAACCTAAACCAATCCTTGCAAAATTTTTAGCTCGTCTGGGCCAAATCAATAAGAGTTACATCAGTCACTGTGAACTGGTAACTGCAATGTACTAAAAAATAAAGGCCAAAATGTTTCAGCTGAATCTTCAGTGCACATGGCTGTAACATGAAGTTCCACACGGTATTAAGCACACTGTGAGTACATCACTTACTCTGGTATGAAAAATAAAAGCTTCCATAAGAGAGTGAATGACAGACTCAAAATGCTCACACCACTCCAAGGAGGCCTTGACAACAACTTCATCTTGTCTCTGCTGACAAAAAAGTTGACTTTGCTTACCTCAACATTGAGTTGGCAACAGACCTACCACAAAAGGTTGACCTCTAAAATAAACTTATGCCTTTTCTCCTTATCAATTAAGTCTTAATTTTTGAAGTAAACAGTCCACAAACTCATTGTGTCGATAAAACTTAAAAAATGAGAACAAGTAGTCTATTGTGTTTGGAAGAAACCAACCAGTATACAGACTACAATCTGACCCTCTCATCTCACCTCTCATTCCCTAATGAAGGCACTCTACTGAAGCTAAGTGATGGTTAGATTTGTGGTATGCAATTTGGCTCCTGTCCACATAAAAACATTGGCAAGTTGCTTTCCCTCTTGAAATCGAACTCATCCAAGTCAAATGTAGTTAAAAAAGCAAGATTGTCTAGATTCTGAGGTACTACAATAGGTAATCTTTGAACAAGCTTTGAAAGAGAGCAACTTGACCAGTAATTCTGCCAACACCATCTCACTGAATGTTTTAGAAAAACCTTTTCTTTTTCAGTTTCTTCCAACAAGGTTCACTTCTGTGAACCATGTGCTCTTGCCTTCCCCATAAAATATGGGTATTACCACAACCTTAAACCCCTGTTAAGGAGTTAAATCTTGTAAACAATATTAAAAAATTGATAAAAAGAGTAAGACAGTGGTAGTAGCATCTTTTGCATCATCCTAGGAACAGAACATTGCAATTTGTGCCACATATTGCACTTAACATTTTGACAATGATGAAGGCAATTCTATAAAGATGAAATTCATATGGAACCAGTATTTTTAGTACTCTGCTTGAAATTTACTAACACATTTAAGTTTGAAATCCTTTATCCATGATTTGCAACTGACATCTTGTAAGAACGTTCTTTTACAATAGGTAAAAAGTTAATTAGGCCAGTGCCAAAAAAGGAGAAAACGTTTTGTAAGTTTGTAAAAGTGATTTTGGAGACATGTGCATAAGAGATATTTTTAAAGTTTGTAGATCTACTCTGAATGGAACTCCACCTGTAGCTTCCAAATTACTGCAGGGAAAAAACCCTCTGTATATTGCCAACCTGTATCATGTTCATATTTACCTCTATAAGAGGCTTGCAAAGGACTGCTAATGATGATAGTCATTTAACACAAACTTCAAACATTTGAAAAAGTTCCAGCACACTAAATTTTTCATCACAATATGCACAGGTTAAAAAACCTTTACTCAAAAGGCAAGATTCTAGGATGTCTTCCAAGAGACTGAGTACACTCCAACCTCAGAGAGAATGAATCAGCTCTGCAATACTTTAGAAAAAAGCTTGAATAAGAGCAAGAATATCCCTAACTTTTCATAGTTTAAACAACTGGCCAATGACAAAAACCATCAATCAAAAGCCCTGGGTAAACAACTGCACACTGCTAGTTAAGACGAAGTCCTTTATTCTTAACCTTAACCTTGGTGAACTTAAACTACTTCTAATGTTTTATACATCATAATCATTGTAAAAAGCCAAGTGACGAGAAATAAATAAGAATAAAACTTTTCCGCTAAAACGCTGCAACGTGACAAACACTGTGTCTATATGAAGAGGACTGTGATTCACTACACTGCATCTTAACTGCTGGCAACACTGAGACTGCAACTCTGTGATTCTTCAGTAGCCTAGGTCCTGGGTGTCTTAAACTTAAGTCTGCCTTATGCTGACCTAGACTTCAAATGCGACATAACCTAAGTATCAAAACAGAAGAGGCTTAGCTCAATTCAGGCAACAACATCAGTTAGTTTGACATTTAGACTTCATTTCAAGAGATATACCAAGAGAATTTCAACTGTCTTGTATCTGTGCAATGGACATGTTTCAAATGAAAGACTGTTTTTCCTTTATCAAAATAGGCTTTCTAATGAAGCAATTTTTGTGACAAAAAAGCACTATTTTGTGACATACATAATGTAGGCACCCTTTATTTGAAGAGATAATCTGGTCTTACCTGGGATTTCAGTAGGGTCTGAATCTCCCTCCAGGTCTACCTCCTCCCCTGCCACCACTACCATAGGTACTTTGTGGGCCAAAACCGGATGGTGACTGTTGGTATGAACCCATGGAATATGGGTCATAATAACCACCACCACCATACCCAGCATAGCCATAGTTGGGGTCAGAGTAGCTCATATAGCTTGGATCATAACTGCTCTGCTGAAAGTAACCACTGCTACCACCACCACCACCCCCACCACCTCCACCCCCACGTCCTCCGCGGGATCCGCCCCGACCACCACGTCCTCCACCTGATCCTTTCATGCCTTCTTTCGGCTCGGCTTTCTTGATCTCGACAAACTTGCCACAGATGTCAACCTTTTTAAGGCAACAAAGTTCGTCCACCAAGTCCTCGTTATCGAACTCAACGAAACAAAAGCCACGATGCCGCGTTGCTGGGCTGCCATCTTCAGACTTCCGCATAATAAGATCCACGCTTGTAGGTTGCACACGAACAAGAGTGGTGAGTACTTTATTAATATCGTCCGCGGTTGCTTCGTCTTTTAGTCCTCCGATGAAGATCTTCTTTGTTTTGAGATGCGCTGTTTGACTTGAATCATCTCTAGGAATGGCCCGTTTGACTTCGACTTCCTTTCCATCGATGACATGTGGTCCTATCGTGTTCTTGTCCTTTAAAACGTCTCGAACGTGTTCAGCATCCTCGTAAGTAACGTACCCAAATCCACGAGATTTCTTTTCAGCGTCACGAATAACAACACAGTCGTTGATTGCGCCATACTTTGCAAAGTAGCTTTTGAGTTCGTCGTCGGACGTTGCTCTATTCAAACCGCCGACAAAGAGCTTCTTCAAGCGTTCATCAGAATTATCGGGCGCAGACATCGTAGGAATCGCAATCTCTCTTTAAGCTCGGCTCACTAAAAATAAAAAGTAATTCACGTAAACAAATAAATGCGAGAGCGATACTTCACGCCAACTACAGACTAAAAACTAACTCACATAAAGTGCACGATTCAAACCGCTAATGGAGGACGCTGAAGAAGAGACCATGCAGCGCTTTGTAAAGAACTATGAACTGCACGTGTTCTAAATCCAGCGTTTTTGATTGGTGTATTCGAGCTATTCTCTTTACCAGTAGTCTTGATTGGACAATACTTAGCAGCGACTTCAAAACTAAAACATTGATTGTGATTGGTCAGTACAGTAATCCATCGCGGGCTCATATTTCAAGATGGCGTTTAAGCAGAGGTAAAGAATTATTCGACTTGACAGTATATATTTTCTCTATTCCTTGGATAATTTTTAAATATTTTTCGTTTCAAAGGGTGGCGGAATTCCAATCTGCTCTCTCTGCAAAACAGATTGACCTGAGGTACTTAAAAAGACTATGCTTCAATGGTATGAGTTTTGTTTTCCTAGTAGTAGAGAATGCCTTCATGTAATCAGTACACTACAGTCTAGATTTTAATGTCTCTATTTTCACTTCCACGTCCTGCAGGTATCCCTGATGGTTCAGGAATCCGTTCATTGGCGTGGAAGGTAGACTAAGAAGGTTTTTGAAGTCTTAGAACAGCTCCAATGTAATCAAACAATGTATATTAAACTCGGACGAAAATGACAGCAAAATTTTTGGTAAGATTTCCACACAGATCCCTACTTCATTATGCATGCTGAAGCTGTCTTGTCTGGTGCAATGCACGTGCAAATATTTCTTGTGTTCGAAGAACGAAATAGTGTAGTTACAGAATGCATAATGAAGTACGGACCTGTACGGAAATCTTACCTAGTTTGAAGAGTTTGGTATTGGATCTATTCATCATCTTTCAATTTATCATTTTGGACATATTCTGTAAAGCCAATGCCCTTTCTTTTCATGAAGAGAGCTACCACCAGTAGATCACATTTAGTGCTCAACCATAATTTTCTTCAAAACCTTGTTTTGCAGCTTCTTTTAGCCTACCTTCCTTCTAGCAAGGATCAATGGCCTGAAATACTTCGAAATCAGAGGTATTCTTATTCAATAAAAAAGATGGGCTGGGCATGTCATTCTAGTAAGTTAAAGAAGTGTTCAGTACTAAATTGTGTCACACTCCAAAGGCAGTAAATTGGGATGTTTTGTACCTACAACTTTAGATTGACTGTAGTTCATTGACACGCCTTTTAAAGACAAGAGGTTTTCAATTAGCTGTCCCAAGGCAGTTAATTGTGGAATTGTTGCAATTTTCGTAACCCACGTGTGACTAGTGTAGTCTTGATAAATATGCTTTTATAAGCCCACAGTCAACAATGGCTAATTTATAGAGTATTAAACATTTAATAACTTTACAAACAGGAAACTTTAGAGGGTACAGTTATTTGCATTATTTTACTGCATTACCAATAATATCTTTAAATGTATTTGAGACCTTAAGAAAGGTTGGTAAGCCTTTGATGACTGTAAACTTGATCTGTTTATCATTAGTTCTTAGGTCACTGCCCTTGCATGCTTACCATATATGTTCAACTCTGTTTTTTCATATTTAGGTCAATTTATAAGCAGTTTGTTCAAGAGATAATCATTGAACAGTGCAAGGGAACAAAATCTGGCAAGGAGTCTAAACACTTTGATGTTGATCATGTAAGTTTATTTCATTATTGTTATTATTATTATTATGTCCATTCGTTGTAGACTCAGGCTAAACTAGGATGTTCAGCCTGGTATATAGTCCTTTGGAGCGGGTTACAACAAGTCACCACAGGTCCCAGGACTCTCTTTTCCTTCTTTTTTACAGAGTCAGTACTTTCCTTAGTATCTTTGCTGTCTCCAACAATGCTGTTTTCTGGATAACTTCCAGCCTCACGTTCACACCATTATTATTATTATTATTATTATTATTATTATTATTATTATTATTATTATTATTATTATTATTATTATTATTATTATTATTATTACTGGTACTACCAACTTAACAAGTTATGAAATAATTAGAACATTTTAATTAGTAAATAGGAAATTTGATTCTCTCGTCATCAAGACATACCATTAGTTAATACAAACTAATTTATTAGTTTTTATTAACTAATTAGTTAATACTGGTAACTCAGACTATGTGCAACAATAGATTATATGATTTACAGTATTGTGCAAAAGTAATGCAAACGAAATTCGTCGAAGGTCGTCCTTTGTTCTCGCGAATTTTCCACGAAAAAGCGTCGAATTTTCATAAGATGTTTCGTAGTTTTCTAAGCGAAAAATTCACGATCTTTCTTGAAAATTCCAGGTAGCGAAATTCGAAGTAGCGAAATTTCGAGGTAACCAAACGAAAATTTGAGATAGCGAAATTCGAAGCAACGAATTTGCGTGACATGAGCCGCTGTGAACGGCATCGCTGAACAAGCGTATGTAAATAAACTAAACTGATATCGAAAATAGATTCAATGAAACGACAGTTCAATTGGCTATTTGCAGTGATTGCCTCACAAGCACTTCCCCAAACACAGACTCGCAAACCTTGTTTTTTAGAAACTTTGATTTTCAAGCCCGCTTATCGATCAGTAGAAAAGGGCGTGCGCTAGTTTACGTACGGGCCAAGTCTCTCGACAATGTTTACGGAAGCCCGCTAATCCCAAAACAAACAACGCAGAGATAAGACAGAACTTTTGTAGAGAAATGTTTTATTTTATTAAACACTACATTTCGTTTTGGAACCCGAACTTGAAAGCTCTCAAATTTATTTAGTGCATGTCTCGATCGGCTCCAGAGTTGAATCGTGCAAAACAGTTTTCGGACATCTTACTTTGTAAACTGAATTCTTGCCTCAAAAGGAAAAAGCTTATTTCAAGCATTTTCTGCTTCCCTCTCCGTTTGCCTCTAAAGATAGCTTGGTGCGTCTTCCAGAACGTGGTAGATTTGCCACAGAGCCGGTGAGTCGAAGCTTTTTGATAATTCTAGTTACACTGGGGAAGCTGACAAATAACCGTTCCCCTTTTAACAATTTAAATATCTCGGCTGGGTGGAAACCTTGCTTGTCAAGAAGCTCAATTCGTGTTCGCGTGTAATTGGTAACTTTTGGCATGATTACTACAAGAGAGTTTCAACAGGAATGATTGTGGAATGCGTGCCAGCACTATTGAACGCAAGTGGTTGCTATGGTGATACAAGAACATGGCGTGTGGCCTTTGTGGCCTCTAAACATGAGCCAAAATACGACAGACGAATAATTGTCTAAGGGCTTCGATGCTTTTAACGTGAACTTAACAGTATCAGGAACCTTTGAAGTATATCCGGGTAAGTCTTGTAGAAGTGTTATGAAAACGGTCGAGCGTTGGTAGTAAAGCTTACGCATTGTACGGGTGGGCAAACAAATGAAATGACAGCAAAAAAAAAATCATCGCAGCAAATTCGAACTTGGCAAATTTTTCGTGCAGAAAATGCTCGGGAATGTTCAAGCAGAGAGAAATGAAGAATGAAATTCCGCGCAAGTGTTCGAAGTCATTTATTGAACATAGTGAATTTTCGCTCGAAAATTTGAAGCCAATTTTCGTTCCGCACGAATTATCGTTTGGAAATTCGTGTAGTTGGAAACAATAGGCGTCGCGAATTATCGTGACTTTTCGTCTAAAATTCGCTTCCATCAAAAATTTGATAATTTTTCGTCGAAAAGCCAAGAAAAGCTGCGAATTTCGGGGAAAGACGTTTGCATTACTTTTGCACAATACTGTAGATTTCAAAGCCATGACTGATTGAACCTGTTGTTGTGTTGTATATTTAGCCTTTGAATCCCAATCCCGATAGTCATTGGTTGGCTTTTTTTAAAGATAATGAAGTTTTGCTGCAAATTGACAAGGACTGCAGGTATGCATTGTTTAAGTGTTAATAGTTCTGAAGAGGAGTTGGTGTGAAGGGGTGGATAGTGGTGTAATGTGTTTGAAGGTGTGGCTCAGTCAAGTTCCTTGATGTCATACAAACTTAATAATTGTTGCATGGTTTAATGTCAAAATTGCCTTTGTAAGCCTTTCCAGTACAAGTTCCACAAAATTTGAGACTTCTGAGCAGCCAGTGATATTAAAACAAATTATAATATTATTTAACATTGTTATAGTGTTCATACTTATGTTGATATTCTTATCAACGGCTTGGTCCTGTGAAAGAAGTTGTGCATTTATCACATTTGGGAATGAAAGGGTTAATTACATGTATGATAACTTGTTCTTTTTGCCTTCCTTGCAGGAGGTTGTGTCCTGATATTTCATTTTTCCAAGTTGCTACTAAATATCCCAACAAAGAAGTCTTATCTGGTATGGAAAAAAACAGTCTGTATCAATGATAATAATAAGTAGCAGTAATAACAATAATAATTATTACATTGCCTTCGGTTTATATGTTGTGTTGAGCTACTGTGATAGTAGAGTATGAAGCTGTAAGGAAGCATTGCCTTAGAACACTCTCATGATCTGTACATCTAGCTCACAGTATCTTACAGGGAACGACTTTGCAGCTGTATCCATACATTAAGTGCAAGGAAAATACTTGTGCAAGGTCTGAAAATCACATGAACTAGCACGTAAGGCAGTAAAATTATTTTGACTGTCCAGCTGAATGAAATAGACATACATGTATTATCTAAAGATAAAATGTGAACTTTAGATGGTTGATTTTGTATGTCTGCATATAAGCTGTGAGTGCCATCTGCTACTTGATGTTCAACAAATAGTTTTGTTCTCTTTAGTCATTGTAGTACTTACTCTGTCTGTGTAACCTTTCTTTTTAGGTGATGACAGAGATTTTGAAACACTCAGGGAGCGAGTGCTAAGGACTCACTTGGAAGCAGCACATGTCAACACCAACAGAAGCGGTCTAAGAAATGTACCGTATTCTAAGAACCTGACCATGTTACCACTCTACAGCAGGGCTCTCGAATAAATCACATAGATTTAGCAAAACAACAAAATTTTTAATGTTACCATACTTTTACTGAGTTATCCAACTGGTTCACCTTTTAATGATTACATAGATGTTTAACAGGCCATAATTATTGCTTTTTGATATTGAACTTTTGCAAGTCAATTGACAGTAGAAAGATTGAGGAATGTTCAAGAGGATGCACTGCATGCAGTATGTGTTGGTCAAACTCTGAAATATATGAGTAACACATTCCACAGACTTGACTTTAAGCCCTTTACAGTAGGTATTCATACCTTTACGATAGAAGGCAAGAAATTTCGGGTATTTGATTGGTTGATACAGGGCTAAAAATTAACTCCAGTGCTTGGTGGCCAGTCGGGCCAGTTTCCTTGAATTCTTAGTGGCCCATCCCAAAATGAAGTAGCCTTCAATTTTTTTGCTGAGTCACGTGGCAATCACAAAATCAAAATGGCATCTATATGTTGTGAATGTGGAGGGCTTGTGAAATCACTGTTAAAATGGCTCGGAATTTCCTCTTCAAAACTAAAAAATTCACCAAAATGGATGATCTAAGAGTCTAGGCAAAGAAACGAATAGAAAGGTGGTCCAATTAAACTGCACATTGAGTTTTATTTTTAACTTTTGTACTTCGCATAATTTGCATTGCAATTCTGTAGCATAGTCGCACATTGGTAGCTCTGGTCAGTTTTAACTTTTAACCCTGTTGATAGTATCACTATGTCCACTTAATAGTGGTATAGCAGCAGAATGGATGGTATAGCAAGGTTACCATGACAACACTGAACACGATTACCTTTTTGCTTTTGTTTTCAAAAAATGATGACAAGATTCCCGGAAATTTCCAATGCAGAAATACAAGAGCTCACTGAAAAAGCAGTAAACAAAAATACAGTCAAAACTACTATTATTTTCAAATTTTCCAAATACCAATCGCTGCTTTGCGGCTTGTGGTAATTTGGGTAATTTTGAAATATCACTTGCAGTATTAGAGCCAATTACCACTGCAAGTCATGCTATTACCTATACAAATTACATGTAAGCACAGACTTTACCAAGACATGAATCTAACTTAAGTTATTAAGGCTCCAATGCTTTCAATTTTGCTTCAGAAACTGATTTTGAAAATACCTGTTTTTAATGATGTAATATTGCTACTGGAAACATTCACAAAGGGTCATTTATTTGGCTTAAATCCAAAGTTATAAGCTCAAATGAAGTCCTGGTACTCAGATTTGTTAGTAGGGTCAGCAGGTCAAACATAGGAAATGCTAATGCCAGGATGCTTTAAGTGTCAAGCTGTTTGGATGATATTGGTGTTAACTGTTAGTAGTATGATTGATAAGTTTGTACTCCCTTCCTTTAGGTTTCTGCTCCTAGAAAAATTGCCCCAGAAGAATACCTTGTTTTAGGTGATGATCAGGAGGCTCACTGGGAGGCATGAACTTTTGTTTGTTTTGTAAATCTGTCACTAACCAAGTCCCATTTCAACAATGTAAGTTAGAGGATAACCAAGCTTTCCTGCTCTGATTTTTGGACCAGGTACAAAGCATGTGGGTCTGTGTAAAATATATGGTTCTGTAACATACAGTGCTATTTTTGACATGGAGATAAAGGTCAAGTAAATCACCAATTAATTCAAGTACAGTGGAACCCCACTCTATGGACATCCACTTAAAATGGACACTCGTTCATAGCAGACGGTTTTGTTTTCTCAGACAAAAAATTTGTATATTTTCTTTAAAATCAGCCCGCTTAATACAGACACCAGTTAGTACGGACAATGGACAATTTTCTGTGTCTCAATTTCCACTGCAATTTTATTACTAAAAGACAGTAGCAAAATAATGTGACATGTCTGATTTTGATCAGTCTGTCATTGACCTTTGTCATTCATGACTGCTCCCTTATTGCACAAGTTTCACTTCCTTGGCTTTTGCTGCATTCATTACTCTTTGCCCTCTTCTTCTTTGACATCCTTTGCTTGCTCTGAGTACAGTCATCATCATCCTCAGCTCGTATTTCTGGATTGCTGCTAACGTCTGGTAATTGTTCAAGTAAATCCATGAGTACCATCAGTTAATATGGACACCCGAATAATACAGACTCTATGGCATCTACCCTTATTTTTTTATAGGTAAAGGTAATTTATTTTACGTCAAAAGCACGGGGAGTGGTTGCCCAGTCTCCCGAGCCAGAGGCTCATGATAAAAGTGTATTAACCAGGATCCACTGTTATTTCAGTAGTGATCTAAATAGAGTTCCAATTATTGCCAACAATTGAAGAAATGGTAAATGTGCAGTGTGCAACGATTGAGTTATGGATGCATGTGGGAGGTTGCTAAGCACAAGAGAAGTGTCTCTAGCTTCTTGAGTTTTAAGGCAAACCTCCCAAGTGCAACCATAACTCAATGCTTGCACAGCTGCTGCATTTACACAAGACTTAACAACGTCACAATGTGGGCAAATGGATCACATGCATTAACCAATCGTAGCATACGCTTTCCTAAAGCTATGTTATAAAACTATTTAGCTAACTACCAGTTAACTAGTTAAATTTTTCACAGGTTGTGGAGAGGATATTGTATATTTATGCCAAACTTAACCCAGGTCTGGGATATGTTCAGGTAGGTTCTGAAAACTGCTTTTTGGTAAAAGCTCTCTTTGTTATAATTGTGTAGTAATTACAGTAGCCACAGTGCACGTCAGAATCCGGTAATTAAACAACACTTGTTATTTACTTTTTTAGGGGATGAATGAAATAATTGGACCAATATATTATGTATTCTCTTCAGATCCAAATCCAGAGTGGCAAGGTAAACTTTAATTTCTTTCTGTTTATTTCACATACATTGTATCACTTTGAATGAGTAGGTAATTTGTCTCAAGTTATTAAGAGTTTCAGTTACTGGGAGATGATATATTAGGAATTAACAGTGTTGTGAGGACATGCCTCACTGTGGTGATTTAAGCCATTTGCATTGGAGGGGAAAGTGAGTTAGGATGCCGAGCAAGAACAAAGGAAAACTAACAAACAAACAACTTGATTCACATTTTCAACCCTCTAGATCCTCTAGTCAATTACAGTGCATGCTCAAGGGATCACAATGCATGCAAGTGTCAATCAAAGTTCAATTATAGTAACATAATGACAAACACAATTTACTCCATAAAATGTTACTTGATTAATAACTTATATGCTTCAAAAGAAAAAAGGAAAAGGATAAGAAAAGAAATCAGTGTTCTGACTTGTTCCCAATTAGTTCATGCCCTGAAAGAAATGTGTCGGCTTTCATCAAACAATGCCAAAGAACAATGCCAAATGGAAAACATAATTTCTTGGATTCCAACACTGATTAAGGTGGACAGTGGCCAATAGATAGTGTAAAAAGAAGTTTGAAACAGTGCCACTTACCATTAAAACATTGGTATAAACTTCCTGTCAAATAGAGGCCTTAGTGTCAGCTGCTGTCCTCTTGGTTCCTATGGTTTGTTTGTTGACAGTTTCATGTTTTACACAAAGTAGTAGCTGGTGTTTGGATTATCAGCTAAGACTTGCTGAAATTTCTTAATGGATTTATAAATCAACATGGTTATTCTGTTCACAGAACATGTTGAGGCCGATTCATTTTTCTGTTTTACCAATTTGATGTCAGAAATCAGGGACAATTTCATTAAAACGTTGGATGATTCAGCTTGTGGTATAGGTAAGGTGAATACCTTTTTATTTCTCTGACAATCAATTTGAAATATTCATAATATCAATAGTGTAGTAAACCCACCTGAGATACTTACTTTGTCTCAGGTTCCAGCTTCTAGAGGTATGATAGAAATTAAGGGCTGCTGCCGATGTGAACAAGGACACCCTTCCTTATAGAAAAGTACTGAACCAGAATCTTTTAATAATAATTAACAATTATTCACCGAAGGCGAAGTGATTCACTGTGAATAGTCACCGAGACGAAGTCGAGGGGAATATTATCCAAGAATCACTGAGCCTGAGGCGAATAATTGTTTTAGTGTAAATGCACAGGTGATTATTTCAAAAAAGAAAAGAAAAGCATTGTACAACATGAAAAAAATTTATTTCATCAAAAGCGCGTGAACGGCTGGCAGCCATTTTGTTCGTCGAGGTGATTATCGGCTGATAATCCGAGATAGCGAACCAATCAGAGCGCGCAATTTTGTATAATCACCTGAGTATTTACACTAATACAAAATAATAATAATAATGATAATAATAATAACAGAAGTCTTTATTTAAATACTCTAAACAGCAAACATGTTTAGTTACAATAATATAAATTAAGTCATATGGACAACTAATGACTAACTAATCAACTAACAACCTTACTAGAAAACAAGTACCGTATTCACACGTGTATAGGCCGCACTTTTTTTCCAAATAAATTTCGTGCAAAATGGGGGTGCGGCCTATACACGGTATAACTTAAATCTTCATATGATTTAGTGAAAGCCCCTTTAAAGTTTTCACGTAATTCTTCGTACAACACAAGTGTATAGGCTTGGGCAGATATGGAGCTTTGATATTCTAGTCAATCGCTGCTGAAACGAACATTTTGAAGCCTGAAAGCATCAGTCCGATCCTTGCGTCTCGCTGAGATATACATCATTCAATCTGGAGGCTTTAAGTATTTCTCATAACCGAGAAATGATCCACGTATGTAGAGTCTAACAGATCACGTGTACAAGTAGCGATCGCATGTCTCGCGTGCGACATGTTTAGAAATAGATTTGAGATTGTATTCAACATGGGTTTTTTCTATCCAATAATTACATTCAATTACAACTTAGCTTGGTTTCCAATGAAAACATAGTTCAAGAACATCAAACACTGCGTAAACCCTCGTGCGAGTTGACACAATCCGCCGCCATCTTTGATTCGTTCAGTAACCTTAGCAACCCATAACAATTGTGCGTGAACGAAACGAACGTCTTGCAGTTTGATCCCTGCACCTACTTAGTCAGTAAATCTTTCAGAGACAATCTGAGGGCTCTCACTGTTCTTCATAACTGAGAAATGATTCACGTATATGGAATTGTCAGAATCTCCGTCAACATATCTGTGACAACGCGAGTACAAGTACACCAAAGTAGCGATCGCACGTCTCGTGAGCTTATGTTTTCGATTCAACATTGATTTTTCTGTCAAATAATTTATCCGTTATGTGTACTTACATCTGAGCTTGGTTTCTAACGAAAACAAAGTCTGAGAACAACAAACACTGCATAGGAAACGCAAAATGAATTTTCATGCGATCGAGTTGACACAGTTTTGTTTGTTCGATCGATTACATGCTGTGTTAGATTATTTATCGCGGTGAATTTTGTCATATAAACAAATAACAATATCTTGGTGGTACTCGGCAGTCGCCAGGCCTTTGCATTTTTAAGAACGCGTGAATTTTTTTTCAAGAAAATATGGTCAAAACTCGGGGTGCGGCTTATACACGAGTGCGGCCTATACACGTGCGAATACGGTATCTATTTATAAAAGTTCGCTTGACATGCTCAGTTCTGATAAACGGGATGATATTGTTCTGATAAACGGGATGATAAGAATTCTTTACAGTAACCAAGGCTGCCTGTCAATACGACTTAAGTACTCATGATAATAGACACAGCCCCATACTTCCACAGCTTATGTATATATAATTAAAATATGGCTAGTGAAAAGAAGATAAAGATGATCCAATGGTAATCCAGAGAACTTACTAACACATAAGATGTACATGTGATTGCTACACAGGATTACTAAGGTTATGTTACAGTGGAAGAGCCTGTCATAAATACTAGTCTAAATTACCGGTATTAATCATCAATTTATTTTCCATACTTGAGCTCTTCACTACAAAATTTTCAGGGAACATGATGAAGAGAGTAAGAAACATGCTGAAGGAGAGAGATATTACATTATTTGCATACCTGGTCAGTCAGTTATTAGTTTTATGGGTGCAGAAGGCTAATTATATAAACAGCATTTGCTTAGAGTGGTACAGACATGATTTAGTTTTGCCCAATTTCTACCCTTGTCTAATTAACTATATGTTATGTATGTTCCAGAAACGTATTTCGGATACAGTTGATTTTCTGTGAATTTGATTTCAGTAACTTGAACCCTTTCAACAACTTGGACTTCCTGCTAATTCAAAGTGATTCTTTTTTCCTTGGTGTCAAGATGTATTAAAACAATCAAAACATACTTCCAAATACTGAGTTATTTTGAAGGGTAAATGTTATAAGCTCTGGGTAATATGACTAAACATTATTCTGTTTATGTAACATTCAATCAAATTGTTCCTGTCATACAATGTGTTGTGACTCTCCAATAAACTGAATATTTCCTTTGATGGTTTGAATGATCTCAAGTCAACTGACTGTGCAAATTTTGGCTTGTAGGAAGAGCAGCAAATGAAACCTCAGTTTTACAGTTTTAGATGGCTCACTCTTCTTTTATCCCAGGAATTTGCTCTTCCAGGTTTGTATGTTGTACTTTGTTTCCTGTCTCCACATTCTCCAAATCTTAAAGATATTTCTTGCAAAAGTATTCTCTTAACCCTTGGACTCCCAAGGGGTCTCCATTTGAAGAGTAAAATCGTCTGTCATTAGACAGTGTAAAATCTATCAAGTCACTCTTGGGAGTGAAAGGGTTAAGGTACAGATTGTCAAAAGCTCACTTACAATGTAGTTGAAGCTGGCTACTCACTGTATACCTCCTCTTACTTTGCGTTTCTTCTCCACTCTTAAAATTTGTGAACAAAGCTATTTTAGTGCAATAACTGGTAACAGCTTTGTATGCCATCTTCAGTAGACACTTACAATTTTTTTGCCATAATTATAGATAAGAAGTGTTCACAAATATTAGTGATATTTTAAAGGATTTTTCAGTTGGTAATTCTTCATAACTAGTCCATTTACTATTATAACATAACTATACAATTTTTTATAGTTGTTGTTTTTTATATGTTTGTGTGTTTCAGATGTCATAAGAGTGTGGGACTCGCTTTTTGCAGATGAGAAACGATTTGACTTTCTAATTTATGTGTGCTGTGCTATGCACATGTGAGTAGTAGCACTACAAATTTTAGTATCTTTTATTATGGATGTCACTGATTGCACTTACGCCCTGAGCCTTGTGCGATACAACAAGTTACCTACCTATGCTAGACACAATAGTTATTTTTACAATAAACATTCATTATTGTGTTGTTTTGAAGGGTGATAAGGGATCAGTTGCTTGCTGGAGATTTTGCCACCAGCATGAAACTTTTACAGGTATGTTATTGGCATTTGTCAGTTACTAATAATTGAAGATTTGAAAGCATTGTTGAATGAACCATTTTTAACTTTGACTAACAAATCGCCACATACAGCAGGTTCACTTTCTGATCTTCAGTTAAGGAGAATTCATTTTTTAGGGGGGGTGGGCCCGAGGAATCACTATGAATATGAATGTAAAATCTCTCAGCCCTCCCTTCATAAATATTTATTTTTTTAGTTAGATTTATAGTGACCCACCCCTACCTCCTGCCAAGAATGCTTTGAGACTGGATTGTGGAATGATCCTGTGGTCCTACACACACAGGCACCTGTTAAACTTTTATATTATTAAGTAATGGTCCGGCTAAAAGGTAGGCAGGCCTTCGAAAAAAATCATTAAAAAGGCGCAAACAGTTCATTGTTAATTCCATTTAATTCGCCTCATCTCATTGGCTAATACCAAAAAAAAAAAAACAGAAAAATAAAACAATGAAAAAATAAAAAAAAAACGTCATTTTTAGACCTTGTCTTTTCCATATCCCTATTTTCTGTCTCTCGGCCAAATTTTGGCCAAAACCCAATATTGCCGCGCGCTATTGTTTTTCTGCCTGCTTCTTAGCGGGATCATTACTTAAAAAAGAGGTGAGCTCCCCTCTATGCTGTGTCAAACAAGAAGTGTATCTTTCACTAATAAGAATTGCAGTCCAGTTGTTGGGAACAGAAGCATTGATTTGTTATTGATTTCTTACTGCAGAACTATCCTGACATTGATGTGCATACAATACTCTCTAAAGCGATTCAACTCAAGAAGCCACAAGTGGTTCATCCCAGGCCACCAGCAACCCATCGTCAAACAAAACCTGGGTTCCAGTTCAGGAAGAGATAGTCTTGAACTTACGTTGCAAGAAATGTGGCCCATGATCCTAGATATCTTAATGCAACTTTGAACGATGAGAAAATAAATGAAAGAAGTATAGAATACCCCAATTTTATTGACACAATGTGACAAAAAAATTTCCCTCATTGTTTACTATGCAACTATTTGAGGATGAATAGTTTTAGAGTTAAACATGTCATGTGGTTGAAAAACAACCTTGATTTATTAGAAACAGGCTTACTAGAATTTGTATTGAACTTGTAAATATCAATGAAAATACTTTTTGTTTACACAACATTGCTTCGTACTTTGAGGCAGAGGTATAATGTTTGTATAATCCACCTGGTGACTGGCGTTGTCGTGGCAGTATCACTGAGTGACATTGCACAATTTTGCGCTCAGGAATAAGCCTGTGTTACTGGACTAGTCTTCTTATGGTTTGCAATAAAACTGGTAACTCAACAGGTTTCTTGGTTAGTAGTTGGATTGTGGGCATTCTGGGACAATTTCATTTTCGATCGATTTTTTTGCGAAATCGTGGTTTTGGGTGTGGTCGATTTTGATGTTACGATTTTTTTGCGAATTCGTGGTTTTGGGTGTGGTCGATTTGAGTTTGTGCATAATTAATTGGTTCGAGTCTCTTGACTTGTTTGGTTTTTCGATCGATGATTTTCTTTAAGGTGCCAATTTTTTCGTTTGGATCGTCGATGTCCTTTGGGGGGTGGGGTGGGGGTCGAGTTGTTAAAGGGGGATTTTGGGTCGAGTGTTGCACCATCGGGTACAGCTTTGCGCAAATGGCAAACACGAGATTTGAGAGTGACAATATGCAAATTAACATTGTAAGTTCAGGAGTGGATGGATATGAAGTTGAGCGTATGGATTTTGAACTCAAAAAAACTTTGAATATCCATGATTTGATTAAGGGAAATGAACATTTGGTTCTTAAATGGATTCATGGAAATTACAGGCGTGAAGGTGTCATTTGTTTTTATATTTATTGCTTTGCAAATCCATTCCTAAGGCCTCCTACACTAGTGTGTTTTTCGAGGTCTGATAAGAACGAAAGTTTTGGGATGGGGGATGATATGGGTAATCTTAATTATGATGAGCATTTTGCTGTTTTCGATTTGGACCATATTATCAAAAGATTGAATGACATTATAATTGAAGACAATGGAGGCAAGGAGTGTATTTATTCTATGTATATTGTAATAGAAGGCGATGAAGATTGGAGATCTCACAAGAAAACCTTTTACAAGGACTTGGACGATGAATTGATGCGTGTTGCTTGGCATCCAAGTCGGGCGGTTGATTGGTGTTTTGACGAAGACGAGAAAAGCCTTTTGAATGAATTTCTTGAGTAGTTATGTTAAGGGCACACATTTGTGACATGTATCGTGTCACAAAAGTTAAATATGGTGGTTTAAGAGTTACAATGTCAGTATACAATTCATGCTATGGAGAACTTGACAGTGAAAGACTTGAGGTCAATAGCCAAAAGAGCCGGTGTGAGTGTTCGAGGATTCAGAAAGGCTGAAATGCTCACAGCGTTATCCGATATACAACCCGAGAACTTGACAGTGAAGATACTACGAACCATGGCCAAGAAGTCTGGTGTTCGAGGCTTTGGCAGTATGCGTAAAGAGGCTCTAATTAATGCCGTCGGATCCTTACAGGTGGTTGAAGCTAATGTTCCAGTTCCTGGTCCAGTTAGACCCATAAGAACAAGACCCGCTCGAGCTTCGTATGGAAGGGCTGTTGCTTCTGCCAGGCGTGAAATCATTCAGACCACAGATTGGATAAGATCCAATGTTAGAGACCCAAACAGAAGGGCCATCACCAGGAGATTAAGAAGGGCAGCTGCTGCGGTTAGAAGGGAACCTGAGTTTTTCATCCCCGAAAGACATGAAACGGCTCTGAGAGGCTTTTTGAGGACTTACATAGTAAAGGGCAGAGCTGGCTACGATCCAATTACATTTCTTGGTAAGGTTAGAACACCATTTGGTAGTTTATTGGATGGAATTAGGAAGCCATTCAAGTTGAAGTGTATTCTTTCGTGTGGATTCGCGAGGAGGAACAACCAAGATAATCGTGTTATTGAGCGGAGTCAAGGTCATTTTCATTCATTGATGGAGACAGTGACAACTTCAACAGACACACTCGCTTTGTTTGATAGCATCAAAGCTAAACTTGTTGAATTGGTGCAGAAATACGAGAATGAGCACTCTGGATGGGTGTTTGAAAGTGTGATTGACTTTCGTATCCATTTGAACCCGTTTCAACCTTTTTCTGGAAGTTCGTATATTAAATTACCACCCAAATTGGCCACTAAGAAGGCAATCATCAATGTCAAGAATGAAGACAGGAGTGCTTCAAATGGGCAGTGACATCCGCTGTGTTCCCAAGGGAGAATCATCCGGAGAGATTAAACAAAGAGATGAGAGAGAATTCAGAGAAGCTAGACTGGTCAGGAATAGAGTTCCCAGTGGCAGCACTCAGTACAACCCAGATAAATAGGTTTGAAAGGCAGAACCCATATGGGATCAATATCCTTGGTTATGAGAATGGCGAGCCAACCCTAATCAGGCGTAGTAACAAGTCAGGGGTTACAAAGATAAACCTACTCTTGATATCAGACGAAGAGACAAATCATTACTGTTGGATCAAAAACATGTCAAGATTTGTCGAGTATAATAAACATCATGGCACTCGTTTCTATTGTGACAACTGTCTAAACTCGTTCAATTCTCAAAAGTCGTTGGACGACCATATGGAGTACTGCCTAAACAACGAATCAGTCAAAGTCCAGATGCCGATGGAAGAGGATGGCAGCCCAAAGTACATTACTTTCACGAACCACAGACGAAAGATGCAAGTGCCATTTGTGATCTATGCTGATTTTGAGTGTTTCACAGAGAAGTTGGACACTTGTTTCCCGGATGACAGGGATAGCTTCACAAATCAGTATCAGAAGCACAAGCCATCAGGTTTCTGTTACCTTATCAAGTGTTTCGATGATAGTATCTTTGAGCCTAAGTTGGTGATGCGAACAGCCAACTCACCTGGGGATGACATACCACAAATGTTCCAAGAAAGTTTGGAGGAGGACATCAAAAAGATCTATGATCAATTCAAGTTTGAAAAGGAGCTTACAATGAGGATTAGCGATCATAAGAAACATGGAGAGGCCACTCACTGTCATATTTGTGAGGGTGAATTGGGGAACGATAAGGTGGTCGACCACTGTCATCTTACAGGTAGGTACAGAGGAGCGGCCCACAAGAAATGTAACCTGGAATTTAGCACCCCCAAGTTCTTTCCAGTCATCTTCCACAACTTGTCTGGATATGACAGTCACTTGTTTATCAAGAAGATGGGAGTGTCAGAGGGTAAGATTGATTGTATACCACTCAACGATGAAAAGTACATTTCATTCACCAAAGAGATTGTGGTTGAAAAGTTCACGAAGAAGGATGATGATGGTAAGGAGAAGGAGGTTCAGATTAAACGTACCATTAGATTTGTAGACAGTTTTAGGTTCATGGCAAGTGGTTTGGCTAGATTGGCTGACAACTTGCCGAGAGAGTCTTTGGCAAACCTCTCGAGATACTATGAAGGGGCAAACTTTGATCTTTTGGCTAGGAAGGGAGTGTTGCCCTATGATTGGTTTGATGGCTTTGACAAGTTACAAGTGTCCAGCCTACCACCCAAGGATGAATTTTATTCGATATTATACGACACTGACATAACAGATGACGATTATCAACATGCCGGAAACGTGTGGGAGACCTTTGGTATGAGAAGTTTCAGGGATTACCATGACTTGTATCTCAAAACAGATGTGATTCTGTTGGCTGATGTCTTTGAGAACTTTAGAGGGGTTTGTATGAAGAATTACGGGTTGGATCCAGCATGGCATTATACTGCGCCTGGACTGGCTTGGGATGCTACGTTGAAGATCACCAAGGTCGAGTTGGAGCTTCTGAGGGATCCCGATATGCTGATTATGGTGGAGAATGGTATCAGAGGTGGAATATCAACGATCTCGACGAGGTATGGAAAGGCCAATAATCGATATATGAAGAACTATAATCCCAGGTTGCCTACAAAGTTCATCACATATTTGGATGCGAATGGGCTCTATGGTTATGCAATGACTAAGGCTTTACCAACCCATGGTTTTGAGTGGATGAGTGATCAAGAGTTGGCAGACTGGAGGAACCATCCATGCATATTAGAGGTGGACTTGGAGTACCCATTGGAGTTACACGATCTTCATAATGATTACCCATTGGCTCCAGAGAGGTTGGATGTTGATGGGGTTGTTAAGTTGGTTCCCAATTTGAGAGCCAAGAAGAAGTACATTCTACACCACGAAGCTCTGAAACAGTATTTGTCATTGGGTTTGAAGTTAACCAAGGTACACAGAGGGATCAAGTTCGAAGAGTCGGAATGGCTGAGGTCCTACATTGACTTGAATAACAGTTTGAGAGCCAGGGCTGAGAATGATTTCGAAAAGGACTTCTTCAAGTTGATGAACAACTCAGTGTTTGGCAAGACCATGGAGAATATTAGGAAGAGGGTGGATATCCAGTTGGTCACTGATGAGAAGAAAGCGCGTAAGTTGATTGTGAAGCCAAACTTCCATCACAGGAACATCTTTTGCGAGGATCTGACCGCCTTCCACATGAAGAGAACGAGATTGGTCTTTGATAAGCCCATTTACTTGGGGTTGTCCATTCTGGATCTGAGCAAGACTGTCATGTACGATTTCCATTACAGGTACATAAAGCCCAAGTATGGGGAGAAGGCCAAGTTGCTGTTCACAGACACGGATTCTTTAGCCTATTTGATAGAGACTGAGGACTTTTACAGGGACATCAGTCCAGATGTGAGGGCTAAATTTGACACCAGCAACTACCCCAGGGAGCATCCATCCGGGATTGAGACCGGAGTGAACAAAAAGGTCGGAGGGATGTTCAAAGACGAGGCTGGTGGTGAACAGATCACGGAATTTGTGGGTCTGAGGGCTAAACTGTATGCTTTCAAGACGGACAAGGAGAAGAAAGTCAAGAAGTGTAAGGGTGTTAACAAGGCAGTGGTCAGCAAAAGCATAAGTTTCCAAGATTACAAGACTTGTCTTTTCAGCGGCCAATCCCAGAGACGGAAGATGAACACCATAAGGAGTCATAGCCATGACATCTATACTGAAACAATTAACAAGATTGCATTATCACGCGAGGACGATAAACGTGTGATAATGGATGACGGGATAAACACTTATGCACATGGTCATTTCAGAACGCTGGAAGGGGGTGATTTGGTGTCTTGAGGTACAAATTGAAGCTCTTCGCGAACGAATCCTCGTTTTGGACCTCCACTCAAATAATACAAGACTGGTTGACCCGGTTCGATTATGGTTCGGGCCAAATCATAGACTTCAAGACTCCATATGGGATCAGTAGCCCTTCGTTTGTCCCCACCTTCGTCTTCACCTGGGGCATAAGGATATCTGACTTGAACATCTGGAGGTAATCTCTTCTCATCCAATCCCACAGGTCGCTTGTAGTCTGGAGTTTTGGTGCCAATCGAGTCCATTTTCAAAGCTTCGTCAGGCTCTTTTCCAGTAATACGGGTGGGTTCACTGTTGAGGGTCTTCATGATGGCGGGCAATCTGTTCACCCAAATAGTGGATCGGGTATCACTAATCATCTCTTGAGCGTATTGATGGCTGAATAGCTTCTCACCGAGAGTCCTGTTGGCCCTCTCCACAAAAGCTTGAGCTCTATGATTCCCAGCTTCACTACGCTGGATTGTGACTTGATGCTTATTCATAAGAGTTGTTACATCACCCTTGAATTCTGTTCCTGGATCCACCATTAATGTTTGTGGCCACTTCAACTTACGGGAATAAATCCGTTGAAAGGCATTGGCAACTTCACCACTCTCCTTTGAGGTCAATGGCTCGGCATCCTTATATCTTGACGCGATATCAATCACGACTAAGGCATAGCGGTATGTTTTTCTTCTCACTGTATCGTGAGGAAGAAACAACAAGTCCGCCTGATGAATTTGATTAGGCTTATTCACACTCCAATGTGGCCTGGGTATATACTTGGGGGCTGGGAGATAAATTTGCCACAAGGCTTGCTTCTTCAACCACTCTTTGGCGACCTTTTCACTAACTTTGGCTGCTTTGGCCAATTTGGGTATGGCTGAGTATCCTTTCCAGTATCCATCAGGGGAGTAATATAATCGATTTAAAACGTTAGGATCAGTCATTTAAAAACCAGAATACAAGCATTTAAAATGGCTTCTATACCAAGCATTCTCGATACCAATCGCGTTCCAAGGACTCGCGAGGGGTTGAAGGCTATGACGTCATTAAATAGGGTCACGCGAAACCCATCGTCAGCCGAACCTGGTGAGACACTATACATTGAAATACCAAGATTGAGTGAAAATCTTGTGATTGTGCCCGGTAGCGTCTACATAACCTTTGACATGGTTGTAACCGGGCACAAAGACAACACTCTTGTTAATAATTTGGGAAGGAATCTAATTTCACAGTATAAGGTTCTATTTGGTGGTGAAGTCGTAGAGGATCTTAGTAGATTTGATTTGTTCAAGACTTACCATGACTTGTTTCTGACAACTGAGGATCGTGAGAATAGATTGAGACAGGGCATATCTGATGTTAACATAAGGAGGATTAGGACCAATGCGGGGAACAAAGATACATCAAAAGCAAAGCATAATACTTTAGCCTCGATTCCCAACACTAGATATGCCATTCCATTAGATCACACAATCCTCAAAGATCATGGAGTATTTTATCCAATAGGATTACCACATCCACTTAGATTTGAATTGACTTTGGCTAAAGTTTCTGATGTTGTGGTTTATTCAAACCGTGAAGCGCCACCTGATTATAAATTAATAAACATGGAGATGGAGTATCAGTGCATATCAAATGATTTTTTAGCAAGACAGGCTGTTGCGTCCTACAGAAATGGGAAAGGATTCACGTATGAGAAAGTACTTCTTCACAAAACCTTTACAATCTCTGAGGCTAATGATGTTGTGATAAATCAGCATGTTAATGTGCCGAGGAGATCTATGACTGGTATACTATGTCTTTTCACTGCCCCTCATGTAGAAGGTCTTAGGGATTCTGAGATTTTTGCAAACCCAAAGATCACATCAGTCAAGATTGACATAGATGGAGTGCCCAACCAAGTTTATTTGAAAGGTATGATGGCGACTGATTTGTGGCAATCCATAATTAAGCGAGTTGGCCTTAGTGATTCAATTAAGGAAGCTGATTTCTATACAGATAAGTTCGCTTTGTGGATTGATTTGAGGACTTATCCAGATAACGATATCCATGGAAGTGGTTTGTACATTCATGCTACTCGTGATGGTGTGACTTTGGAAATTAAGAGAGAAAAGAAAGGAGACAAAGTTCTTACATGTCACATGTTTGTTATTGCTGACGCTATCATGAGCATTGTTAATGGTGGCCTAAAGGAGATTAAATATTAGGCCGCTGTGTGTTTTCTTCTCACGTTGTCATGAGAAGAAACATCAATCTAAAGGGGTTAATGTAGTGAGTAATGATGAACGAACTCAAAGATATGATTCCATTCAATTGCATCATCACTGGTCCCACGAATTGCGGAAAGACCCAATCCATAGTGGAACAGCTTCGAGGGCACTATAGGCAAGTGTTTGATTATATTGTGTTGATTTGCCCAACATATGCCCATAACAAGACTTATAGAGGCTTTGCCAAGGGGGACAAACGATTCTTTGTACTGTCGCCAGATGCCAGTGATCATGACGAAATCAACAATTTGTTGATGGACTGTGAATCGTTCTTCTCGGGTACCAATACGCTCCTAATATTGGACGATTGTGCCGTTTCCAAGGATCTGAAGAATAGGTCCAACAAATTCATCGGTTTGGCCTTCTCTGGGAGACATGTAGGGATATCGGTCTGGGTTCTCACTCAGCAACTGACATCTATAGCCAAACCATTCCGTGAAAATGTAGCTTGTGTGGTTTCATTCCACAATCCATCACAAACGGCGATGAAGATGCTTTTCGAGGAGTATGGCGGGGACCTGGATGCTGAAACGTGTAAGAAACTCAAGAAGTATCTTATGAATGAAAAGTATGCCAGGCTCTGCTTCTCCCTTAGACATCCATTCCAAAATTATTTAGAGATACCGGCTCTAACGGCACAACCATGACAACTCCCGAAGAAATCATGAATGGTGAAACTGTGGTGGAACAATCACCACCAACCATTAGCGATAATGATGATGTGAAAGCTAAAAGAGAAGAGCTGTCAATACTAGCTTGCCTAGGCTCGACCAAGGAGTATCTTGGCGTTCAAATGGCTCTAGGTGATGTCCACAGATTGTCGGATAAGGATGTAGAGAAGTACTACAAGAGGTACAAGATGGTGTCGGGTAAGAATGTGGCTGACGGACTAATTGATCCTCCTTTACATCTATTGGCCAGACTAGTCAACTGGTGTCTTAGTAGTTACGGTGGAATAGATGAGACAGATGCTTTGGTAAAGGATTGGAAGAACAATCAGTTGATCAAGCAATGGCTGTCAGAACATTCTGGCTCAATCGTAGTACATGGTGGTGCGATTGCTACGTTATTGATAATAGCCATTACCGCTCTCAAGCATTTCAGACTAAAAGAGCCTAGTCCCCCAGCTACATTGTACGACATGGCTAACACGGATGAAATAGGGGTTGACACTGTTCGGTGAAAAAATTGAAATTGGACGTGAAACTTTTACGTTTGAAAGCATACTCGAAAGAGATCGAAAACATGTCACAGAGAACAAACTCAACTTCCTCAACTTCATCAATGAAAACTTGTTTTGTGCCACTTGCTGAGACTGACTTTGATTGGGACTCCATAGTTGTGGATAATCCCAAGAAGAGTGGAAGGTACAACTGTGCCTTTTCCAAAGTCTTTGTGATGGATGGTGATGAAAAGAAGAGCGTGTCTTTTGAACTGGAAAAACAAGACGTATGGGGTTTGTCATGGTCTTACAAAGACATGAACAAAAAGGATTCTGCGAACATTAATGGGATTCAAGTGAAGTATCCGTTGACATCGTTTGAGACCAGGAATGCCCCAACTCTTTCGGAACAGGAAACCCAAAGTAGGATTAACAAGATTGTAGAAATCGTTGGGTCCAATCTTCAAAGATTTTACAAGAACAAAGATACCCGAAAGGAGTTGCCTAATATCGGTGATGCTAAAAAGGCAATATTAAAAACCGCTCCAACTGATTTGGTGAAAATGCCTTACTCATTTCCAAAAAACAAGGAGACCAAAGAACTTGACACCTCGAGGCCATTGGAAATGTATCTGAATTTCAAGACGAGTGGCGTTGGTATAGACAAAATAAGGTGTCATACTGTTTTCAAGGGTCGCAAAAGGAACGAGACTTTTAGAAACTACTTGTATGATCCCGAAAACAGCACCAGAGCATGCTCACATATGGCTTTGAGATGGGAGTCTGTGTATTATGGAGCACATGGTACAAACGATGCTATCGCTTCTGCAAAATTAGTGGTTCAACACATTAAGTTGAGTAAACCAATGGTTGAATTCGAACCAGTGGCAGATGAAGAGGCGGTACTTGGTGATTCGGAATATGAAGAAGATTCAGATGAAGAATCAGACGAAGATGAATATGTTGTTGAGCATAACTAGGTTGGGTGGGATCTGACAGTTTCCTAGTATGCAACTTACTAGGAGACTTAAAAGTAAAAATAAGTTAACTCACAACATGTCTGAAGAAACAAGTCAGGTTGAGCAAATTACTAGAGAACCTTCTGTCAAAACAAAGGTCAAAGACCCCAAACGAGTTCAAGCTGGTAAAACGTTATCGGAAAAGAACAAGAGGGCTAGAGAGGCTTTGAAACGTGAAGAGGAAAGGGAGAAGAAGGAGAGTGAAAAGGAAGAGAATAAGGGTAGTTCTGTTGGTGGAAGAGGTGATTGGATACCAAAATATATGCCATCCCAAACTATTTTTCTGGCCATAGGTGCAATTGGCCTCGCCGCCTATAGCCTATGGACCAACTATAGAGACAGGATACCTGATTTACATTTTCCACCCATTACATTAAAATCGAAACCATCACAGCCCAGAGTCACAGAAAGTCAGCCCGCCACAGAGGAAACCGATTTAAAAGATGATCTGTTATGATTCAAAATGGCTGAGAATAAGCTCGTAAAGACAGTTACTGGCTCTGCAGTGCTCGTTGGATTGTCAGCTGGGATGGGCTGGCTTGGCAAAAAGGCTCTTCGGGAGTCATTCATCGGTGACCCGTCGACCAATATCATGAACTATGGTAAATGGGTGCTTGTGCTGACTATAGCTATGTATGTCAAAACCTATTTAGAGGATCAGAAGATACTACCCACAAGTGTTTGAACATGGCTCATGATGATAAATTAAAAACTGTATTGTATTATGCGGATAGGGATCATAAAGAAGCTTTTATACACTACGTTAGATCATCATTAGTTGATTTTGTGGATAGGAATGATTATTTCTGGAACAAAGCCAAAGATCAGGATGGCCATTATGAAGTAACAGATATGATTAAGGATCCTAAAGAGCTTATGCAATGGTATGCATATGAAAGGTTGGACGATGTTTATGGTGCTGGACTTAGGAAGTGTGAGCCTAAGTATTTTGATTTCCTTTTGGCAGAGTTGAAATGTCGTGATTTAGAATTCAGAAAGGAATATGAAGATTATGTTAAGCGTCTAAATGAGGAAAGGAAGAAGCGTGAAAACAGCAAAAACCAATCAAAGTCGTCAAAATCACCACAACAGCCACCACGACGAGGCCCACACCCATTGGTGACATTTATGTTTGGGGTGTTGACACCGATCGTATTATACACAGGCTCGAAATTGTTTAAGAAGTAGGACAACAAATGGATAAATGGCGACTATAGCAATCATGCTTGGAGGGGCAGTCCTCAATGCAACAGCCTTCATTGGTGGAAATTATTTAGCAAAGGTCATTAGCGGCTCGTCTTCGGCCGATCTCCAACTTGAAAGGGAGAGGCATGACAAGGCAATGGAGAAGTACCAAAAAGACTATGCTGCTTATCAAGAGAAACGAATGGCTTATATTGACTTTGAGAATCGTAGGAAGGGTGATGAGAATCAAGCCTCTGAGAACATATCAAAGACGGATGAAGCGCTAAGATTGTACAATCAAATGGGCAATCCTCCTAAATTCTCAGACTATTACCGACCCAATTCAGATCAAAAGACTGGAGAAATGGTTTATGTTTCTGGTGGTATGTTAGCCTTGGGATACATTGCCAGCAAGTGGATATAAAATAATTTAGAAGTTTCCATATTCAACTTCAAATATGGCAACTGCTTATGATCCCGATTTGGATCCGACTACACTAAATGAGCCAGGTGATGATGATGGGGATGATACACTTTACTTGAGCCCAATCACAAAGACATCCACCACTCGTCCAATTGACCCTGATGAAGAGGAGGAAACCTCGTTCGGTGGTATTGATGAAACTCGACCCTTATTGATGGAGGAGATGGAAATAGAACAAGATGAAGCCTGGGCCAAGATTAGATCAAGATTCCCCAAAGTTGATACGTCCAAGTTTACAGCTAGGCTGAATCAATTCAAACAAGTAGTCGTCAAATTGCTTAGGAAAGGATCAAAACCTTATGTGTTATTCAAAGGTGATGATGAATTGAATGATGGATTGCCGGACACCATCAAAAATAGTCTAGGCCCAATGGCAGAAGAGGTTATGGAAGCCAATGATGGTGAGATAGCCAAGAGAAAGACCATGATATCCAAACTCAAGGACAAACTAAAATTCCATAGGGACAAGCCACTGAAGACCCCAGAAGAAAGTAGCCAAATAGAGACTCTCGAGAGGGAAATCGGTGAGCAGGAGGAGGAGATAGCTAACCTGGAGGGTGAGAATGAAGAGATACAGGAACGAATGTCATTGCGGGATCGTGTGAAGGCCATCTTCAAGAAATACGGATTCACAGTCTTTGCTGTAATGAGTGCCATTGGAGTGGTCATTGGTGTTATAGTCTCCAACCTATCCAAAGGGCTATCAAGATTGGGCAAAGGGGTTGGTGATGGGCTAAAAACCCTTGGGAAGAAACTTGGCGAATTGCTGCCTGGGATGGTGGGCGCTATTGTAAGCTTTCTGTTCAAGACTGCTGGAGAGGTCGTCTCATTCCTGGGTAAACATGCTTGGCTGTTAATAATGGCGGTTGTGCTTTACTTCATAGAAGAGTTAAAAAGGAAACGTAAATGAATCAAATGAAGACCTACTGTGTCAAAGAGAAAAAGTTGACTGATTGTGTGCCTGGTAGTGAAACCTTTGCCAAAACATCCAAAGGAAGGCCGATGATGAAGTGTAAATGTTCCAGCTGTGGCATCATCAAAACTCGATTCCTCTCAGATACTGATTATAGAAATTTAAAGATGAAGAAGGAGTAATCAAACAAAATGTTGAGCATTACTATGTACGAGTCTGAAGCCAGGGTGTATTTGGATCCCCCACTGGAAAAGATTCGGGAGATCCAACTCCTCGACTGTATTGTACCCAAACGATTGGTCAACTTCAAAGATCGACAGGGCTTTCTCAAAGAGGATCGAGCCATCTTAATAATTCAACCCGGTACATACTCTCTACGTGACATACACGCAATCTTTCTGAACGATACGGATAATGCCAAGCTATCGATCATTGAGACTGACACTGTTGATTACTTGTATTCCAACAAGAGTTTCAACATTAAACTCACAAGAGGCCTCCAAGTTGCTCTTGGGGTGCCTGAAACCGTAACCCCTGGAAAGCTGTACCCCATAAACATACAGATTAAGGAGCCGCTAAGACTTATGTGTAGTATAGTGGACAATAAGTCGTCATATGTGAATAAGACTCAATCTGGAGAACCCGTGAAACTCTCCCCTTCCCACCTCCTTGCCAACATACGATCACAGGATTACCCAGCCATTCCAGCTCAAAAACATAAGAGCCCCATAAACCACTTCGACTTAAGCATCCTCGACATTGGATGGAAGAAACTTGATCTGAAGGGTTCTCCCATCACATTCAGTTTACGATTTAGATAACATCTTAAAAGTAAGCGATATTCATTCCAATATGGATGCATATAAGACGATTTATCCCAACTTAGAGGCTACTGCACCTCCTCCGACCCCCACTGATGGACCATCATTCAGACTTCAACAATGATGTGATGCCTTGAACAAGCTAAAGTCTGAATTAAACCACTACGAGACAGTACTCAAAAAATACAACCGATCCAAGGGTGCACTTATGAATGCAAGCTCGACCTGTGGTATACTGTCTTGCGTCTTGGCGGCTGGTGGATTGGGCACATCGCTTAGTGGAGTCGGAATCATCGCATCTGTGCCATTGGGTGTGGCAAGTGGCGTATTTGTGTGTGCATCCATAGCGTTGCAACAAATATCCAAGAGGCTGTCCAATAAGGCTGTGAAGCATCAAAACACCATCACACTGGCCAGGTCCAAAATAAACACCATTGAAGACCTGGTTTCCAAAGCCCTTAGTGACAATAAGATCTCTGATGAGCAATTCTCGTTGATCATAGAAGAACTCAAGAAATTCGAAAAGCTCAAGGCTGAGATACGGGCTAAGGCTCAAAAAAATATTAGTGGAGAGGACCCATTGGTATTGAGGCAGAGAGTGCGCAACGAAATCCTCAAAGAACTAAAAGGAGGGTCATAACTAACATCTATGAACAAAACAAATACTAGCTTAAAAGTTTGAACCCTTCTACCCAAATTCTGGATAGAAGATGGTCTTCACACTAAACGATATCAAAAACAGAGAGCCTATTACAGAATATGCAACTCAAAATGAAGTTGATGCTATTAGGGAATGGTGTGAAAAAGTAAAGATAATCATTCCCAAAGAGTTTGCAACTAAAGATCAAATTCGTTCTTTGCGTTCAGAAATCAATGATGTAAAATCTGTTGTAGGTTGTTTAGTTGTTGGAGCCTTAGGATACATAGTGATCAATACAGCAATATATTCATTTGACTTTATATGCTGGGCACTTAGCTAATAGACTTAAAAGTTTGACCCCTTCTACCCAAAGTCTGGATAGAAGATGGGCTTACTCGATGACTTCAGAAACAAGTATCCAAAGGCTAACCTTGACCAATTCAAATTCATACGTGATAAATATGGAGGTTACATTAGATGGAAACATTACGGATTGACAGTCATGTCCTATGATGACCCCACTGGCAAGACATGGACTGATGGGATGCAACCAAGTTTGAAATCGCGACTCTGGATTGATCTTGGACTGGCCGATGATGACACACTGAACTCATTCCCACCAAGCCTAACCATGACCAAACGATACTACCCGATACCCGCCGTTGACTTTGACAGCCCCACCAGTAACACCACAAGCATGCTGACATCACTGGACATATACGTGTCCAACACGAAGAAATTCACCGCCAAGATGCGTAATGTTTTCACCTCCCAAGTTGTAACTTTCAAGTTTGGTAAACAAAGTCGAAAGTGGTTGAACGCCCCCGACATGAACTACTGGCCACAACAGCTGAACTTTGCAGTGTGGTGTGCGACCTCTGGTTGTGGGATAAGCCCCTTTGAAAGCCTCAACTACCCCAAAGTCGTGAGTAGCTTCATCAAATTTCATGTATACTTCACCATAAGACGTATTTTGTATGAACTGAGTCCTCCACTACCTGATGAACAACCCTTTGTAATCAACAACAACCCTTACAGCAAAGTCGCTTATCAACGATTATGCGCTGAATTTGGCATCTCAAACAACTCTGATTTCAGATGGAAAGGTGGACGAAACGGAGGGTTGGGTGACATATTCATCGATTATGGGGCTGGATACCATGGAGAAGGTGGAGGATACCAAAATGTCCATATGGTAAGAAATTACGACGAAGAGGCTGATCAGTGGCCTGGTGAAGGTGGCAAATTTGCCGATGATGGGGGTAAGAAGGAAAAGGGTGACCTCATATCATTCATCCGTAATGATGACTTTGCCGACTACAAATATGCTTGGTTCATACCAACTAGTGGCTATGGACTCACTAAAGCTGGACTTGGCAGATTGAATCGATCTGCTGAAGCCTTTACTACTATGTAAGCGTGTTTATAAGATGGATTTTAGGTTATTTTTTGAATTTGACTGAAAATCTCTGTGCTTTTTAGGTTAAGGGGGTTTAGGGAGATTTCAAGTATAAGGCAAGACTAGGATAACCCACTTATCATCAAAAGAGCTTGTGGAGGAATTGATAAGATGGATTTTAGGTTAAGGGAGCTTGTAAGACTAGGATAAACCCCTTATCATGAAGAAAAGTGAGATGAATTGATAAGTCGGTTTTAGGTTAATGGGTTTTGAGGTTGTAAGTCTAGGATAAACCCCTTATCAAGAAGAGTGCGATGAAAAAATGATAAGTCGGGTTTTAGGTTAATGGGTAAGTTTAGGATAAACCCCTTATCATTAAGAATAGTGTGATGAAAATGATAAGGAGGTTTTCAAGGTTAGGGGGGAGTGAGTCTGATTTTGATTACGCAAGTTCATAATTCTACCTATAATTTTATCGGAAAAATTGATTTTTTTTTCTGCAAAATTATAGGCGGGATTTTTGAGATCACAAAAAATTGATTAAATATTTTGGTTCTTCTCAAAAAGGAGTAAAAGGAAATGGAAGGAATAACAATTCAAGAACTTATTGAAAATAGCCCACTGAAATTAAAGTACTTTAATAAAGAAAAGCTGGAAATTGATGATTTCGTTGATTCAATGAACAAGGATTTATTAAAAGAAATATCGAAAAATTATGGGTTTTTAGAAAAAGATAGCTTGGTTGATCTTAAAATTAGATATTTTAATAAGAATGATGGTGAAAAATTTGTCTATTATTTTGAAGATGATGAAATAGATTTTGATTATGGTTTTATATTATATGATGAAATTTGTGATTTATTAGTGGATAAAGCAAATTATACTTATGAAAATAGAAATAAAAGAAAAAAACATCTTGGACGATTTGTTAATTACCAAAATGGTTATGATGAAGAATCAGATGATGAATCAGATGATGATTATTCAGATAGTATAAATGATTTTATTGTTAGTTCAATTAAAATAACATTATACAGAAATGCGTACAAAGTATTACACAAAAAGAAATTTTATAATGATTTACATAATGATTTAATGGAAGTGGCATGGAATCCAAATAGAGTTTTGGATTGGTGCATTGATTTTGAAGAGTTGAGAGATTTGAAGAATAGATGGGAAATATCTTAGTCTAAAAAATACTTATGTTATATAACCCAATAAATGGTTATACAACAAAAAATTTGATTTAAAGGTTAGGAAATATAGATAAGGTTTATTTATGGAAAACTTATGCTATTTATATACTTTTGAACTAAAAATAATTGCGAAAGAGCTTGAAATTAAAGGAAGAGCGAAAATGAGTAAGAAAGAATTAATTTCTGAAATTTCAAAAATTGAGGTAGAGAATATGGATGCTCTAATTGAAAAAGTTTTACTGATTACCAGATCTTTTTGTGATCATGGAAAAATAAAAAAATTTTGTAGTCAATGTAATGGGTATAATTGCATTCATGATAAATACAAATATAGGTGTAAGGAATGTGGAGGATCACAAATATGTGAACATAATAATCAAAGACAACAATGCAGAGCATGTAGAGGATCACAAATATGTAAACACGGTAATCAAAAAAAATGCTTGTAGAATTTGCCGTATTCCCAAAAATTGATTTAAGAGATAATTGTGATTGAATTAGTATAAAAATGGAAAGTGTTTTTCATCTGAATGAAAGGGAATTTAGAACTGCCAGGTATTTTAATAGTAAATTAGATTCCTGTGCCTTTATTAATTCAATCAAAAATGATATAATAAAAAGACTAGCAAACAATAGGGAATGTTTAATAGAAAAATTAAATTTATGTTTTCATTTTTGGGGGAGGGATGATGAAAGAAAAAGTATTTGTGGAAATCAAATTCCAATATTTTTTGAAAATTTAAATTTTGGAGATAATGGAATAAATTCTAATGATCTTATCGAAAAAATTTTAATAAAAGAGAAAAGAGCAGTTAGTATTAAGGATTTTGATAATAAATATATAATTACTGAAATTTTTTTTGAAAGGGTTTATAATTATTTTAAAATTCTTCATAAAAGGAAATTTTACAAAAGTTTGTATTATGAATTAATATCTGTAGCATGGCATCCATCTAGATATTTTGATTGGTGTCTTGATTGTGAAGAAAAAAGGTTTCTGGAAGAAGAAGTATTCTGTGAAGAATAATTATGTTATGTAACCAATAATTGGTTACATAACAAAAAAAAATTTATCTAAATCTTAAACTAAAAGTTATGGGAGAACCCCTAAGATCAAGTTTTTTCCATTCATTGTCAAAGATAGTTAAATCAAAGTGGTTTATGGGACTCTCATATTTTTGAATTGGAATTGTCGGGTAATCCTTTGAGGGTATGTTCGCGAGTAGGTGCGATGGCGAGAGTTTTACAAGTTCAGCATTTTTGGTTTTGTTTAAATATGAAGACTTATTATCCACTATACTACACATAAGTCTCAGTGGCCCCTTAATCTGAATATTTATGGGGTATAATTTACCTGGATTTATAACTTCAGGCACGCCTAAACCAATCGCTAATCCTCTTGTAATTTTTATTTTGAAGTTCTTATTGGAATAAAGATAGTCAACAGTGTCTGTCTCAATGATTGTTATCTTTTCCCTAACAGTATCATTAAGAAAGATCGATTGGATATCACCCAACGAATATGTGCCAGGTTGTATTATTATGAGAGGCTGATTATTATCATTGAATAATATCTGTTGATCCTTAAAATTAATCAACCTTTTGGTGTTTAAATTACAATCCAGGAGCTGTATCTCCCGAAGATTTTTCAGCGGCGGATCTAAATAAATCCTACTTTCCGGGTCACACATAGTAATACTTAACATTTTGTTTTGATTACTCCATGTTCATCTTTAGATTTATATAATCAAAACATTAACGAAACAGAAACCAGGATAATAATGCTCCGCCAATCGCTAAAATAATAAGATTATTTTGATGAAAAGATGTTTCTATATTACTAACTTCTTCTTCCTCATTTCCCGATTCCTCTTTTTCATTTGATTTAGGTTTCATTGGTTGAGGATTGGTATTTAATATAACTTTAGTTGTTCCTAAGCTATTAGGTATTCCAACAGCTTTTGTTTCAATATTTATTGAATTATTTACCCCAAATTTCATATCTTCTGTTGCTATTTTCAGATCATTATTGTACCCAATCACACTTTCTGTATTTATAATTAAATTACTTGGGATTAGCCAAACTCCCGGCGCAACCGCTAAATCAAGCCGCAATTTAGTTTCCTGCACAGATCTTTGGTAATTTTGAACGGATTTAGAAATATCATTTACTTTAACAGAACTTTCAAATAATGCTTTGAATTCATTTTGCGTTTCTATTGCCCCACCCCCATTACCCACAATAGAATTTCTAGTATTAACTTGCGCCCCCAATATGCAATAGACAAAAGCTTCAACTGATCTATTTATTCTACCCAATCCAGCTTTTGTTAATCCATGCCCAGATTCTGGTATAAACCATGCATATTGAAAATCCACAAAATGATCATTTCGAAGCATAGATATTAAATTTCCCTCTATTGCCTTTCCACCGTAATCAGAAAATTTAGCCGAACTGCTTGGCCAAATATTTGCATCAGGATCGTAGTTTCGAACAATTCTAACATTTTGTTTTCCACCGCCTATTGCTTCTGTACTGGTTTTTCCTGGGGGAATGTATCCTTTCCCATAATCTATAAATACATCTCCTGCCCCTTTATTTGCCCCACCTCTAAATCTGAAATCAGCTAAAGGCTTATTCCATCCTTTGAAATCTTGATTATTGCTTAACCCAAATTCCGCGCACAATCTATTATAAACATTTTTATTGTATGAATTATTTTTTACAGAAAAAGTTTCTTCATCGGGATATACAACTTTTAATTCCTCTAATATTCTTCTTATTGTAAAGTATATGTGAAATATGAAAAAACTTTTAATAACTTTTGGGTAACTAAAAATATCACTTAAACTTACTCCGCATCCAGATGTTGCGCACCAAACGGCCATGTTTAACTGCTGAGGCCATTGCTTGATATTTGGTTTACTCAACCAAGCTCTAGCTTCTTTTCCGCTATTGAGTTCAACAGTCTGATTTTTGAAAATATTTTTCATCGGCACATTGAAATAATCTTTTTCTGAAACATATATATTTAGATTAGTTAACAGCATTGTTACATTATCGGCGAACTCATTAAATTTAACTCCTGGTATTGGATATATTTGTTTTGTGAATTTCAAACTTGCTGGAAACGAACTCGCCTTTACTTTATTTTCAACTCCCAAATCTTCCCATAATAATGTTTTCAAATTATTTGAAAGATTTTCAATCCAGGTTTTTCCGGAAGGATCGTCATCCGACATAATAGTTGTTCCATTAACTTTCCATTCAATATATCCACCGAATGTGTCATTCACAAATGTAAATTTCCCCAAATTAGCTTTTGGATACCTTGATTTGAAATCGTCCAATAACATCTTATTCTTTTGTTTAACAATTTATCTGATCTTTAGATCTTTTAGAATAAGATGTAAATTTAATTAACCTCTCTATTAACCCCAGCAAAACAATTGCACCCAACTTCGGTTTTTTCAAAAGAAATTTTTAACCAGCCGGATTGGTTAATTCTTTTAACAGATCTTCTCGGACTTTCTTCCTTATCATACTCATGTCGAAGTTTTTTTCTGAATCTTTTCTGAATTTTTGTCTTATTTCTTGTTTCAGTTTTTGAAACTTTTCCAACTCTGCCAGAATTATGGAAAATTCTTGATCGGATATATCATTATCTTTCAAAGCTTTTGAGACTAAATCGCTAATGGTGTTTAATTTTGATTTTGCAATTGCAACGGTTTGTTCGTGTTTACTAACTTTACCAGAAAGACTTTTAGAGGCAAAACCAAATCCAATCGACAAACCCCCAAAAACACCCCCAACCACGCCCAAAGGCACACCAACAATAGCGCCAAAACCCGTGAGTGAAGTTCCTAATCCGCTAGCTGATAGAAGAACTGAAATAAATCCGCCAGAAACACTAATTTTTGTACATATTCCTCTTGCTCTATTATATTTTTTCCTCACTTCTTCGTAATGTTTAATTTCCTTCTCGAGATTTTGCAATACTTCACTTGATTTCTGCAATCTGAAATTAATTGTACTTTCTCCGTTTTGTGTTTGTAAATTATTAGGTAATTGAGGATAAATTCCATTGTAGTCACCCATATTGTTTTTTACTGAACGGTATGTTATCTTTAAATTACTACTTTGTCTTCTTTTTCATACTCTCCACAAAATACAAAACTACGGCCATTATTAAAAGCCAAGCGTTCTTCCCCAAAAATCCAATAACTTCTCCGGCAGTTTTGAAAAGAAAGCTAACTATTGCTCCGATCATTCCCGGTAATATTTGCCCAAGTTTTTTCCCAAGAGTTTTCAAACCATTTCCAACTCCTCTCCCCAAAGAGGCTAAACCCTTTGAAAGACTAGAAACTATAACTCCAATTACCACACCAACCGCACTTAGAATAGCAAATACTGTAAACCCGTGCTTTTTGAAAATAGCCTTAATTCTTTCTCTCAACGACATTCCTTCTTCAACTCTTTCTCTTTCGGCGACATCATTTGCTATATCTTCATCGTCTTGGATAATCTCGGTATTTAAATTTTCAATCTCCGATTCTTCTTCTGGAGTTTTCAATGGTTTTGCTTCAAGAAATTTTTTTCTTTCGATCTTCTCATTTTGTTTTTCTTTTTTGCTGACAATTGTTGCCTCGAGTTCTTCTGCTATTTCTGCTCTTGTCGGGCCCAAAGCATCTTTTAATCTCCCAGGTCTAAGTTTTTCCATTATTTTTCCCTTGTTTTCGTCATATCTTCTAAAATCATCCTCACTGGCTATATAAACATATTTTCCACCAGATGGGCCTCTAACTGCTGGTAATACTATTCCATCTTTTAGTGTTTGGAAATATGCTTTAATTTCTTCGAATTTTGCTCTTAACCGAACTGACCATATATCTTTTTTTGCGTCTTTCATTTCTTCTTCTTTATTTCCTAATAATCTAGTTCCCTCATCTGTTCCGTCAAATGCTGTATCTGCTATATAACCTCCGTTATCATAATTAGGATTTCCAAAACTAGTGGATGTGTCTCTGTTTTGAAGTTCCATATCTGAGTAATCCCAATCACCGCCATCATTATTACCATCTTTTAATTCATTTAATTTGGTTGGATCTAAGTCTTCTGGTATATATCCTCCTTCCGCCATGATTTTTACTCATCTGCAGTAAATCTTTAGACGCCTTAGAACCTAAGAAAAATTGATTTAAAAAATAAGGGGTAAATAAAAAGAAATAAAATGACAAGCGAAAACATCCAACTAATAGATGATATTAATAATTACAACCCAAAAGAAAGTATGATCTTTTCTAAACCAATTTTAGGTGAAGTTCCAGGTAGCAAGCCCAAGGTTGAATTTAGGAGAATTAAAATTTCTACAAAAAATAAAAATGGAACCAAGGGAGATTTAGTTATTCAAACCAACCGTTGTTTTTCATTTGGAATTTCTGAAAGTTTTTCAACCTATTCTTTTCCTTTATGTTTATGGAGCGGAAATAGACCCACTAATGAAGAGAAAAAATGGATTGAGAAATTTAATGAAATAGTAGATTGCTGCATTGATCATATTTTGGAAAATAAAGAAAAACTTGATAGATTTGAGTTGGTAAGATCTGATCTCACAAAAAATAAAGGAGGTTTAAATCCCCTCTATTGGAAAATGGAAAAAATTGATGATGGTAAACACAAACCTTACATCCAAAAAGTTCCTGATAAAGGACCAATACTATATCCCAAATTAATGTCAAACACACAATTTTATGATATTAGAAGTGAGGGCTGCAATGATACAATAACTCACAAAGATTTAATAAATAAATATTGCCATGCAGAGTGTTCAATCAAAATTGAATCAATATTTATTGGTTCTTGTATTTCTTTGCAAGTAAAACTTTATGATGCTCTTGTTGAAACTAAGCAAGAAATTAAAAGATTAGCGCCAAGAAGAAAATATAATCCAGAAGTAATTATTTCTGAAGGAGCATCTGCTTCTTCCCATATTGGTCATGATGAAAGCGAAAGCGAAAGCGAAAGTGAAAGTGAAATTGAAAGAGGAGAAAGATATTATAGAGATTATTCCCCTAAACCTTTCGAGAGGGCAGATATAGTGTTTAACTAATTACAATACCTTATGTTATATAACTTATTCTAATTTCTGAATTACAAGTTACATAACATTATAATACTTTACTTATTGCGTATCCTAAACCTAGCATTCCCGCCCCGACATATACCATTTCCCCAGTCTTTTGATCATCGTTTGGTTTGTAATAATCAGAGAATTTTGGTTCCGTCATTTGCCCGTACAATTCAAAAGCCTGATTTGTAGTCGAAATATTTTTTGATGCCTGATATTTTTCATCCTTTCTTTTAATTTTCCAATCAAGCATTTTTTGTCTTTTTTCCTGATATGCTTCGTAATCTCTTTGATATTTTTCCATTGCTTTGTCGTGTCGTATTTTTTCAGTATCCACATTTCTACCTGATAAATATTTTGCAAGATAATTTCCTCCGGTAAATGCCGTTGCATTCAAGATGGCCCCGCCAATCATCATTCCAACTGATAATAATGCCATAATTTTATTTAGGTAAAATCTTCTGATCCTCTAAATAGGTTTTTAGATACATGCTTCCGGATAATACCGCAACCCATTTTGCATAATTTGTAATACTTGAGGATGGATCACTCAAAAATGATTCTTTCATTAGCTTCTTAGCCACATAACCAACCCCAGCACCTAATCCGATAAGTACCGCCGAATCAGTTACAGTTTTCACAAGTTTGTTTTCCGTTGACATAATTTTTACTGTATCATTGAGAAACTTTTAAATTACTTTTGGGATTATTCCATTCCTAAAGATTTTGGGGTTGCAGAAAATGGTATCTTTTTTGGTTGCGGTAATTGAGGAACTTGCGATAAATCAGCTATCCTATTTGAATATTCATCTCTGGCTTTTTCCTTATATCTCATAAAAAGATCAAATGCTGTAAAAACTAATCCGACAACAGATAAAACAGTAGTAAAAGATAACTCCGGAAGCCATGATTTTGATTCACTGTTCTCTGTAGTTTTTGGGGCTTCTTCGTTTTTCATCTCTCTGGCTAATGCTTCTTTTGCTTTTTTATTATATTCCGCTAATTTCTTTCCAGCAGCGACCTTTTTGGGATCCTTCTCCCTCTTTTTAGTATCTTTATTTTCGGGTTTGGGATCAGCAGTAATCTGCTCAACACCCTCTGCTCTTTCTTCTGACATTGTTATTTAGATGCTACAAATAAGTTTTTAGATCTTTTTAATATACTGTATCAACACCTTCAGCAGATTGCTTAGTTTCCTTATCAGTTTTGTTAGAATTTACTGATTCTTCTCTTGAAAATTGTTGATTTTTGTTGAATTTGACGTGTTTAGCTACTTGAAATACCCCGCTAGCAAGTGCTGTCAGTCTTCCTCCTTTTAATGCCAAGAGACCTACAAAGTTTGTTAATTCTCGATTAACCAAATTATCTTTCTTCAAATCATTGCAAAGAGCATCTATGTCATCTACCGGAACTAAATAAGAAATAAGTTTGGAAACTAATTCTAGGGAAGAATCTACCAATCCTCCGTTAATTTTCTTACCCATTACCGATTGATAACGATTAAAATATTTTTCTACATCTTTTGCAGATAATTTCTTTACATCTCCCAGGTTCATTTCAATTCCTAAATATTCTTTTGTTGTCCCGAGAACAGCGAGAATGGCAAGAGATTCTTGTTTTATTTCAAGTTCGTCGTACTCAATCTTTTCTTCAGCTTTTCCATCTGTTTGGTTAATGTAATCTTCTACGCTTGTCATCTTTTTTGTTAAATCACTTCGGGTATCTCTAAATAGCAATTAAATGGGTAACGCAAAGATAAACATAACCTAGAATATTTTTCGGTTTTCAGGAGTTGTACAAACTTTTTCCCCAATTCATAATCCAAATCGCCGCCGTAATCTTCGAAAAACATTTTCATCCCTTTCTGCGACGGATTATGAAAAGTAACAACGCAAGCTACATTTTCGCGGAATGGCTTTGCTATGGATGTCAATTGCTGGGTTAGAACCCAAACTGATAAACCATGATGTCTTCCGGAGAATGCCAAATCTATGAACTTATTTGATCTTTTCTTCAGATCGTTTGAAACGGCGCAATCATCCAAAATTATTAAAGTATTTGTTCCGGAGAATAAAGTTTGGCAAACAGTTAGTAACTCATTAATCTCCTCTACGTTACTTGCATCCGGAGATAATACAAAAAAACGCTCATCCTTATTAGCAAAATTATGATAAGTTTTATTTTTAGAATAAGTCGGACAAATTAACACAATATATTCAAAAACTTTCCGGAATGGCCCGCGGAGCTGTTCAATTAAGTACTTTGTTTTTCCGCAATTTGTCGGTCCAGTTATAATACAATGGAATGGTATTTTATCTCGCAAATCTTCCATGATTTTTGTATCATAACTAAATGTTTTTAAATTTAGTACTTAATTGATCTCAAACTTGAATTCATAATCTCCATCATTGCGTCAGCTACGACAAACATATGACAAGTTATGGTTCCAGTTCCTCCTTGTTTCCTCTTAATTTCTATTTTTACGCCATCATGAGTATTATTTAGTGCAAGTCCGCCGCCATGAATACCATTATCTGGATGAGTTCTAGTATCAACCCAAAGAGCAAACTTATCCGCGTAAAATTCTTTTTCTTTCAAAGAAATTTGCAAACCATCATCCCGACGAAATCTTTTCTTCACGGATTCCCAAAGATCGGACGGAATCATTCCCCTAGAGTATATTCTATTTGGAACACCATCAACATCAATTTCAACGGAAGATATACCTGGATTATAAAAATTTTCAGAATCCCTTGCTCCTGCGGCTTGGGGTGATAAAAACAAAAACAATATTCCTGTCATTGATCTTCTCGGTAAATTAATATGCTGATTAATAACGCCATCTCCAGCAATGGAAAATGTAAAAGTTTTGTGCAAAGTAACATTTTCATAAAAAAATCCTTTGCCGACTTGATAAGTTGCTTGCGCCTCGCGCGCCAAGTATTCACTATAAATTGATGAATATTCTAACTCTAAGTTTTTGATTGAATATGATGGTACTTTAGTTGTATCAGAATAAATAAGAATATTGGCGATCGGGGCAAGAGTAATCTCAAATATAAGATGATTTTCCAACGCTTTCGGATAAAAAACGCCGTGATCGTTTAGAATAGGATGATTTATTGGTATTCTATACTTTGATCCATGAACATTGGCGAGAGCAACTTCTTTTACATCTTGTGTTTTCATATCTCCGGCTTTTGTTCTAATTTTTCTAATATTTAACGTAGAAATTCCTTGTTTTAATCTATCCTCTCGCTCTTCTTCGGTTAAGAATAAATCATGATATGTTTGAAATAAATCATATCCTTGAGTATCTTGCAATGTTTCTCCTCCAAAAAGAACTTTCAGTCTGGTTACAAGATTACGACCCACATTATTCACAACTGTGTTATTAGCATGCCCCTCGACATCTAAATCAAATAGAAGAGATACACTTCCGGGCACAATCACCAAATTCTCGGAAAGTTTTGGAATATTTATGTATAATGTTTCTCCTGGACTAGCTGAGGATGGATTTAGAGTAATTCGATTTAGGGTTGATTCTGCTTTCAAGCCAAATGGTTCTTTGGGAATTCTATTTGGGTTAATTTTTTCAGACGTCATTGTAATTTATAAGATACTTTGATTAACCTTTAAACCTTTTCTAACTTGGAAATATGTTTTAATAAACCTTCTCTCGCCTCGGGAATTAAAATCATAATATTAAAAATTTGATCACCGTCTTCCATATATAGAATTTTTTTCCTAATAATTTTTTTCATAATGTTGATTTGGTATTCGGTAAATTTTATTTCTTCTTCCTCCTCAACCATTTCAATTTATAAGATACTTGTTTATTTTTAAATGATGACAAAAATATCGGCTACGCCGGCCCCGATCTTCGAGCGGATATATTATTCGGCCGAAGGGTATTGGAAAGGATATTCTGCGATTCCTAAATTAGCTGAGAAAGCGAAAGTAAGTGAAAATGAGGCAAAACAATGGTTGCAGAAACAAGCAATATGGCAAATTTATCTACCCGCGCCAAAATATATACCTAGGCCGCACTGGACTGTGGATAAACCCAATCAGATTCACCAAGCAGATTTATTATTTTTACCGCATGATAAAGTTGGAAGAAAAACTTATAAATATGCGTTAGTCTTGGTTGATATCGCCTCGAGATATAAAGATGCTGAGCCATTAACCTCAAAAGAAAGTCGAGAGATATCAGAAGCTTTTAAGAAAATATATTCTAGAAGATTGAAATACCCAAAAACATTAATGGTTGATCCTGGGAAAGAATTTATGGGAGAAGTTAGTAAACTCATGAATTACCATAATGTGAGAATGCAAAGAAGTGAAGCTGGTAATCATAGAGCTCAAGCATTTGTGGAAAATGCAAATAGAATATTAGGAGAAAGATTATTTAGTCATCAATATGCGCAAGAAATGATTAGTGATGATCGATCACGTGTATGGGTGAAAAGATTACCAGATATTCTAAAAACTTTGAATAATACACTTATGAGAATAACCGGTAAAGAGCCTGATAAGGCTATAAAAATGAAAGAGGTTGATATTAAACCTAAAAATTACAAACGGGTTGTGGGGCTTTATGAGGTTAGACTACCAACTGAAGTTAAGGTTAGATATTTATTATCTCCCGGTGAACTTGAAGGCGGAGAAAGAAGAAGAGCCACAGATCCTATTTGGAGTATAAAAGTTTATTATATTTCTGGAAGTAGAATTTCTCCTAATCAGCCTGTTTTATACTTTTTAGAGGACGGGCCAAGAAGAGGTTTTGTGCGTGAAGAATTACAGGTTATTCCGGATGATACAGAGTTACCCCCTAATTCTGTTCTAATATAATGGTTTTGTGCGAATTCCATCCTCATAAACCCATCTTTTATCGTAATAAGCATTCAATCCTTTTTTAATTTGTGTATATGTCACAATTTGGTTATCATTAACTCTAAATCCTGTATTTTGTGCCATATCAATTGAGCCATTCAAAGCTGACATGAATCTATCCCATTTTACTTCATTTTGACAATGTTTTTCTCCCTTAGTACTATACTTTACTTTTCCATTCTCATCCTCCGCGTAATAGCATTTTGATGAAAGGGCAATCATTCTAATACCATCAAACTCCATCTTGAATAAACCCGGGGTTTTATCGTGATATTTAGAAGTTGAAAGGAATTTTTCTTTTCCGCCACTAAAGTATTCTTCTCTCATTTCGGGTTTTATAATATCATCCAAATTTTCAGAAGAAATTGCCATGTACATTGAATCTGTATCCATTTGAATCAACTCAAAATCCTTTCTATCTATATAAATATCCAGAAAATCGTAATAGAATTCCAGCATTCTTAATTTTGCAAGCTGATAAACCGCTATTCCGCATTGATAGGGCCTGTCTATTTTTATTAATCTTTTTCGTTTTATTATTTCATATGTGCCATTTATTTCATTAAGATCCTCAAAAAAAGCAGATCTTAGGGATTTTTCAACCTCTTCCTCATCCTGAGTATACTTTGTGATATTATGTTTTTCTTTATCTTCTATCATTTTACCATAAAAAGAATTTCCCCTAAGTTTATTTGTATCGGCTAATTCTTTACAACCTTTGTACTTGGGTTTTAGTTTTTCAATCAGTACTTTGATATCTTTATTTTCTTCAATAACTTTGAAAATATCAGGAAATTGGTTTAATTCATTGGTAATTTTTACCACGTCATCAATTTTGTTTTTATCAAATGCTTTACCTAGTTGTTCCAATAAAACCTCAATATCTCCATTTCTTCTTGCATCTGCAACCTCTTTTGGGAAAAATCCAAATGGCCTTCCCGATTCATACTTTAAAATATGATGAATGGCGGTAATCTCCAATCCATGATTAAGATACCATTTTATCATAGGTGTATATAAAAATATCTTTTTTGCTTGGGTAACACCAAGTAATTTTTTGTTATCTTTTAGATGTTTTCTACCTGTTTTTGATTGGTATTTTTTCATATGTTCTGGTACTAAATATTCAGGAACTTCATCTACAATGAATAGAGGTGAAAATTCTTCAAACTTTTCTTTTAGGCGCTCGGGAGTATGAATATCAACTTGGCAAAATCCGAAAAGATTTCCATCAAGAATATCTTTACAAATCTTCTTAATAATTTTAGGATCTGATGGATTTTCAATAACAACGCATTCTTCTTTCCCACATGGCATTTCTTGACCAGAACAAGATAGATATAAACCATTTGCGTCATAACCAAGAATTCTTGCACATTTTTCCGGATTTTTATATTTATGGGAGCGAATCATTGTTTTTTCTACCTCCGCATATCTCATAAATATAATACTAGGGCCTCCAACCATACCCGTTTTCAATAATTTATAGCTCTTATTTTTATCGCATATTTTACAATCTTTTCTTATTTTGAAACATTTTTTACAAAACTCATCCTTACAATTTTTATTACACCTATGAATGCAATATTGACCTGGAGCGTACAATTCCGGATCGCCTTTCTTCTTATTTTTTTGGTATTTATTTAGAACAGCCCTCATTGATACCCCTGGAATGGAAACTGCATCTTTTGATATATCAATTTCATCTGGATAATATAATTGCCTTGTTTTTTCAAGGGCTTCCATAAAGGGGATAACATCATGCAAATTATACTCTTTTAACCAATCTAACATTGTAACACATCCCCTCTTTTCGAATTCTAACAAATATTCTTCATATTCTTCTTTGGAAATATTTTCCTTTCTCAATGAAGAGTAAAAATCTTCATGTTTCACTGGACCAACTAAGTCAAGCTTATCATACCCGTCCAATTTTTCATAAGGAAACACAAGTTTTTTGGCTTCACAATTGTTTGCTTTGCACCACTTATCAAAAGAAACTCCGGGCGCAAGGTAGGACATTATATCCAAGAATTTAAAATCCGGTGTTGTTAAAAACATATATCTATTCTGTTTTCTTGCAATAAAAATATCCTTAGTTTTTTGGGTCATGTGTTTTACAAAATGTCTTTTAATTAAATTTATATCATATTTTCCACTATTAAACCCAAAAACAGGTACTTGGTTACACCATTCTTCATATTTTTGTAAGACATTTTTTTGCAAGGAATCTTGATCAGGAAGCGGATATTCTTCTTTAACCTTTTCTACTATATTTTTTCTTATTTCTTCCAATTTTTCAACGAATTCTTTTATCAGAAGATCAGGATTTTGGTTGTAAAGAAAAACGGGGTTTTTTGTTAAATTATCGATTATTGCGGCGCTAACTGGAATATGGGTATGAGTGAAAGTTAAATCATCGGTAACCTTTTTATCTTCTTTTTGCAATAATCCCTCAAAATCGTAATCAATAAAATAGGGATATGGGTTAAATTTCTTTTTGAACCAGATATTAGGTAATTCAGGATTTTCACACTCCCAAACAGATACTAAATTATAACCCAAACTTTTTATCATATTCTCTCTTTCAATAGTTTTATTATATTTAATCTTATCGGTTGCTGAACAAGGACACCCATGCCATTTACAGCCATAAAACTCAAAAACAGTTTTTGTCTCGGGTTCATATCCATCGAACAAAATTTCATTTCCCTCCTCATCCCTATAACACCTTTCACCTCCATGCCCACAAAGCGCATGATGAATATGTTTTCTAATAATTTTAGATTGGTGTTCTATCCACCTACAAGCTTTATAACTAAAATTTATTTTACCCCCGTAAAAAACTTTGTCAGATTCATTAATGATATGTTTTATCTTTTCTCCTGTGCATACTATTTGTGTTTTCCCCCCTGTGCATGTTTCGTTCATAAAATGCCTTTTTAAATCTTCATGTCTAGTAAATTTTTGTTTACATCCTTGGCATACCCAATTTTTTGCAAGAGTATCTAGATCCTTGATGAAAAACCCATGATTCTTATAAAGACCTAAATTTAAAGTTGGTAAATTATCTATGAAATTATTCTTCCCAAAAACCAATTTCCAAACATTGAAATTTTTTATATCTTTCTGCTCATAAACCCTGATATTTATGGAAAAAGTTTTTGAAATTTTCTCAAAGTCAACCAATTTTGTTGGTCTAACCTCTTCTTTTTTTAGTTTTTTGCGACCATAAAAAGTTCTAGCTAGATATAATGATCTTCTCTCTACATCCTTTTCAGGATTTTGTTTAATTTTTCTGATGTTTTTTGTTTTACCATCAATAATATTCATTAAAATAGCCAAACACCGCCATACACAAAGATTATCATCTTTTTCATCTACCGAGTAGATACATCTTTTCTTTCGTAATTCATCTGGTAATCTTCCACACCCAACTAAAGGCTGTCTAGTATTAATAACTTTTACTTGTACTTCTGTAAACACAACTCCTCCCTCATTAACACCTGGTTTATTAATCTTCTTTTCTGGGGGTAAATATGCTCTCAACCAAGCATCTCCTTCTAAACTCAATCTCTCACCCTCACACCTCTCAATATATTTTTTTATTTCTGAAAGGGAATTAAAAGTTCCACCGCTTCTAAATGTATGAGAAAGAGTGGTTATTTCTCCATTTCCTCTTCTTATCGACGCAGAAAAACTAAAAACAATTCTTGCCCCCATTTCTATTTGGGGTCCCAATTCATTTAAAATTATTTCCGTTAAATCGTTATTTAGATCCCTCCAAATTATAATATCAGCATTTCTATTATTTGGAAGTACAAGATCTTCTTCAAGCGGATTAGATGAAAAAATTTTAAGGATTATTGTTCTTTTCTTTTTAGTTTTTTCCTTCAATTCATTCAATTCATCTCTCACAATTTCCGAAAAATCTTTACCTTCCTTTTTCGTTTGAGATTTTTTAGTATTGGCAAGTTTTATAATATTTTTATTGATTAAATCCACAAGCCTTTTATTTATTGGTTTGAGAATTGGAACGTTAATTTCAGGTACAGGCTCATCAAGAATTGGTTTTTTAGGTTTAATGTGAAATATTTCTTGTAATTGATCTGGATGTTTATCAAAATACCTATCAATTCCTATATTTTTCCGCAACTTTTTAATAGCCAAATTTTTTGGGTAAAATTTACCCTTTTTCTTTAAAATTTTTTCGAATTCTTGAATTATTAACTCTTTGTTTGTTGGGTGAAATTTGCCATTTTTTCCTGGCTTTTCTTCAGAATTTTTCTTTCGGTCCATCACTAATCTTATGAAGACTTCATATCCTTTAAATCAATTTTTTGTGATCTCAAAAATCCCCGCCTATAATTTTGCAGAAAAAAAAATCAATTTTTCCGACAAATTTATAAGCAGAATTATGAACTTGCGTAATCAAATCAGACTCACTTCCCCCTAACCTTGAAAACCTCCTTATCAATTCATCTCATTCTACTCGATGATAAGGGATTTACCCATTAACCTAAAACCCGACTTATCATTTTTTCATCGCACTCTTCTTGATAAGGGGTTTATCCTAGACTTACAACCTCAAAACCCATTAACCTAAAACCGACTTATCAATTCATCTCACTTTTCTTCATGATAAGGGGTTTATCCTAGTCTTACAAGCTCCCTTAACCTAAAATCCATCTTATCAATTCCTCCACAAGCTCTTTTGATGATAAGTGGGTTATCCTAGTCTTGCCTTATACTTGAAATCTCCCTAAACCCCCTTAACCTAAAAAGCACAGAGATTTTCAGTCAAATTCAAAAAATAACCTAAAATCCATCTTATAAACACGCTTACATAGTAGTCCTTTGTTTACTGTGTGCTGGGAGCGCAAGTCAACACTAGAAACTCGATTGTGGGCACTGGTGGTGGAGCGATCGAGACTCAACAAGAATTCTTGGCCCTGTTTGAGAGTAGTGTGATCGAGAATGACATTTCGAGTTCGATCCAAAGGTATCAACTGGCCACTCAAGAAGCTAAATTAAGACTTGATTTAGCCATTGCTCCTGGAGTGTGGTTAATGCCCAGTAACATGATCATAAACACAGAGAGTGTGATCGGGTATAACAACAACCTCATGAAGGCTACAGATGAGATGAAATTTGGTGTCAACACAAACATAAACCTGGAGACTAAGACTGTGGGAATCAGCCATAATCTGGGGTCCTCAAAGGTCAAATTGCCACATGCAACTGTAGAGACTAAACGATCACCACCAACACCAACGATTGATCCTCAACCCGAAATCAAAGAAGAAACAAATACTAATCATGAAACCAACCTGATACTATTTATCGTTGGAGTTGGAGCTCTAGCTTGGCTGATCTTCAGATAAAAATTGAAATGGCCAATCCATAGATCATGACTTCGTAAATCATGACATCATTGGCAATCGTTGGCAGTAGATACTTCGATGACTACATTTCCTTGAAAGAGCAAATAAGTAAAGCCCTCAAGAAATGGAAGCTGGATCTCTCAGACATTGAATTGATTGTGTCTGGGGGTGCAGAAGGGGTTGATGAACTGGCTAAAGATTTTGCCACTGAAAAGGAGATCCCATTCAAAGCGTTTGAACCTCAATGGGACTATTATGGCAAGGCGGCTGGGCCAATTCGCAATAGAGCTATCATGGAGTGTGCGACGCATGTATTGGCCTTACCTTCTCGTTATTACTCACCAGGTACCAAATCCGCTATTAAGTTGGCTAGGAAATACAAGAGAGAGGTTATAGTCGTTTATGTCTAATGATTAAGTGAACTTTTGTAACGTGAAGCGCGTTACAAATGTCTTTGGATACCTCACAAAGGCCCACACTTTTCACAATCCCTTCGTAGCTTATAATGATAGCAAATATACTCTCCACTACACATATGGCACATCCGTTTCTTATTATTAGTCTTAATTCTACCATGTTTACAATAACGATGAGGGCTACACACTTTACAACGATCTCTATGTCTATCGTGTGAACAGATTCCACCACCGGGACATTCTTTACAATAATATTTATGTCTGCCACGTTGACAGATACCTGAACCACCGCACTCTTTACAATAATATTTTGTTCTACCATGTAGGCAGATTCCAGCACCGGGACACTCTTTACAAGTTGATTTTTGTCGGCCATGTGAGCAAATACCAGCGCCACCACACTCTTTACAACAATACTTCTGAACACCATGTTGACAAATCCCAGCACCACCACACTCTTTACAACAATATTTTGTTCTACCATGTAGGCAGATACCTGCACCGCCACACTCTTTACAATAATATTTTGTTCTGCCATGTGGACAACGTTTTCTTGGTTTAACTTGAGCACAATCCATTGTGTATATACCACTACAGTACAACCATCGACCATCAGTTACACTTTTGTAACGTGAAGCGCGTTACAAATGTCACACATTCTCTCTATTTTACTCCCACGCTAAAACCAAACTTCCGTTTTAATACCACGCCCAGTATAAATGCATTCCATTCATACTTTTACGACATGGCAACCAGCAATTCTATAAGTGGGTTTGATGTTTACTTTCTAAAGGCCCGTTTCTAACGTCGCTCAGGAATGTAATGACGTCAATGTAAAACCATTTTGAACCGGAAACTTTTTGACCTCACTACGCCCCTCTAATATAACTTTTGTAACACGATCCATGTTACAAAAATATCATGCATGGTTACCAATAAGTCCCCCAACGCTCCTTCAACTCTTGAAACTCTTCCAAATCAAGACACCAATATACAAACCTACTTGGATGCCATGCTACAGACATTAGCTCTCCCCAAATATTATTTCGGAAAATACATCTGTGTGTGCCCTTCCAGGCCTCATGTAACAACTCGTCTTTGAAACTTATGTACACCTTAACTACAAGATCTCCGATAAGAAGTTCATCGACAGAATATGGCCGTTCGAGATCAGGATCCACCATCCCAAACAGAGCTAAATCTTCAGCGCCCTTACATAAGTTCTCAGCGATGTCTTTGATACACAACTTGTCAAAGTCTTTCGAATATTCATATACTATTTCGTTATCGTCAATGGGAAAATGAGCCATGGTAAATACAAGACGAACCTTCTCAATCAAACACTGGTTGAAACTAGACACCCTATATAATATGTTTGATTTGTATTCTTCCAGAAAATCATTAACTCCTAACCAATCCACGTTGTCATAGAGAAAGTCAAATGATGTTGGCATTCTCATCTCGTCCATGTAAGGCATTTCGCAAAGCTGTACCCGATGGTGCAACACTCGACCCAAAATCCCACTTTAACAACTCGACCCCCACCCCACCCCCCAAAGGACATCGACGATCCAAACGAAAAAATTGGCACCTTAAAGAAAATCATCGATCGAAAAACCAAACAAGTCAAGAGACTCGAACCAATTAATTATGCACAAACTCAAATCGACCACACCCAAAACCACGAATTCGCAAAAAAATCGTAACATCAAAATCGACCACACCCAAAACCACGATTTCGCAAAAAAATCGATCGAAAATGAAATTGTCCCAGAATGCCCACAATCCAACTACTTGGTTTGCACTGAGAGTATATTTTTACTGCTATGGCGACTGCGTATTGTGGTGCAGAAGGCGTAGTTTCAAATGCCTTTCTGGTCTGGCCAATCACTACCGATGCACAAGGTTCGATGAACCAATCAAAACGAAAAGCGAACACGTGAGTAACAAGCGCGGGAAAAGTTTTGCTAGCTTGTCACAACTGATCTTGGTTTACTTCTGATTGGTCCAGAAAGTCGCGCCTTTTCGTTCGCCAGTCACCTGTTATAGCAATGCAAAGCCAAATCAATCTCGAAATGTTTCTATGCCTAGAGTAGCTGTAGTAAGTGTAGTAGCTCAGGACATTTCATGGGGTCATACATGAACTACTGACCCGAAATTGACGTGTGCTTTCCACACTGAATTGGGATATACTTCATGTGAGAATGACATGCATCCGGGACATGGCATGTATAATATACTGTGGGGGATGCATATGCGTCATTGTTACATGAAAGTATATACAAGTGAATTGGATATCGCCTAATACTCACAAGAGCGTTTGATCATTCACAATTTTTCTTGCGTATTTACTGTTCACATACAAGGAAGTCTCTAAACTTGAAACTTTCAGTATCTCTTTCGGCGCTATAAGTTTTAAGGAAGTCTCTAAAGTTGATACTTGTCAATATCTTGGTCGGCCATATTCGTTTTTTTTTTCGCTCCCGAGAACTAAGAAACTAGCATGGCCGCGGCGCACAGAGGAGATACTGAGGTTTCAGTCGCGCCTTGTTTGCATGTGCCGCGATCACCGATGGAGGAACCTGCTGCGCTTGTAGAAATCTGTTTCACGAGTTGTTCACAGCTACCAATTTTTTCCAGCCCCAAAGATTTAAGGCATTTTCAATATTTCGTTAATAAGCTAAGTGCTAGCAGAGCCCGCAAAGTCGGCCCTCTCGTTGGCTGTTTTTATGTTTTTGAAATAGGGAGTGTACATTTCGCGCGGCTAAACGTTGAGACAATGATGAAGCTCAACGAGTGGGCCGGCTCGCAGGCGCGGGGCTGACTTAATTGTTTATCTTTCAAAACCATATTTTGACAGTAGTTGCTTATACTACAAAATTGAAAAATGTCCAGCAAATTGACAGACTAGTTTTGAAACAGAAATGAAGAGAAGCATGTTTTTCCTTTTCTACTTTTTTTTTTTCAATTTTGAACTGTTTACTGGTAGTTGAAGAGCTAACCATGTTTCACATAACCAGCTTGAAAATGCATTGTTTAGGGGAATCTACGGTACACACTGTTCTGTGTCATTATTTACCCTAATGGGGCGCCTCAACTGAACTCATGGCTGGGTGTTGACTGTAAAAACGCATCGTTCTTGTCAGGAATAAGTCTGATGACTGACACACAGTTGACACTTAAAACTGGTACATTTCCTTCTAGTGTGAACTTGCTGTCAGAGAGCCGTCCATTTCTTCATCTCTTGTTGCGTTATCCAGAGATTTCTGCTCAGCGTTTGCAATCATAAGAACGTAAGATTGGTCAATTTCATTCTTTGCCCGTGCAGTGTCGTGATAGTCCAGGTTGCTCTGTTCAACTGCCGTCTGTCGAATGACTAGGCCAACCAAAAGTCCAAACAAAACGACAATCGACAGAATTAGTCCTTTCTGGTAGTTTGTGGTTGCCATTCAAAGTTACAGTCAGCGAACCTTTGGAAATCAGTGAAGGTGAACAAGTTTGTTCTGCTGCGACGGTGCCGGTCTGGCTGATCAATGATGAAGTTCAGCACTACTGACAATGACTGATGGCGTAACTTTGAGCGATTTATCGATAGATCTTTTTAGTGACTTACGCTTGATCATTTCAACACTCTTGAACTGAAGTGGTGAGAACCCGCTCAACAGAATCGTCCTTTACGAGCATGAATTATTCATTGTCTTTGTAACTGCAAGCTGGCTGCGTTCCTGTTGATTAAGAAATGTTTCACCCCGCCCCCTTTTTGGAAGTTTTTAAAGGTTTCAACACCGCCATGTAGGCACAGTAGTGTAGTGGTTAGCGTGTCGGACTTCCAAGCTGAAGGTTTGGAGTTCGAGCCCTAGTGCTGGTACTGTGTTGTTTCCTTTATAGACAAGAAACTTTACTCCACACTGTCTCTCTCCACCCAGGTGTATAAATGGGTACCAGCGATATAATGTTGAGGGGTGACCCTGCGATGGACTAGCACCCCATCCAGGGGGGAGTAACAACACTCCCACGTGCTTTTAAAATGCTACAGAAACCGGGATAAGCTCCGGCCGTTTGAGCCTTAATGGCTCGTGTGCGCCTTTGCCTTCAACACCGCTATGGTTCTGTTATTTAGAACTTAATATTAGGGAAGGTACGTTTATCATTAGGGGGAGAGGGCTGAGGCCTCAGAGGGGAGGGCCATCAGTGAAAGTGAGCACCAAAAGGGGAGGGCCATACCAGTCACGTGAGCTGTTGAAGGCAGGGTCACACATCTTTTCCAGAATTTTCCTGATGAGAATTTTTGTAATGTTGCTTTCCATTTTTCTTACAGATTAAGTTTTTCTTTTCGCCTACTTTGATTTAATTTCGTGTTTTATCATGGGTACTAGGTTTAATACATTTCTACATGTATATTATGCCATGGCACATAGTTTTCTCGGAGGACTCGTGTCCTTTTTCGTCCGTAACGAGAAGTGCTTGACACAGGTATCGTTTCTTCAGCTTCTTGCTGTTGGCTATCTACTGCCTGATCTCCTGAGTCGTTTGGTTCTGACGAGGTACTGGTAGATCCAAACATGCGCTCTACCCTGTCACTGTCATTGTCAGACTCTGAATTTGAGTCAGAGGCTGGCTGAATGTTGGTCTGACTGTCCTGCACAATAGAAGTCAAAATCTTACTGCCAATATGTGCCTTCACCACCTTCACTTTCTCATCTGTTTTTCCTTTAAATGATGTTTGGCTTCATAGGTAAGTTTTTAATGATGCTTCAATCGTGTGCGAGAAGTTTCCTTTTCCTGCAGAGGCCTGTTTGGAAATGTTGGAAATTTTTGTTTTTGAGAGGCAGATTTCGCATGCTAAGCAAATAAACCTTACCTGTTAAAATAACCAAAAGCAATGCCGGCTAGTCGAAGAAAGAAGCGCGTGTATTTTCCCTTAGATATTTTATGTTCAAAAGTTTATAATAGTCAAGGTTTATACTTCCATATTCAAACTTCAGCTATACAACGTAAATATCCCACACACTGATTGTTCGCATTTTGCTCGTTTCAGTGCGCACACATTCAATATCGAGATATATTTGTATTCAAACACTTTGCATTCACAAGCGAAACGTTCTGAGGTTTCTACACGGCATGGAACATACCATGTAGTAGAGAGGGGAGGGTCGCACTTTGTCAGTCACCTAAAGGTGGGGTGGGGGTCAGGACTTTTTTTCTTCAAACGCGAGGGAGGGCCAACACTTTTTTGGAAAAAATACCAAAATTCCCCAGCCCTCCCCCCCCCCAAGTAAAAACGTACCTTCCCTTATTCTACCTGGGGTCAAAAAGGGCTACATCATTGTTTGCAGGTACTGTACAGTCTTTCCGTGACAACTTACAGTAGCACTGTGACTGTTAAATAAGAATCTCTTCCAGGGCCTCATTTTAAGTAGAAGTTCCTGTAATAATGTTCCATGGTGGCTTTAATTTTCTGGAGAGAAAAACACAAATTGCACTGAACCGACAAATTTCTTGCTCTGAGTAGCTAGTGTTAAAACTGTTAGTCCATGTTTAAATCAAATCGACAGTTTCACACGGAATTTGACAGATTCCAGCCTAAATGTCACTGAATTTCCGGGACTTGAAAGATCTGAACTGAGCTGGAGAGCCTAATCTACCAGTGTCTTGTAAGTCCACCGTCACACATTGTTTACATGTGGAAAATAGGTACTGCGTACGGTCTCTGCCTTAGGAATAAGTTTCTTAGCTCAAGTCAAAACTTTTCTACACTTCTGGCCTACTTACTTTAATTTGTTGTTTTAACCAGAACTTGAATCACGATGCCAAAGTCGACTAAGGTATCTCTTTTCACTCTCACAATGTATATACACATTAAAACTAATGAGAATTAAGTAATCTATTAACTGAGGAACGCAGCAAACTGAGATCTAACAGCAAAATCTTCAAACAGACGCATTAGAATCCACTCAGGAAAATCACCCAACCAAAATACTGAAATTGAATTTGTTCAGGATACAACAAATGACTATGCAAGGGACTTTCCGCTAAATCGTTAGCAAAATTCAGCGTGGATTTCTCAAGCTGTCGCAAGTTCCATTTAGAGGTTTAGTTTAAATTTCATGGAGGCAAGTATTTATTTCTGGATTTTTCACAACTTGAAGTGTATCACTAGTGTCACGGTATGACGTCTTTGTGTCTTTCCTTCTCTCTCAGTTATCATTTATAAAGAAAACGCACCCTACCCCTGTAGTTTTCAGTTATATATAGTTTTCGAAATAATTCCAGTGGCAGTAAGAACGTTAACCCTAAGGATTTTCAGAGGTTTGTAGTAATGAAACCTGGCCAGGGATTTACTCATAAAGGCTTACAAATCAAATGAACCAGGCCTAAAATAACAAGATTATTGACCTGTTTGTGACGAACACGTTTTTATGTGCATGTGTAGCGCGGAATACCTCTGAGACCACTACATAAAGTCTTTAAAACAATAGGTGTTAGGAAAAAACTAATTGAAAACATAATTACAAACAGCAATTCATTGAAATTCAAAATTCAAACATGACCCAAACAAACTTCACCAGGATTTTCCAAACAATCTCTTTAACATACGTTTAAGTCAGTTCAGCCACTAAAAGCAAGCACATCAAAGGAAGAAATAGAAAGTAACAGATCAATGTCAATAGAACCAACGGAAAGAGCCGTATCCAAGTAATTCAATCGAAATGTACTGTCAATGTAGGCCCCGTTCGTTTAATATTCAACAGGAATTATATCTACAGTTTAACGGCTGCTTGTATGATCAAAGCTTAATATTAAACTCACGTAGAAAGGCGTTGGTGGTTCTTGAAATTGAATATTGGGTTCCTTAATTGTTAATTGAGCGGCTCAGTGTTGTTCTCCTATTTTGAAATGCATATGTGGACAAGATCAACCAAAACAGCGTTGTCTTTTAAGCTAGATCCAGTGTACTTTGTGAAGCCTGAAATAGTCGACTGTGGTAAACCGCCTTCCGTCAAAAGCGCGAAATCTCGTGCAGCAACATGCATTAAGCGCACTGAAATCCCTTGTGGAACAGTTGGCGCAACTGGGCATGACGTCATAGGGAGCGCATGCGCAGGTTGAGATCAAACTTAGAACAATAGACTACCCTAATTTTTCCATATGATATCAGGTGCAGCCGGCGTGGTCTAGTGGATAGAGCAGTCGACTAGGATGCGATAGGTACCGGGTTCGAAACGTGGGTTGGTTCTCGATCTGGCTTGGGGGCTGGGCCATCCCACCCCCTTGGCGTTTCTGCGAAGGTGTCTAGGAATTACTCTCCATCTGGCTTGGGGGCCGGGTAATTTCACCCCTCCATCCGCACGTTTTTTATTATATAATTTTTATTTTTTCATAATTTAACTTCAAAAACACAGGCAAAGGAATCCATATACACTGTTCTGAGGGCTTCCTTTTTTCCTTTTTTTCTTTTTCTCCTTTTCTTTGTACTTTAATGTGTAAGTAAAATTGGACTTTGGTATTTTCCCCCTGCCTATTTTTTTTTCAAAAATTACCATTAACAGAAAGTCCACAGGGGCAAACTTTCATTATATGGGACATGAGAAAAAAAAGAAGTAATTGTACCTGTTACATTGCTCTTATTTTCTTTTTCTACTTTTTTCTTCTTTTTTTTTCCTTTTACATCTTCTCTTGTGCTTTAATGTCTAAATAAAATTGGCCTTTGGCATTTTTTATTCCTTACCTTTTTTTCCAAAAAATTACCATTAAGCAAAGGTTCACAAGGGCGACGCGTCATTATATAGGACACAAAAAAGGAAAACCAGAAGAACGTTTACCAGTTACAGTGTTTTCTGAATGTGAACGCTTGAAAGACGTTTTTTTCTCTTTTCTAGGCACCTGATTTTCCTAAAAATTTCAATTTCTCCCTGAAGTTTCGGTTTTTTATATATGACTATGTGCGAAAAGCACACCTCGAGAAGAGGATATTCTTTGGTTTACACTGTAGTTGATTAAAAAGTAGAAGGAAACAGACCCTCAAAGTAGACAGCTCGCTCTGTCTGCTGCTATTGTTATCACTGATAGCTGGCCGGAACCGTAGACATGATCTAAAGGGAGTGAAACAGGTAGTCAGAAACATCTACCTAATAATTTTTGTACAACTGTGTAGTGATTTTGTGATTGATTTTACAAAACAGCAGATTATTTCTTTGGATCTCTTGAGCATCTCTTTCAGAAGTGTAAATATGTTTTATAAAAGTTTTCGCACTCATTTAAAATTGCTCTATTTGTTGTAGCAAAGTGTTTCCGCCAATTTTTAATTGGCCACTATTCACCTCGATTTCAGAGTATATTTTTTATTAGTATAAATACTCAGGTGATTATACAAAACCGCGCGCTCTGATTGGTTCGCTATCTCGGATTATTGGCCGATAATCACCTCGACGAACAAAATGGCTGCCAGTCGTTCGCGCGCTTTTGATGAAATAGAACTTTTTCTCGTTGTAAAATGCTTTTCTCTTCTTTTTTGAAATAATCACCTGTGTATTTATACTAAAACAATTATTCGCCTTAGGCTCAGTGATTCTCGGTGAATATTCACCTCGACTTCGTCTCGGTGAATATTCACCGAGAATCACTTCGCCTTCGGCGAATAATTGTTAAATATTGAAGCATCTAAACAATAGTAGGCGTACATCACTCTGCTGAGATTCTTACAACAAATTCAGTTACCGTCAACAGATGGATCTAACCGACTGATTTATTAAGAAAATTCCATTTCTTTTTCACCTGTTTTCAAAACAAATATTTGATGAGTAACCATCTTTGTTTTTATTTAACAACAATGCAAACAAGCAAGCTTAAAAGATGACTGGAACTAAGTTTATTTTCCCCTTGTTTCAACACTGATAAGCCATAAGGCGCTTCTTAATCTTTCACGTTGTATCAGATAGATCTGAAAGAGGTCTTGGCAGTTACAGCGGGATGCCGTTGCCGTTGTAGTTTTCAAAGGTCTGAGCAGCTGACAGTACATGAAGGCCATAGATGGGGAGGAGAGACACACAGCTGTTTCTGGTGTGCAGGGTTGGCACTGTACCTTTAGCAAGAGTTGTATGCCGTTAGTTGTAACTGCCTTAAAACAGTGCCAGAGGCCTAACATCAAGGTGAGACAATTTTCATCTAATTATTATTCCTGGAGATAGTACTAATAATTTCAGCGACTGATTGACTGATCGAGAACGTAACAAACAGCAATTCACTTCTTTTCAAATCTTCTCAAGCCTTGAATAAGTAAATGAGATTAGACTCTGTTTCCATTTGGTTTACATTTTTTCTTTGCCATTTATTTTTTTAAATTACCACAAACACAAGGTTGACAAGGGCAATCCATTATTGGATACAAAATTTAAAAAAAAGACATTGTATCAGTTAGAGTTTTTTTTTTCAGTTTGACATATTTGACAAGTTCCATTTAGACTCTCCATTGGCAGTTACAGTATCAAATATATTTAGTGTAGAGGTTTAGTTTAAATTTCATGGAGACAATTATTTATTTCTGGATTTTTCACAACTTGAAGTGTATCACTAGTGTCACGGTATGACGTCTTTGTGTCTTTCCTTCTCTCTCAGTTATCATTTATAAAGAAAACGCACCCTACCCTATAGTTTTCAGTTAAAATATGTTGACGTATATCCGAGATACATTGTTTGTTGGCAACTTATCAGAGTTAACAGTCCGTTGGTTTGAGCTTCAAATTCTAAATTGTTTCTTCGAAAATAACCAGGCCCCCATGATCAGTCAATAAGTCATCCGTCAATAAGTCATCAACTCAATATTGGCACGCCCATTTCTCTAACGTAATGGACGAAAGATTTTTCTGAGCGGCGCCACTTGGAAACTGGAATAAGTCTATTTTCTACCTAATTTGGGGAGCAGCAGTTTTCGGTCTGCATGTTTTTGGCAATGTTTTAAGAAGGACCACTGTAATTTCTCCGGTTCATGGTCTTTCAGTCAGGTCTACGATACAAATAATTCAAAATTGCGCAGTTGAAGTGCCTGCCAGCCTTCTTTTACCTTTTTAAAAGTTCATCAACAGAGGAGAGTGAAAGTGTGGCAATTATCCACGCCTGAAATTATTCCCTTTTAAGAAAAGCCGTTCACGCTTTGAAGGCTGCGCATTGAACTGGAAAAATTGTTTGGATTTGCCATATTGCACTTGTAATGACCTTAACTTTTCACCTGTTTCTTTGCGGCGAAGCGGAATATTTGAAACACGCCTACTCTGCCTATAACCGGCAGATTTCTAAACTTTCTTGTTTTGGTCAAGTGGAGGTTCAGAAGGTTAGTCAGATAACGTTTCCAACGCTAGATCTTTGTCAGAGCTTCATCCAGACTCAATCGTTGTCGCAGTAAATTGCGTCCTCAAGAACTTCTCAGAGGTATATTTAGTATGGATTCTTTGATGTTTTTCTAACCGAGAGCTTCATACGTTTCCAATTAAAAGTTCGGTGTTAACGACCAAAGACAAACATCTTTAAGAATATCAAGTCATTGGAAACAAAAGTCGTCAACATTTTTCATAACACATTTTCCCCAGAGATTGTCTTATTATCGCTTTAAAGCATTTAAAGAAGCCACACAACTTCGATCTTCACTATTTAATTCAGTTATTGTCGAATATTGAGCGACGGTGTGATGAGCGGAAACAGAAGAAAATGGAATCAGAAGAAAAAGGAATCGCTTTCATTCTTCCTCATCTGATTCCACCAAGCCTATGACATCTGTTTTTCCAGTTTTCACACTGGGTATTGAAAATCCGACTACAGTCAGAAAAAAATACCAGAATTAAGTAGGAACCTGTTGACTTAACAAGTAAAATAACTGAAAGATAGCTGTTCAGGTAAGAAAATAGTGTGTCTATCATAGAGAAGTGTCTGTCATGTAGGGTCCAGTTATCACAGGTGTCTGTCTTAAGACTTAGGGCAGAGTTGAGTACAATTCAGGCAGTAATCGGGCGAGGGATTTAAAATTATGATGACGATTATCCCTGAATTGTACGACGCGAGGTCCGATTACCAATTGATTGTGTCGATAACAAAATGCAAGAAACTCGGGAACAAAAATCACAATTTAACAAAATCACAATTTTTCAACGAACGACGTATAAATGTGGCCAGAATCACTTTTATAGTTGTGAGAATTAATTTAAGACGCCCTAAACGCTACAAACGAGGAAATTCATTTTATAGGGATAGCCATCTAATGCGAGGCTGCTGTGTCCACTGAAGTGCATTAACACCAAATCTAACAACAATTATTAAAGGTAAAAGCAGCTTGTGTTTTCCTTCTTAACCCTTATAAGTTGGTATTTTAAAATTGAAGGCGTATTGCAGTCGCCTTTATCCTGTGACCTTGACGTTTTCCGCTATTAAGTCTGAAGTTTGTTTTCGAAAATAAACTGTTCAGTTTTTTTCCCACCCCGTTGCTACATCACCTGTGGACGCTCACAGAGGTTACTTCAGTGTTCAGTTTCTAAAAAGGAAAAACCGCGAAGCTCCGCTGAAGTTTCCTCGATTGCCAAACGCGTGTTCAATATCTTCAAACCTGGGAAGGTTCGCCAGGTTACCCAGTGCTGCGACAGAGGGCTTGGACGCTAACATCCGGGAGCTCACACGCTTGATATCTTCTACTGTTACGTTCTCTGTAACAGGTCATAGGAGAAAACGTTTTAATGTATAGTTAAACGAACGGCACAACATGACGGCATTGCAACCATGCGTGCACCCAAACAAACAGTACCACAGTACAGTACTGTTCAGGAGCTTTCTAAAGAATGGTCACACTGCATGGTTTGATCCACAGATGAGAAAGTTAGAACCACACTGTATAGTAAAACAAACAGTACTGTACTGTGGTACTGTTTGTTTTTTCTTTAGCTTTCTAAAAAATGGTCACACTGCATGGTTTTATTCACAGAAGAAAAAGTTAGAACCACGCTGTACAGTAAAACAAACAGTACCACAGTACAGTACTGTTCAGTAGCTTTCTAATGAATGGTCACACTGCATGGTTTGATTCACAGGTGAAAAAGTTAGTAACACACTGTATACTAAAACAAACAGAACCACAGTACAGTACTGTTCAGTAGCTTTACAAAGAATGGTCACACTGCATGGTTTGATCCACAGATGAAAAAGTTAGAACCACACTGTATAGTAACACAAACAGTACCACAGTACAGTACTGTTCAGTAGCTTTACAAAGAATGGTCACACTGCATGGTTTGATCCACAGATGAAAACGTTAGAACCACACTGTATAGTAACACAAACAGTACCACAGTACAGTACTGTTTAGAAGCTTTACAAAGAATGGTCACACTGCATGGTTTGATCCACAGATGAAAAAGTTAGAACCACACTGTATATTTCCTCCTGCAACAAATGTTCAAGCTGAGAAATGGGGGTTATACCTGTGAATTATTTTGTCTGGTATGCAGTGTTTGCCAAATATCATAACAGGTTAGGTCATATTTGACAATTTCAAGACTGACTAATGGAGAAGAAGAAAAAAAGAATGAGAAAAGAAAAAGTAATGTTTCTTACCGATGCTGTCAAACAATTCTTGCGGAGATTTTCTTTTTCCGAGGCCCAGAACTTGTCTTGAAATGAAAAATATATGTGGTTAGAGTTTTCTTCCAGTACTAAATTTAAACATGATACTGTCAGTAAACAATGCCCTGGCCAAATTTGACATAACTGTCTTTACCTTCCAATATCTTCAAAAACAATCACCCTGGATTCTAAATTCATCATTAACATAGACTGAAGCTGTTTCTTTGCTCTTGATACTTCTTCCTATGGAGCCATGACAAAAGAAATCAGTGAGTATGATGTGTTCAATCATTCCTGGCATGAAATGAGCTGACTACAATGCAGACCAGATGTAAATGCACTGGTAACTATTTCTCTCTAAAGAAACTGGTACTGCGTCGGTGGAAAATTCAAAGACACAGAAAGCGGTTCATCAAATGTCCTGATAAAGTGGGTTTTAACACCGTGAGATTTACGGGTGCTGACATTTGAAGCGTGAACCCTTCGTTAGACGAGTTGTGTTGGGAAAGCAAAAGTTTCTGCCCTAAACAATGTCCCACTTGCACGAAAACCTAACCTTGGTTTGTATTGAAATTACCATCACATATAACTACAAACCTGGTTTATAGCACCACTGACAAGATGAAAGTATTCCTTGACAAGAACTTGTACAAGATCCCTAAGCTGAAACGAAAAACCAACGCACTTTTATCAACATAGCGTAAAAACAAAAAAAAGCATGTGAATTTGTTACTAGTAATCCAAAATTTAACACAGAATCCACTTAATTCAAGTCAAGACAACTAGAGCCATACTTAACATTTTTAGCTAATGCATCAAGACACGGTGCTTTTTCATCCTTTTTCCCCAGATGGTAAATTTCTTTAGGTGCTCCCTCCCCTCCCCTTCACTCTTAGTCTACTTTGCAGCCACTGCCTGATTTATCACGTGGTGGGGGAGAAAACAAAGCGTGACGAACCAGGCAACGGCAGTGAAGAAGACTACTTCCCAATACTACCTCCCCCTTGACAAAACACAGAAAACTGATCATTCTAATGAAAAAGTATGAAAAAATATTTGGAAAACCAGCAGAGGCAGTTAAAAAAAGCACTTTTCTATTTAATGCAAGCCAAAAACAGAACTTGGAATCGAATCGGAAATCCAGCTTGGAAGTCCTCTCACTCAAAAAAGTCTACCTACCTGACTTGGATGAGTGCTGCCATGAATGCAGAACAAACCAGTGTCTGCATAGCTGTGGTGATAAGCTGTAGCGGCATAGATCCAGTGATATCTATTCAAAACATTTAAATATAGACGAGAGTACATTCCTTTCCCTGGCCCTCCGGCTGAGAATGAGCCGCCACCTCCCATCATGGTGTTGAGGACAGTGAAGGCAAAGAAATCTGGGTCATCATAGTGACATGTTTCCAGGCCTATTGAGACATGGGCCAGCTCTGGGAGAGGGGTGGGGCCAGGGTTGATGCGAGGCTCCGTCCGGTGGTCCTATGAGAATCAAACGTGAAAGCCATTATGTCAGAAAGTTAAAATCTCTGATATTCTGCAGTAAGACTGCTAACAGGGTTTTTGGCCTAAGATCCTCTGCCTGGACATTACAGCAATAATTATGCGGATGAATTGAAACTACACACAGCATTTCTTATGTCGTGCAGCTTTGCGTTCTGCTAGCAAAAAATAAGGAAAAAAGGTACTGCTCACAGTCTATTAATTCAAATCAATGTAAATGAAGTAAAAGAGCAATTTTTTTTATTCCACATTTAGACACTACTTGTTTTAGATACTTAACCCTCCAACTACTAATAACTGAGTACAAATTCTCTTTTAGGTACTGCCACTATTTCCTTGTTTTACTTTGAAGGAATTCGGCATCAGATCAATCTTAACTTCTCTATATAAACTGCACATAACCCAAAATCCCCTCATTCATACTGACAAGGTTCTAACGCTCGAAATGTCAGCACCTCCCTTTTATCTTACAATGATATAACTTGCTTTATCAACTTGTTTAATTATCTCAATTTCTTGTGTTTCAATTCTCCACTGATGCAGCACCTGTTTCTTTAGAGACTACCCCCACAATTATAATATCTTTAAGTCAATAATTTTCATCACACATTAGCTTTATAATCTATCAAAATTTTAAGTTACTCATTGGTCTCTTCTAGAGTTCAACGGTTTTATATGCTATTGTGCAAGATTTACTTGGAACACTTAGTTTAGTAAACACAATAAGAAATAAAGATAAAAATACTGCAAGCAAATCATTAAGTAGAATGAACTTGCAGGGTTCTGCTTAAGTTGAACATAATGATAATGTTGTGCATTGTCCAGTTTCTGCAAAGTTAATAAGTGTTAACCTGGAATTAAACATAAACTAAAGCCTCATTTTGTGATTTGTTTCAACCCAGGAGTCTCAGGAGTTATTTGAGGAGATTCATCATCTGAGTGTAGTTAGGTCCGAGAAGAACTGTGGTTGACATTGAGCTGTTGTCAATGTCAGCAACGGTTCCTCTCAGAACTGACTACAACCAGACAATTGAACTCTAGAAATAACGCCTAAAACTCAACAATAATAGGCATACTTGTCCCATACTCTGACAAATTTATGGACTGCACTGCATTAAAATGCATTGTGTTGTATTGTATCATTCTAGAATTCCCAATGGGAATTACATAAGATATATATACATGCATGCAGACGGTCATTTTTAACCCTGATGATGGAAAACAGCCGAAAATATTTGGTTTTTACTTTTTAACTTTACAAAAAATTTTAACCTTTTAGCCGTGTATATAAGATACTTTTTATCAAGTGAACATTGTGGACATTCTAGAATGCATCGTTAAACTATTTTTATGGCCATATAATACATTGCAATGCATAAATTTGTCAGAGTATTGGATAACTCTACTAATGGGCAGCCTCCTACAAACATGAGCTAAAAGCATTTAATTTTATACCTTGAGGATACCTCCAGTGTACTGGGCAATGGATCTGTCAGGTGCCTCAACCTGTCCACCCTCTTTGTACCAAGAAGGTTTCTTCTTTACAAAATAAGTGTTTGTAAGGTCTATTAAATGTTCATGATCAACATTCACTCCAGCTATAACCATTCTAGAAGGAAGATAATATCGCTTCAAGTAGTCTAGTAAGATGGAGGGATTAAATTTTGCTACATTCTCTGGTGGGCATAGCTTTGGAAGGCCAACTGTGTTGTCCCGGAAAGCTGCCTGGATTGGAAAAAATAGTAAACAACAATTAAGATAAATATTCTAGAAGTGAAAGTCCTATAGTCAAACATAAATTCTATAAACCCAAAGAAACTGAGATAAAGAGACTAATTAAGGCAAATCAATTTGAAATAGAACTTATCACCAACGTACAGCATGTATCATATCAGTAAGAACAGGTTCAGCATCAGGCTTCATTTCCAGGTTTTCCAGCTCAAACTGCACAACCATCTTTTGCTCTTCAACCTGTAAAAGCAAAAGATCAGCTTACGATCACACAACTCAGTTTAAAAGGAATGATTAGCAATAAAAATTCTAAGTATGCAGGGTTAAAAATTAAATCCAGTGCTTGGCGGCCAGTCGGGCCAGTTTCCTTGAATTCTTAGAGGCCCATCCCAAAATGAAGTAGCCCTCAATTTTTTTTTTCAGACTCACGCGGCAATCACAAAATTAAAATGGCGTCTTTATGTTGTGAATGTGGATCACTTGTGAAATCACTGTTAAAACGGCTTGGAATTTCCACTTCAGAACTAAAAATTCAGTAGTAAACTACATTTTGAGTTTTATTTTTAACTTTGTACTTCTCATAATTTACATTGCAACTTTTCGAAATTTTGGTAGCCCTGGTCAGTTTTAACTTGCCACTGGCGACCGTGCGACCGCCAAATTTTAGCCCTGGGTATGATAATACCACATATGAAAAGTTGCTGATAAAGACATAGAGCTGTTTCACGTAATACCCCTGACAGTAAAAGTAAGGAAATCACTGAGTACCTCTTACTAACCGAGTCTGAGGTCCGTACTGTAAGTTACAAACCAAGTTTTTTCCGCTTGCATTTATGGCCCAAGCGCTTCACACATGGGCCATAAATCCAAGCGAAAAAACGAGGATCTGTAACTTACAGTATGAACCGAGTAAACAAGGTTTGTAAGATATTTATTATATCTCTGGAGTCATTTTGGTGACCAAAACGGACTTTAGCGGGCTGTATAGTGAAGTATGGCCTGCTAAATTGACCAATCCCAGCAAGTGTACTAACTGAGAGATATAATAAGAACATTTATTCATAGAAAATAGAAAATGTACCTCCTGATCTGTAAGTTGGGGATTAAGGACAGCCTCTGAAAGAACCTCCATCGCAACAGGAAGTCCACTTGTAAAGCATGATGTCCCATAAATAATGGCATCCCTGTTAAAATGAGCAAAAGATGCTTATCTAACTGATAACGTTTAAAAATGCTGAAGATAAGACTTTGAATATGGCTCAAATACTGTACCTTAACCCACCTAAATGATGTACAATCTGCTAAGCCTCCAAATCTCTCAAGTTCTTGCATTATGTCATCAAAGCTTGGAAATTTTGCCGTACTCTGATAAAAGAAAGGGAAGTATTTATATCCAAAAAAATTCCAGGATAAAAGTTTAATGGCAGAGGTATAAGACAAATACAACACTGTAAGAGGTCCTGTCCTGTAAAAGGAAATTCCAGCAGGTAACATGGCTATAAAATGCTGCCAAATTGAAAACTAAAATGGACTGAAAAATCAGTAGCTACAAAACCATTTCATTACTTTTACCTGAAATGCCAACTTTTCTAATAAATGTGATAAACCAGCTGGAAAGTCAACTTCATATCTGGATCCTGCATCAATCATGACTGAAAGAGTGGAAAAATCTGCCTTAAACATTAAATAATTTTTTTCTCACAAGACCTAATAAAGTGAGGTTCAAACATCTCTATATAAATCCTATAACTTGATGTTTGAAACATTTTGTCAAATACGAGATGCAGCGTTTCATCATATATCAAACACTAAGAACAGAGTCCAAAATATGACACATGGCAGAGCATTTTAAGCAAAATTCATGTTGTGGTTGATATGTCATGAAATGCATGTATCAAGTGTATGATATAGCTTCTCAGACAAAACTATTTAGAAGGAGAAATCAACGATGTTTCAGTACATATCCAAACATGTCATGGTGTATGATTTCCTTTGTCTTTCCTTTATGCATTATTGATGAGTTTGTGAAGTACTTTTCAGATATTCAAACATGTCAGTGCCTGATTTCTATTGTCATTTGCTTATGCATTATTAATAAGTTCTTGAACATTCATTTCAACATGCTCAAGGTTAAGTAAATTATTTTCTCAATTCTCCTAGCCAGCCTCCTTGAAATGCATTGATGTAATAAGGAGAAACAACTTATTGGTCACTTCTGGGAGAGGAAGGATTAAAGAAGACCCTGCAGAGTTGTTATCAGTTTTTTTGTTTTTCTACGTTTTTGTTTAGATTTTTCTATTAAATGATATCAACTACATAACTTGCAGTTCAATGGATAAGTTTAGCTGACAAATTTAGAGTTACCCATTGCATTGCGATTAGCTGCTCCATGCGTTGTCATCTGAGAGGATGGAAACCTCAACAAAGCACGTGTAATTTTACAACACTTAAATTGTCTTAGAATTTCTCAAAAGATAGAGCTTGAAACAGCTTCTACGATATGAAACGACAGTGAATACTACACGGAAAATATACACACGTGCATGACTTTGAGGGGATGATGTGACTTTGCGTACGCTTTAACTGATGTAGGGCTGTAGACAGGTGGGCGGGCGTTCAGACAACGGCTTAGTATGTTGTTATCACAGTATATATACTGTAACATTTTAAGCCACTAACCACGGTCGGTGCGTAATTTACTGGCCTTAAATGTTAAACATTCACCGACAACCAAATTAAGCCGTTACTTATTGGCCTAAAATGTTTCAGTATGTAATAAGTGTGGATCCAAATTAAGCCGTTAGTTATTGGCCTAAAATGTTTCAGTATGTAATAAGTGTGGATCCAAATTAAGCCGTTACTTATTGGCCTAAAATGTTACAGTATGTAATAAGTGTGGATCCAAATTAAGCCGTTACTTATTGGCCTAAAATGTTACAGTAAGTAATAATTGTGGTTCCAAATTAAGCCGTTAGTTATTGGCCTAAAATGTTACAGTATCTAAAAAGTGTGGTTCCAAATTAAGCCGTTAGTTATTGGCTTAAAATGTTACAGTTTGCAATGAAAGTGGTTCCAAGCAGATAAAGCTGATAAAGGCTGTCCCGGGTCAGGCTTGAAGTACCCTGGGTACCAGAGGTTTTTTTCTCGCGCGCGGCAGATGGAAATACTTCGTATCGCTTCTGCTCAACTGATTTTACTTATATATGAAGCCCTTTTCCATCCCTGCAGACAAAACACACCTAAATAAGTAAGAAACACAACATTTTATTGCATCAGTTACAACTTTACAAGCAATAAACAACAAGTAATGCTCAAAAGCGCTCGATCAAAATGTCTTATTTCTATAGAACTCTCCATCGATAAGGATACTTTGATCAGTTCAAGGCTTTGAAAATAGCACATAAAAATGACTAAAACTGCTCACTGTCTCACGAGTAACACTTAGTTAAACGAGATGCAAAATGTAGTAACAACGAAGGCCTGTGATGTCCTGTCACCAGACGTCAGCTCCCGGTGAGCAAAATCTCAGGTTGCAAACACAGTACATTATTGGTATACCATTACCAATTAATGATTGATTTCCAGTATTTTTATTAACTGGTCAATCGCGAATGTGGATGTTGCCTTTAACAAAACAATCACTGGCATTCAACATCATGGAAATACCGCTTACGTTTGGCCAGAGTTAACTAACTCTGTTTTGGTAAATAATTTTCAACAGAATGGTGCCATTTGTAATGGAAGACTCCTTATGACTTCATAGAGGACACTCAAAAGAATCGAAAAATTGCATTCGTCTTCCATATATTAGATTTGTTCCATATTTGTTGCCGCTATATTTTATGGAACAAATTTAGGGTACCGGTATTTCCGAAGAAATCAAAGATGCGAGGATTGCGCGTTCTAGGATAGAATATTGTGAATGTCAATACACGAAAAGAGTTACAGCTAAAAGTTTAATAGAAATTATGGGCCACCTCTCAATTGTTGACTTGTGTCATGGCGATAATGAGCATGAATTCAATGACATTCGTAGCCACAAAGAGAGGAGTACGAGGAAACACATGCTACATACAAGTTACATACACGACATGGTGTACTACTGAAAAGCTAACACTAAAACTGCAGAATACTGTACCACACCGAGTACTTTACTGGTAAAGGCTTAATTTAACATTTTAGGCCAATAACTAACGGCTTAATTTGGAACCAAACTTATTACATACTGTAACATTTTAGGCCAATAACTAACGGCTTAATTTGGAACCACACTTATTACATACTGTAACATTTTAGGCCAATAACTAACGGCTTAATTTGGAACCACACTTATTACATACTGTAACATTTTAGGCCAATAACTAACGGCTTAATTTGGAACCACAATTATTACATACTGTAACATTTTAGGCCAATAAGTAACGGCTTAATTTGGATCCACACTTATTATATACTGTAACATTTTAGGCCAATAACTAACGGCTTAATTTGGATCCACACTTATTACATACTGAAACATTTTAGGCCAATAACTAACGGCTTAATTTGGATCCACACTTATTACATACTGAAACATTTTAGGCCAATAACTAACGGCTTAATTTGGAACCACACTTATTACATACTGCAACATTTTAAGCCAATAACTAACGGCTTAATTTGGAACCAAACTAATTACATACTGAAACATTTTAGGCCATTGACTAATGGCCTATAATTAGCGTCGGTATTAGAAAAGTTGTATAAACTGGTAATTTTCATACCGTAACATTTTAGGCCAATAACTAACGGCATATGATCTGCGTCGGTATATAGTAATTTAATGAATCCGACGGTGTAACTGGCTTAAAAGCTTACAGTATATATACTGTATTATTAGCATAATATGCTACAATATGTACTGCCCAGGTGGGCTAAATTTCAGAATCTCCCGGTGAAAGTCGAACTATTCGGCACGGTACAGTTACACACGCAACTACTTTAGTCCTACAAATTTTAGCTAAAAGCACGCGGACATACCTCCCACAGTGGAAAATTGCCCGAATGAATCCTCTGATGCTACTTTTATTCCGTTTTCTAACGTAGTAACGTGAGTGAGGTGATCGTGTCGATTTTGCCACTCTGTACCAGAAACCATGTTCAAAGGTGGAGCAGGCATATTAGGCAAAGGTTCGTTCAGTGGCGGGATTGCACCATTACTCAGACATCTTTTAGACACCAGACTTTTCGAAGCTCTGCTCAAAATACCAAGCGATCTGTAGCTCTTTAAGACCGGAATTCGACCGGCCATTTTGCTTACTCTATCAAATTGCGGGCATCTTGTTCACAGCAGCATTTCTTCGAAGAAGAGAACTGCTTCAAGTAAACGTCACTAAGATTCGAAAGTAATCCTGGTGCTACACGGTTTACTGATGGTCCCTTTATGTAGGTTTGGGTTTGGCTCATTTGATGTTGGATTAATCAATCCCTTATATGTTTTCTTGATCCTACATATTTGTGTTGACCATCTTCTCAACTCTCACAATCTCTTTGTATGACACTCTATTGGCACTGAAAGGAGAAGTTTCATATCGATCACGTATAGAAGTAATTGGGTTAGGTGGTTAGCCCTAGTGCAGGAAACTGGTGTCTGCATTCCTTTGTCATCATTTGTCAAATTTTAAGAACATACCTCAGGCTGAGAGCCAGTTAAAAAAATATTTATTCAGCATTTTTTGTTGCTGCTTATTCCATAAAATTAGCGGTATAAGGAAAGGTAATATATGTGTTTAGTATAAATACTCAGGTGATTATACAAAACCGCGCGCTCTGATTGGTTCGCTATCTCGGATTATCAGCCGATAATCACCTCGACGAACAAAATGGCTGCCAGTCGTTCGCGCACTTTTGATGAAATAGAATTTTTTCCTGTTGTACAAATAATATAATATAAAATAATACTTTTTCTTTTCTTTTTTTGAAATAATCACCTGTGTATTTATACTAAAACAATTATTCGCCTCAGGGTCAAGTGAATATTAACCTCGACTTCGTTTCGGTGAACATTCACCGATAATCACTTCGCCTTCGGCGAATAATTGTTAAATAAAACTGCAGTCAAAGCAACAGAAAAAGTGGGGAAAGATGTCATGTATATACCCACCACGAGTCCCCAACTACGTACGTAACACACAATAAATTATTCAATGCACTTTTCAATTACGTCAACGCACCATTCAATTACGTACAGGGGACTCGTGGTGGGTATATACACGGGATCTCTGCCAAAAAGTGGACGGTTATCAGGGACCGCTTGTCAGGGAGAGGGGGCTGGTGAGATTAAGGGGGTCATGCGAAAAAATAAACAGGAAAAAAAGGGAGTCACGAGAAATATTTTAGCAATACTTTTATGTCATAGTGTTTAAAATCCGAAATTGACTTCTCTTTCTTTTGATTGGGGTGGGGAGTCATGTGAAAAAATTGGCAAGCTTAGGGGGGTCATGCAATTTTCAAATGGTGCTTCCCGAATCACACCAGCACCCCCTCCCTTCCCATCCCTCATAAAAATTGAACGGTCCCTCAGGCGAGTTGCTAAAGTACGCTGTAAGTTACACCGCTGTAAGATGATCAAGGTGTTGACGTTTGGAACGTTAGCCCTTCGTGATTGAGAGATTAGGGATTGTGGGATATTTATAGAGGAAGTTTTGGACCTTACTTTTCGTGTGAAGGTGTGAATTCTAATGGCCGGATGGAATGAAGGAAAAGGATTCGTTGATACCGCTGAGAGAACGATACCTGCTATGCCGTACTGTTTCTTACAGTTACTTTTCTGGGTGGTTTTCACCTTAGGATGAAACTATTTCTTTGAAAACTGCTTAGTACTACTTTGCTGTGATACTGTTCTACAGTGAAGTGTGCATCGAATTATTTCACATGCGGATAGAATTATTCAGTATGGCCATTCTTTTGAAAGCTACTAAACAGAACTGTACTGTTGTACTAGGTCAAAATGTAGTAAGGGTGTGTTAAAGCCACACATATGCTCATTGAGGCGACAGTGGTAGAAGGGATAAGACCCTATTGCTAACAAAAAAAGTGAAAAATTGAGCTCAAAAGCCAGCAGCCATGCATGTACAGCTGTTTGGGCCTTGTTAGGCCGCATGAGCATGGCACAGCTAGCAGTTGAGCTCTGGGTTCCCACATTATGAATGTCAAGGTGAATATGAATGTCCATGGCTGCTGGCTTTTGAGCTCAATTTTCCATTTTTTTGGTAGTAATAGGGTTTTATCCCTTCTACCACTGTCGCCTCGGTGCGCATATGTGTGGCTTAAACATACCCTTACTACATTTTGACCTTGTCATTTCAAGCCACATCCCACAACCCTACCATTTTTCATCACCTGTACTGTTGTACTGTTTATTTTTACTATACAGTGTGGTTCTAACTTTTTCACCTGTGGATCAAACCATACTTAGTAATCATTCAAGTGATGTTGCACACTGTCACGTGGGTCAACATGAGTCGGTCGACCGGTGGGCATTGCACGCCTTAACAGGGACTGGCAGATCACTTAAATACAAAACAAAAAACTTAGTAACCATTCATTTAAAAGCTGCGGAAAACTACTTTATCAACATTCTAGAAAGACGATTTTTGACATTTTTTGTTTTTACTGTAGAAATCATACAGTAGGAAAATGGTCAATTGGACAATTCACCGTCCACACCACTTTATTGGTCTGTAGTCTGGTGCAATGGGCTTCTGGCTCTAATGCCGCACGGTCTCTTTGTCTTGAACTTTATGTCCGGGCTGCCATCCTTCTTCAAAGCACCACAACCCTCGCCAGCTGGCACCGACCATTTCTTGTCTCTGACCAAGGACGAGGATTGAGTGGAATTTTGCTCTTTTGTTTCATATAGCATAGTTGGTCTCGCATCTATTTTCAGGGTAGCAGCAACTCCCAATCTGCGGGCTCCCTGTGACCCACGGGGTTCCGTGTTCATATTTGGTCTCATATCGGATGTGCCATCCTTGGAAATGGGACCAGGAATGTTTGTGCCTTTTCTTGCTGGACTGTGAACTCTTGGGCGTGCCTCTTTAAAGCTCATGACGTGCTCTCTTCCCGGCTTCCGCAGCGGAGCTTGATCTCCAGTTCTTGCCGCAGTAAAAGCATGTTTTCTCCCAAATCTCTGTTGCTGATGATTGCACCAAGCTTCTTTGCTAAGTTTTAAGTGCATACCCGTCGTTCCGCTGTTTTTCACTGGACCTCCAACAGCAGCCTTAACTATAGCACCCCTTGTAACTAAACCATGTTGATCTCTGTTTTCCTCCAGTCTTGCAAGACAATCTGACCCGTTTTTATTTTCACCCTTTTTCATGTGTACCTCCCGATTTTCTCTGTAGCACATATCAGCAACGCCATCCTTGTGCGGGAGGGTTTTCTTGAGTGCCGACTCCTTATCATTTTCACACTGTTCAACTGATTCTGTTGGAAATAAATTCAATAAGGCCTTAATCCTGTCCAAAAATTCGTCTTCCTCGGCTGCAGGCAGCTGATCGTCGTTCTCTTTGCCTTCATCGCTACAAAACATGTTATTTGTTGTGGCGCCTTTTGTCTGCTTACAAAGGGCTGGGTCCAGGTCATATTCTTGCTTGCTGCTTATCTCACTGGCATCTTTCTCAAGACTTATTCTTTGTCGAGCTTCTTTGACAACCTTCAAACATCTCGAACATTTTCCAATCCGAGAATCTTTTTCCGCCTCATCCAAGAACGTGAGGCTCGTGAACTCTAAATGAGTGCACTGAACAAGGTCGCATAGACGGGAAGGACGATCACTCCCTGAGGCGTTCACCCATTTCATGACAGTGGAAAACACGTCTTCCCCACGCTGTACATCAAGGGTTTTTTCGTTTATGATGTTCAACAAATCTTCATAGTAAAGCTCGTTCAACTCGTCACCTTTACAAATGTCGGAGAAGTTGGCCAAGATGTAGTTCTTCGAAGCGTGTTTGAGATCAATCAGAGCTGTCATGTCACTATTCAGCTCCCGCACTAAACATAAGTTGTCAACCGCGTCATCACCACCCGTAATTCTTGAAATCAACCAATCACAACAGGCCTTGACAAGCGCTGGAAGCTCGTACTTGGCTGCTGCTTTCAGCACATCTATCACGGTCTTGCCTTCAAGTGTCACGCTGGCTGAGTAGATATACTCAATGACTGTTCTTAGGATCGCAGAGGGTATGTTTAAGCGGTACTTTATCCCACCTTGGTTGAGGAGATCACTGACAAACAGATTTTGCAGCACAGGAGATGCCGCAGCGATGAGAGGTCCGTGTACTTCCAGCTGAGTTCGCCCCTTGACATCCTCCAGCAATAATCTGGTGAACTCCTCTCTCTGGAACATGTCGTACATCTCAGCAAGGACGCCTTCGTGGTTTCCTAATAGAACATGAAATTCTTCACTTCCTCTCAACTGATCTTTAAATACGCCACAAAGTTTTCCAAGGGAATTGACGTAGTATCTTCTTGCCAACTCGTCGAGGGCGTCCACTTTCTGTTTAGACAATGCGACTTTAGACTTGTACAAAAAATCTCTAAACGACTCCAAACATTCGTTATTAGTCATTTCCTTGAGAGTGATTTCTCTACTCATAGACCGTACAAGATACTGTTTTATGGTAGGACTATAAGCTGCCAGAAGTACCGAATGAAATGGTTCACTATGCTTCTTGTCTTTGGTCCATACGTCAACATCTGCCATAAGTCCTTCACTCTGCATACTCCCAAGGTTTTTAAAAAGTATTCTTGCATGTTCTTCTTTTCGGAAAAAGTAGGTCACTCTTTCGTTGCCTTGATCCGTCGTTGATTTTATCGGGACTTCCAAACGCACACACTTTAGAGACATCACTGAAAGAAACAAGAGAACGAAACTCGGTGGAATGCTTCAGTTTGAGCGTATTGTGACATCACTCATAGTATCAGTATCAGTTATCGTTGACACAACCAAAAGAAATGCTAGGTAAGACCTGGACCGGTTTGTTTGAAAGTTGATAACTGATTTTGATTTAGTAAAAGGTTTGAACCCAGGAGTATCAGTAGTTCGTATAGTTTGATCGTCCGGGTGAGGGTAGTTCGACAAACGGACTTCTAACAAACCGACATAATTTGACTAACTATAGACGGACCTAAAACCGACCTATTTGACAAACAATAGACGGATCGAAACCGACCAATGACTGGTAACAAACTTTACAGGAGTCTTTCGGCCAATACCATCATGGCTAAACTGACCAAACACGTTTAACAGACCAGACTTGTAAGATCATCGTCTGACAAACACTATTCACTTGACTCTGAAAATGACTTCCGCTCAGGTTGTCGAAGCGTCAGTCACCAACAACAGTTCTTTTCAGAACTACACTCACCCGGACGATCAAACTATACGAACTTTAGTTTGATTAGAAAGACTCTTGTTTTAAGGAACTTGATTTTAGCGCATAGTCAGTCCAGTCGCTGCCCAGGCACTACCAAGATTTTAAATGCTTTTAACTATAGTCAATTTACTTAGAGGTACCTAATGTAAATTCATTTTACTTTTTGGTTAAAATCTTACTGTATATTTTTAGAGATTCAATTGTAGTTGTATTTTGTAAGTGATGTTATTTTTGTTTTTATACAGTTTTATCCATTTGTAATCATTTTTACACGACCCCACAAGTTTTGAGCTTTAAACCACATCGCGTTTAAATAAAGGATATGTATGTAGGTAGGTAGGTAGGTATGTATGTATTATTACTTATTCAGGATTAGATAGTGACACCTTGTTAACGCTTACACCTGGCTTAGCGTAAATGAAACTGGGTCTTGATTGATATGCCAGCAGGGAACTGCTGACACCGGGAATGTTTTTTTAAGAAAGTTTAACATGGCTAATCTCTGGTTTGCTTGTCTGTAAATTGTTATTTATCATGACAAGATGTTAATACAGTATTGGTTGACCAGCATGTAGTGTCACTTCATTTCTCGATGGAAATTGGCTTCGATGCTTACGGACCCGCGGCTTTTAGGAGTGACAGAAGCTACAATCTTTCTTCGCAGTATCCTGCTTGATCGGTTCATGATAATTTCGCTGTCGCCTTAGTCCGAGAGAAACTCACCAGTTTTTCAACTCCAAGATTCGAATCACTACTTGTTTCATGTACAATTTCAATTGAACTATCGCGTTTTGGAATGTACATCGGCCATCACTCAGAAAAAGCTGAACTGATTTAAGAGGTCTTTAAACTCGCAGCTAATAATAATTGTTCGCAGTGAACTACGCGCACAAAAAAGCAGATTTTTTATAACATTAATTTAAAATAATTCGTCATGACTCACTTTCATTTTATTCTGGTTCAATGCATGGGTTGCTCTCAGATAATTTTGGCAAAGGAATAATCAAAGTAAGTGATTATTTGGAAACAAGCATAAACTTGATTTTTTTAAATATGAAACAACATCGCACTTACCAAGTGATTTTTTCCAACGGGCAAGGAAGCAACGATTGTCCCGACTCACTGAAGATTGTGGCTAATTTAGAAGACAAGTGAATCTTACAAAACTTTTCGAAACCTTGATCTATCGCTTTCCAATACTGAGAAGTGACAACACGGATGACATCCACGGGATTTCTGCCAGCCCGTCATGTTTTCAGATTTACGACACGTCACAGCAAGAAAAGTACGCCACATGCTATGAAAGGAAACACTTTCTCTTGAACCAAGATGCAAACGTATCAGTATGATCGCAGGCAGGATTTATTAGTAGAGTTCCTTAGGAGAAGCCACAGGCAGCCCAAGATCTCGATTGGAAAGGACTTGTATAAAAATCCAACTGTTTGATGTTTAGTCTAACGACATTTAATCTTCTTCAATAAAATTGACTTACTTTGCCCTTGTAGCGTATTTTATGAAGTCCGCCTGATTCTCAGGCCAGTCGAAAGCGATTTGGGAGAGTCACCAGGTCCCAGTAGAAAACTGGAATAGCATTAACTCGCCGAAATCGCTTTCGAATGGCATGAGAAGCGGCAGGACATCATGAAATACCACACAGGAACAAAGCAAGTCCATTCTATTAAAAGGATTAAATTTCCATTGACTTAAAAATAAGACTATTGGACTTTAAAACATACCCTTTTCAAATCAGGACCTTGGGCCGCCTGTGGTCAAGAAAACAGCTGTTTCAGAAAGTGATTACCCAGAATACACTGCCAGTCTGTTATGGAAGAATCTAAGCCAGCAATATGACGGTCTGATGTAAACATTATTTCCTTCTCTACGAAATGCCGCTCTTCAAGACTAGGAAAGTCAGCAAAGACGAATCGAAGCGACGAGTCGAGAGGTGCCTTGTTGTGGTAAGTTAATATTGCTTTTCTACGTGGTCCTCTCGCTAACTTCAATTTGAATTTATACATGTAACTTCTCCAGAAGTTTGGTTAGCGATGTATTCGAAACTTGTTCGAAATAAGCCATGCAGAATGCACCCAGCCTTTGTCTTGAGAAAAGCCGTTTTATTTTCGTTATGTATACTAATAAGAACGAGGATACGGTAATTAGCAGAACCTGATTGGAATACCAAAGAGTTACACACTGAGGAAAACATTGTTCCTTACAGATGTGTTCACTTGATCCAATGCGTTTTAGTTTTTCAACATCCTAATAGGTTTCAAGGCAACTAGCTTCTTAGGGATGAACTTAGCATCAGCAATAAAGGGTAAAAGTTTAATATAATTTACGTGATTGTATCGATGATCCTTCATCGTAACTTTATTTGGTCAACTAGGCAGACAAGATAAATTTTTCAGATAAAGAGGAGTCGGTCGGAAATTTCGCATGCCACGCGCGAATATTTGCTGACTGTTTCTGTATGATTTATTCCTCAAAACATTGTATATCTGGGTGTCAGGTAGGCAATCCAAAATGACAGAGTACATTGTAAATCACGAACTGCTACTTACACTTGCAGAATTGAATGCATAAAATTATTTGTACAGATTACATTTAAGAGGCTATATCTCGGTTAACGTACGTTCTTATAATGTATGAGTCTATCTCATGATCTATACCTTTCTGCAGTCATTTGTAGCCCCTAGCCCGAAGACGTCCAAACTCTTTCACTGATAATTTTCATCTCAGGCTTCTGGTAACATCACTGCAGGTAAACGCAAACAAATCTAACCTACACTTTTCTTATTTTAGGCAAGAGAGTCCCCTGAACCCACTTTTGATTTGTCAAATTGTGGAGCAACTGAGGTATTTATCTCTTCTACTGCAAATTTTACTTTCCAGTTTGACCTCTTGATCATATTAATGCTCTGAATCCCAGGAGTGATTAGAATGCATCTTCTCCTTACTACATTACTTCCATTTTAAGCGTGCAGATTGACAAAACGTATGAAATGTATGTATAAAACTGCTTGACTTATAATTCAGAGAATCACTTCTCAGATCATGGTTCTAAATCGTGATTGACAATAAATTATTTATATTGTGAGTCATACACTTATTTCTTTATCTGGACAAACTGATATAATATGGATCCTATATCCATATATTATGTACTTTTATAGTGAAACTTTCCCCCGGGGGGGGGGGGGGACTCCCATATGGAGTGGACGGGGATGCTCGTCAGAAATTTTGAATTTAACCCCTAAAAGAGACATTTCTGGGCGTGGCCGAAGCTTATTCAGACCCCTAAAAGAGACCAGTTTACAAAACAGACAAATAAAAAGTACAGTGACTTTTAATGATGGCGAAGACCTTATCATCGAATTCTGAATTGAGTAAATATAAAGAATCAAAATTCTTTCTGTTTTGTTATTTCTTCGCGTGCAACCCTTAGCGAGACCTTGACGGCTAAAAATAATGACATTTTGCCCAGAACACCCTAAGCGAGACCAAAATCCGAAATTTACACCCCTAAGCGAGACGACGAGCATCCCCGTCCATTCCATATGGGAGTCCCCCCCCCAGGAACTTTCCTCCTTTTATCATCTGTGTGCTTGGCAATGTATTGAATTTGCTTTTTGATCTCTATTGAGATTTGCAGTCACAATATTGCATATTTCAGTGACAACATCTTTCTTTAAAATACATCTTTCAGGTGCCAAAAGGGGTTTATTCTTTATGTAGAGTGCTTCAAAAGGAGGTTTGTATTGCCTGCCTGTAGTGCTAGACTACCAGTTATCAAATGTGCTTTTTCCTTTAAGTTGTGCATAAAACAAAATCAAATAAGTAGGAGCTGCTTCCCTTTTGTTAAAGATGTATTTTTGACCACTGTTACATGCAAACTCGGAAAAATGTTTCTAGTTTGTTTGAATGCTGTTGATTGTGTTTCATCAAGATTACTTTTTTGTTGTAAAATATGAAAGCATCCATTGTGCTGTCTTCTAATACGTGAAACATCAACAGCATGCTGTTCTTCTAAAGTTGGTCGGCTTGTGAATCATTTACTTTGTTAAGTGGAGCATTTCACAATTCAGATTTATTAGGAAAACTTACTATCATGGTATTGTTTGTTTTTCACTACCAGGTTCTCCTACTGTATGAAAATGATTTGTCTAATCTGAAAGGTGGTGGAGAATTAAAGGATCTGTCAGCTTTAAGGGTAAGAACTGTCACAAGTAATGCCCTCCACAAAGTGAATTATCATGTAAATTCAACTTGCTGAGCCTCATGATAATAATAATTATTATTATCTATTATATAGTTTGTAATAATAAGGCTCAGCTAGTTGTATTTGTATAATTAGTAGTTAATTGCATTTGATGTGGACTGTGGTCTATACAGGCCTTCTGACAGGGTGCGGGAAAAAAAGAAAATTGTGCGGGTTTTGGGAGGCAAATTGTGCAGAAATTTTGCGGGATTGCGCAATCGTGTCTATTCAATCACCGGGCCTAAAAAACCCCCGACATGGAGGGATTTCTGGATAAGTGAATAGTGCTACAATTGTCCTCTTAGTCTGGCAATTAAACATAAACCAAATTTCTATTTTGCTACAACTTTGGCCAAAGTCTGTATCAACAAAATCATGTTGAGTGACACGATCGATTGTTATGTACGGCGCTAAGCATTGTGGGTACTGATTAAAATATTCATCTTACAAACATGGCTGCATAGTGTATGACGTACACAACATGGTGTCAGGAGTTTAATCGGAAAATTCTCGCGTGAAAGAAAGCCATCGAGGAAAGAAAACCTTGTATCAAGATCGATTAGAGCCTAACGAATATCCAGAACCGAAATGGAAGGCGTAACAACGGCAAATACACCCAAAATGGATTGGTCCAGTGGCGACTTGCCGGGAGCGTGGCGATCGTTCAAACAGCACTGCGAATTTACCTTCGGTGGCCCTCTCAAAGGCAAGACCGAAGAACAACGGTGCAATTACGTGATGATTTGGGTTGGTGATAAGGGCCGAGACATATATAATACCTGGACTCTCAGTGAGGAAGAAAAAAAGAAACTACAAACGTATTACGACAAGTTTGAAACCTACGTAAAGCCAAAATCGAACCATGTCTTCGCACGATACAAATTTCATAACAAAGTACAGCAAGAAGGCGAACCGTTCGACCAGTTCCTCACCGACCTGCAGCTGCTAGTTAAAGATTGTGGATATAAGGATCCAGACGAGATGGTTAGGGACAGAGTTGTAATTGGATGTCGCTCACAGAAGGCAAGAGAAAAGCTGATTCAAGAAGGTTCTGGACTGACTCTCGAACAAGCCGTTGATATCGCTAGAACACAAGAAATATCCAGTGCTCAACTACAGACGATGGCTGGTGAAGATCCCAAAGTACAAGCTGTAGAAACCAGCTATACGAAATGGGAAGATCGTTCTAAACGCTCACGCCGAGGTAAGGCAAGAAAGTCATCAGAATGTACAAGATGTGGATCGACTAATGAGAAGAGCAGTGTATGCCCAGCACTAGGACGAAAATGTTCCAAGTGCAACAAGCCAAATCATTTCGCAAAAGTTTGCAAAACCGTGCTACCAAAGAACATGCACTTTGTGCAGGAAAGTAGCAGTGATGAAGAATTCTATGTGGGATGTCTCGAAACAGTGAACGCAGTTGACATGAGCGAGTGGTACGAGGAAATTATGATTCATGACAAAGTGGTCAAATTCCAGTTAGACACAGGAGCACGTTGTAATGTGATGCCCCTAGCAACCTTCCACAAGCTAGGAATCAAAGCAGAATTTACAAAGTCAGCTGCGCAACTGAAGTCCTACTCTGGTCATGTGATCGATGTCAGAGGAGTCACAACAATGCCATGCCAATATAAAGACAAACTGTACCAAGTGAAATTTTACATTGTTGACCGCAAAGTGCCAGCAGTACTTAGTGCAGCCACCTGCACAGAGATGGGACTAGTCAGTCGGATACATACAGTTGCATCCACCTCTCCTAAAGACCAACAGGCAGATACCACCAGCCCAGCAAGTTCAGTAACACACACTGAAACAACAGATACTCCCGACATACTGCAAGAGTATTTCGATTTATTCCAAGGACTTGGCTGTCTTCCTGGAGAACATGCAATCAAGATTGACCCAGCGGTAACACCTGTTGTCCATCCTCCTAGGAAAGTCCCCGTGGCACTCAAAGGCAAGATAAAAAAAGAGTTAGATCGCATGGAAGAAGCTGGAGTAATTGTCCGCCAAACTGAGCCGACTGAGTGGGTCAGCAGCATGGTCACGGTTATAAAACCCTCCAGAATTCGTATCTGCATTGATCCAAGGGATCTAAATCAGGCCATTAAACGTGAACACTATCCAATGAAAACGATTGAAGAAGTTGTCGCAGAAATTCCTGGTGCAAAGGTGTTCTCAACCTTAGATGCCAAGTCAGGATTTTGGCAAATCAAGTTAGATGAAGCCAGCTCCAAGCTCTGCACTTTCAATTCTCCATTTGGAAGATATCGATTTACTAGACTCCCGTTCGGGATAAAATCAGCACCTGAAGTGTTTCAGAAGTCCATGTCCAACCTGTTTGAAGATATTGAAGGAGCCAAACCCATAGTAGACGACATACTAGTCTGGGGACGAGATGTTAAAGAACATGATGTACGACTCCGACAAGTCCTAGACAGATCTCGTGAAGCAAACCTAAAACTCAACCCTGAGAAATGCCACATCAGACAAGAAGCTGTACCCTATATTGGTCACGTGCTCACAAAGGATGGACTCATAGCGGATCCAGAAAAAATCCGTGCGGTACAGGAAATGAGACAACCACAGAATGCAAAGGAACTGAGAACATTTCTAGGATTCATGCAGTACTTGGCCAAATTCATGCCAAATATGGCTGATGTGAGCTCCCCACTCAGACAACTATTGGAGAAAGAGGTCGAGTGGCACTGGGAAAAAGAGCAAGAGGAAAGCTTTCAGAAGCTCAAGTTGATGGCTTCTAGTACACCTGTCCTTGGTTATTATGACCCTGATAAACCAGTTACACTGTCAGTGGATGCCAGTTCCAAGGGACTCGGTGCTGTAGTTCTACAGGAAGACAAGCCAATCGCATATGCATCCAGAGCATTAACCTCCACCCAAGAAAAATATGCGCAAATAGAAAAAGAAACCCTGGCTATTGTTTATGGTGCGCAGAAATTCCATCAATACCTCTATGGCAAGCAAGTTACGGTCCAGTCAGACCACAAGCCTCTTGAAGTTATTCTGAACAAACCATTACACCAAGCACCACTTCGCCTACAAAAGATGATGTTGTCCCTACAACGATATGATCTAAAAGTCAAGTTCAAGCCAGGAGCAGAAATGAACTTAGCTGATGCCTTAAGCAGGGCATTCCTCCCTGAAACAAAGGAAACACTAGTGCCAGATCTAGAGGTCAATGAAGTGAATTTGACAGCACACTTACCTATTTCGCCTGAAAGGTACCTGGAATTGCAGAAAGCTACAGCTAATGATTCAGTCATGCAAGTGCTTCAAGATATTGTGCTGCAAGGGTGGCCAGACAAGAGGGCAGAAGTTCCACTAGCGATCAGACAGTACTGGACGTTCAGAGAAGAGATCTCTTGCATTGATGGCCTATTATTCAAAGGACCAAAGCTCATTGTTCCACATGCACTTAGAGCTCAGATGCTGGAGAAGATACATGAGTCACACCAAGGGATAGTCAAGAGCAAACAACGCGCTCGAGACCTACTGTTTTGGCCAGGAATGATGACCCAAATCGAAGAACAGGTGGCCAAGTGCTTCAAGTGCAGCCAGTACCAAACAGCACATGCCAAAGAGCCAATGATCATCACTGAAACACCAGAGAGACCATGGTCAAAGATAGCAGCAGACCTCTTTGAGTACCAAGGAAATAGTTATCTATTGTGCGTGGATTACTACTCCAAGTGGATTGAAGTTGACAAACTTGATGATCTCACCAGCAGGAAAACTATTAGTTACCTAAAGAGCCAGTTCTCAAGACATGGAATACCAGACCAATTGATAACTGACAATGGTTCACAGTTTACAAGTTCAGAATTCAATGCATTTACAAAGTGTTATGGGTTTGAACATACCACATCTAGCCCACATTATCCTCAAGCAAACGGCGAGGTGGAAAGAGCAGTCCAGACAGTGAAAACCCTGCTTAAGAAAGGTGCAGATCCATATCAAGCTCTTCTGAACTATCGAAACACACCACTAGAGAAGATTAATTTATCCCCAGCACAACTTCTGATGGGACGCAGACTGAAGACAACACTTCCAACCACTGCAGCCCTACTCAGACCACAGGGTGCCAGAGAAATTAAACACATCCTGGAGAAAATGAAGGAGAACGAAAAACAGCAATATGACAAGCACTGTGGCAGAGAGTTACCATCACTACACACGGGCGATGTTATCAGAATGCAACATGGCAAACAATGGAAAGCAGCAACAGTCCTGTACAAACATAGCTCACCCAGATCTTATGTTGTTCAAGCACCTGATGGCACCAAGTATCGCAGAAATAGGAGGCACTTACATTTCACAAGGGCTCCAACCACTATGGCATCAGAGGACACAGCAGCGTTAAATAAGCGACTGACAGTCCAGCTGATGGATAGTCCCAGCTCTCTGGTAACTAACACCAGTGAGAACAAAAACATAGTACCTCAAACCAGAACCATGGAAGAATCGAGAAATAACCCAGCTGCACAGTTAGGACCACCTGTTATGACCCAACCAGAGGCAGAGTTAGTCAAGACCCGATCAGGACGAACTGTGAAAACCCCTAGTAATCTCCGTGACTTCAAACTGTAGATGTGCTATTTTGTTATTTGCTCAAGTTAAGGACTGTCAAGTTTGAACAGTGGACACTATGTTCTCGTTTCAGAAGCTTTATTGTTGATATTTCGTTGAAGAACTTGTTATGTTTTGCACCAGTATCATCAGCTTCACGCCTGGTAATAAGAAAAGGGGAGATGTTATGTACGGCGCTAAGCATTGTGGGTACTGATTAAAATCTTCATCTTACAAACATGGCTGCATAGTGTATGACGTACACAACATCGATTAAGTTTATCCAAAACTGTAAATTCCCGGGCGCAAGTAAGGTACTTTATGAAAAATCCCGACAATTTTATACTTTCTTTGATATGTAGAGCGAATATTATCTCGTTAAGGTTTTAAACTCTTCACGCTTGAAACTGCTGCAAAAACCACAACACCGTGCGGCTTAATGGAATTTGATATCATTTTATTTTCAACTTAGAAATAGGAGCGTGAAGCTTGTATTTCCTGAATGAAAATGTCCTTCACTTAAATAACAAAAATAAACCCTGTTTCTTGACAAGAATTATTGATTTTCCGTCACCCAGAGTTGCAGCGCTTTTGTTTGTCAATTCGCAAATCGGTGCATTTGCCTTTGCGAAAATATCATGTTCCGACAAATTGGCAGCCATGTCAAATAAGCCAATGAAAAATAAGACAAGAAGATGCCTGAAGGCGTTTGTGCAGGATGTGTTGGTTTAAAATTTCTGACGCATTATGTTTTTTGCTGATTGTGCGATCATGGTTATCCATGGTGCAATCCAACCTGACCTGCATGTGATTTGGAGTTACAGGCAATAAAAATCGCACACAACAATTTTTTCGGGACGGGCTCGGGATACGAGAAAGTTAAAAAAACAAGGCAATTTTTTACTCCCAAGACGACGAAAGGAATGCGCTACCGAATTTTATACGCTGGCTGACTACGTCATCCCGCATAGTTAGACCGAGACTAGTGCCCAGGCCGGCACGGAGCTATGAAGAGCCGCCTTGTTGTTTTTATATCCGCTCGAGCTGTTCAATCGCGGAAAGCGGCAGATTTCTCGATTGTTTTGCAAGGTAAATAGCCTAAATATAGCCTAATACGCTTCTTTAAACCTTGGCAATCGATGGGAATACCGATTCAATTAGATTTTTTTACGATATCTTTCCATATTGTGCGGGATTTCACGGATTTTCAGAAATTGTGCAGGATTGTGCAGCTTTGATCAAATTGTGCGGTTCCGCACCCGCGCACCCTGTCAGAAGGCCTGTCTATATTTACTGCATAAAAAATTATTTATTATAATTATGTTGGTGATGTTTGTGTTATTCTTGTACTCTGCAGGTTTTGGATCTGCACAACAACAAGCTCGGAGCACTTCCAGCTGATATTGATGAACTTAAATCCTTACAGGTGTATAAAACTGAGCAAAAATTCACTGCCTTTCAGTTTGATAATAATTATTAGTACTGCTGCAGATGTCAATTTGGCAAGAAGAATTGGAATGTTGTTTTTCCTTTGATTGTTCTAGAAAGGAGCTTGAAGAACACTGTGGTGCATTCCATAAGTTATTTTGTCAGGTTTTATGCCGGTTATTTGAAATTTTGCAATGGGAGTACTGTAGGCCTAGCTTTGAGTAACTATTAACAATAATAGGGCAGTAAGCAGTGTAAGTCATGGTTCATTCATTCATTTTATTGGCCATATCACACATCATTATAATGTATTATACAGAAAATTAGTGGAGGTAGATGGCAAGGAAACCTGAAAGAGAACCATGTGGCTTATATAGAATCAGGTTTCCTCAGACCTAATGGAAAAAATGATGAATTTAAAACTAAAAAAATGATTGTTTGTTTCAGATACTTAACCTTCAAGGGAACAAACTGAAGATTCTCCCAAAATCCATTGGAAATCTGAGTATGCTCCAGACTTTAAACCTTCAAGGTAATTGTGAAATGTTGTGCAATTCCCATAAAGAAATATGTGTGAAACATTTACATACTTTATTGTGTAACACCTTTTCCCATTCTGAAGTGTTATTACAGGCCTTCTGATAGGGTGCGATAAAAAAATGCAAATTATGCAAAATTTGCAGGACAGATTATGCGATTACAGAGGCCAATTATGCGATAAATAATGAAGATTATGCGATTTTTTTCTGAGCAATTTTAAGCTTGTTTTATAAGGTTTCAGGATAAGAAAAACACTTTTTTGCTGCTCTTAAGGCATTTTGAATGCGTTTCTGCTTTATATGAAACAATTTTATTTTGCAAAACACAAAGCTTTACTCAACCTCGTTCCCAGGCTCCACTCCTACTCGGCCCCCGAGTAGGAGAGGACCCTGGGAACGAGGTTGAGCTAAACTGAAACACGATGCTGATGTCTGTCGGAACACGTGCAGTGCAAACCTAACATTGTCTGTGATAAAAAAACGCAAGAAGACTCAACGCATCAGCGAAATATTCCTAGCTAGCACTGCCTTACGTTGTGGAGTATATTCCCGTTTCAAGTGATTTTTAAGACCAAGTAGAACCTGAGATAAATAAGTGTCTTAGTGATCAATCTGTTCAATTCATGGCGCCGCATAATTAGTTCAAGGCGATAAAAAAATAAATTGTTGGCACGCATGTAACAAACTGACAAGGATCAGGAGCCCTGGATCAGGATAATGGGCACCTGCAACGATAGAAATAATACCAAAATACTTGACGCATCCCGTTTCAAGCGATTTCTAAGACCCGAAAGATCCAGAGATATAGTTCTTGAGGAAATTGCGAACCAAATTTTACAAGTTTGTTCAATTGTCAATGCTTTTCAGTAGTTCTGAAAACTTGCTAATGGCACGCTGAAAAGTATTTTGTTAAGCAAAAACAATGAATAAAGTTTTCTTGTATTATTTACGACAAGTGTTTCCACGACTCAATTACGAGAAATACGAGTTCAATTAAAAATGCCTGAAAGGTTCAGAGCCATTTTCAAAGCGCTCCATCGCTTCAAATTTTGTTTGTTCTCTAACTATTTTGCATAACTTTCTTTTGTTTTTGTGTGCGGGTTATCTGCAAGTGCGTGTAATCTTACGATCTCGTTTTTCGTTTTGGCAAAAATCACCCGTGAGGGTAATCCTCCGTGCGAGTAAACGGCCGGAAATTACAGCCGTTCAGATTGGCTAATCTGAACAAGGGGCATGTTTGTGTTACACCAATAGGCGACTCTTTAAGAATGAGACTCGTACCAGGCCTTGACATTCAAAATAACGCCTTAACTTCGAATGAATACGATATCGAACATGAAAGAGTCTTGTTAGCCTTTTTCCAAGGTAAATCATCTCAAAAATGGCATATTTTTGCAGAAATTCCAAAGAAACTTGTTGATTCATCCTTTATTTTATGAATGTTGTGCTTTATTTTTTGAATTACCGGTATGCGATTTTTCGTGAATTGTGCGATCGGATGCGATTTGAGGTCGATTGTGCGAAATTGCACCATTGCGTAATACCAGAAGGCCTGTTATTAGTACCAAGTAGTAATAAAATGTGCATGGACTTGCAAGTGAAATGGGAATGATTTCCGCACAGGTCCCTACTTCATTATGCATGCTGTAGCCGTAGGTTTCGTTCTCAGAAATCGTTGCACGCGCACTTCCCAAGACAATTCAACCACAGCATGCATAATGAAGTAGGGACCTGTGAGGAAATCTTACCGTGAAATGTGACCATGAAGCTCCTCTGATGTAAATCATCATGGGAAAGTGTTTAATAATGATTATTTGAGAAGCACATTAATGCATTACAGTGTTACTTACATTAATTTCTCCTCAAACCTACATTGTAAGTTAAAATGAATTTCAGGTCAAAAGGGTTCCAAACTCGTTTGATTTTTTCCCTTTGTTTCAGATTATTGGAGGATTATGGAAATTAATCTGAAATAAAGGAAAAATAAATCAAACTAGTTTGGAACCATTTTTGATCTGAAATTCATTTTAAACTATAATACCTATAAATAATGCATTAATGAATTTAGACAAACTAGGTTATCACATAATATAAAGTCATAGGAGACCTATGCGTGTCTATGCAGGCCTTCTGATAGGGTGCGATAAAAAAATGCAAATTATGCGAAATTTGCAGGGCAGATTATGCGATTACAGAGGCCAATTGTGCGATAAATAATGAAGATTGTGCGATTTTTTTCTGAGCAATTTTAAGCTTGTTTCAGGATAAAAAAAACACTTTTTTGCTGCTCTTAAGACATTTTGAATGCGTTTCTGCTTTATATGAAACAATTTTATTGTGTAAAACACAAAGCTAAACTCAACCTTGTTCCCAGGGTCCTCTCCCACTCGGCCCCCGAGTAGGAGAGAACCCTGGGAACGAGGTGGAGCTAAACTGAAACAGGATGCTGACGTCTGTCGACACACCTGCAGTGCAAACCTAACATTGTCTGTGATAAAAAAATAAATATGTAAGAATACTCAGTGCATCAGCGAAATATTCCTAGCTAGCACAGCCTTACGTTGTGGAGTATATTCCCGTTTCAAGTGATTTTTAAGACTAAGTAGAACCTGAGATAAATAATTGTTTTAGTGATCTGTTCAATTCATAGCACCGCATAATTAGTTCAAGGCGATAAAAATATAATTGTCGGCACGCATGTAAACAAAACACTGATAAGGATCAGGAGCCCAGGATCGGGGTAATGGGCTCCTGCAAGGATAGAAATAATACCAAAATACTCGATGCATCCCGTTTCAAGCAATTTCTAAGACCCGGAAGATCCCGAGATATTGTTTCTTGAGGAAATTGCGAACCGAATTTTACAAGTTTGTTCAATTCTCAATAGTTTTCAGTGGTTCTGAAAACTTGCTAATAGCATGCTGAAAAGTATTTTGTTAAGCAAAAAACAAGGAATAAAGTTTTCTTCGATTCTAATACGATACGATAAGTGTTCCCACGACTCAATTACGAGAAATACGAGTTCAATTAAAAAATGCCTGAAAGGCTCAGAGCAATTTTCAAAGCGCTCCATCGTTTCAAATTTTGTGAGTTCTCTAACTGTTTTGCATAACTTTCTTTAGTTTTTGTGTGCGGGTCATCTGCAAGTGCGTGTTCTGACGATTCCCTTCTTCCTTTTGGCAAAAATCACCCGTGGGGGTAGTCTGCCGTGCGGGTAAACGGCCGGAAAATACAGCCATTCAGATTGGCTAATCTGAACAAGGGGCGTGTTTGTGTTACACCAATAGAGTGCTAAAGTGATGACATCACAAAAACTAAATTTCTAAAGTTATGGGATTTATTGAGACATTTCAAACGAGCATGATGAAAAATGCCTACAGGCCAAAAATCAGCCTCTCATTTCAATCTTGGAGTGAGATATTGCAACTTTTACGCTCCAGTGATTCCATACAAATCCTTCTAATTTTGTCTCGGTTCCAAACGTTTGGAACCGAGACAAAATTAGAAGGATTTGTATGGAATCACTGGAGCGTAAAAGTTGCAATATCTCACTCCAAAATTGAAATGAGAGGCTGATTTTTGGCCTGTAGGCATTTTTCATCATGCTGTTTGCAAACATCTTAATAAATCCCATAATTTCAAAAATTGAGATATTTGTGACGTCACACTTTAGTACTCTATAGGTGACTTTTTAAGAATGAGACTCGTACCAGGTCCTTGACATTCAAACTAACGCCTAACTTCGAATGAATACGAAATCGAAGGTGAAAGAGTCTTGTTAGCCTTTTTCCAAGGTAAATCATCTTGAAAATGGCGTATTTTTGCAGGAATTCCAAAGAAACTTGTTGATTCATGCTTTATTTTATGAACATTGTGCGTTATTTTTTGAATTATGCGATTTTTCGTGAATTGTGCGATCGGATGCGATTTGAGGTCGATTGTGCGAAATCGCACCATCGCATAATATCAGAAGGCCTGTCTATGGCAGTATGAATATGTTCCTGATAAAACATGACTTGCTTTTGTGTTTATTTGTTGATTAATTTCTCCCTCAAACTAATTTCATCTAAGTGGTTATTTCCAAAAAATTTCAGATGTGTGTTTCATCGCATATAGAAAACTCAACTTTTTCCTAAAATACTTAGCTGCATGTGGGTGTATTTTCAATTTATTTGTCTGTGTTTGATATGACTTTGTGATGAAACACTGTTTCTCTTGATGAATCACTATAAATGTTTATATTCTGATTTTCTTTTTCTTTTATTTTCTATCTGGATAATAGCAAATGATCTCCGTTCAGTACCACCTGAGATTGGAAATTTAAAGAGTTTGAGAACCCTGAGTCTCTCAGAGAATGAAAATCTGCCAGGTGTACCTCCCTCCTTGGCTTATGTTAGAACACTTGAGGTAATTAAACCATGATCAAGCTCCGTAGCTGTAATAAAGGCAATGGAACCATGCAGTGCTAATCCTAGTTTATGTAGCATGAAGCACCTGAAGAGGAAAGGAGTACTTTCCTCTGCCTGGGGTGGTGGTCTATTGTAGGTACAGAAGGCTGTCTTTGGGTGTCACCTAGAACAGCATCTATTTCATATGCATAATATATTCCTTTAATACTCAGTGCCTGATTAAAAACATTGGAGACCAATGTTAGTTGTATTAGTTATGGAGCAATCCTGTAGAAATTAAGTTAGCCCTTAAAGTGTTAATATGCCTTATTTCCACAAACCCAATAGTTTAAATATTGGTTTTACACATAAGCCAATAATAGCTAGGCTGCTTCTCTTTTGAGACCACTGTGCTGATTGTCTGTTTATTTGCTTAATACAAATACTTTTTTGCTTAACAGAGTCTCATTCTTGATGTTGGCAAGGTCACATTCCCACCAAGAGGTAAAATAAAAAAAAAATTGTTTTATCTATTTTTGAAACTTACAGTAAATTATGTTTGTAATATTTTCAATTGCTAAGTTGCTAGAAAGCCAACATGCTCTAACCCAGGATTGAACACCAAGTATCCTTGTCAGTGTGTCAAATTATTTAGCAATTAATGAATGAGGCTGAGTAGGATATGAAGAATTAAGCAGATCGAGGAAGGTGTTATCCACAGAGGCCGTAGGCCGAGGTGGATAACACCCTTCCGAGATCCGCTTAATTCTTAATATCCTACGAAAGCCGAATTCATTAATTGCTTTATTATTTATCAAAATATTTTCAAACACTTAAAGGAGAAAATGAGCTTCATTTTCACAAATTTCACACCCATCAGCAATATAACAAAACAACAAAATAACACAAGCTCGTCCCCAGGTCTTCTCGGTTAACGGTGCATTAACCTGCGAAAACGCTGCATTTTTGACGTCATTTCCTCGTTTAAGTCAAAATTCTTCCAAATTTGGTCATCAGTAACTGGTTATGGTGAATTAAACGTGTGCTTTTAGCCAATCAGAATCGGGGAAATATTTTGAATGAATAATAAAAGTATTTAATAAGTAGATAAAATTAATGTTATTATTTGGTCATATAATAAGAATGATAATTCATCTACTAGAACATTGTGTAAAAGCTTATAACAAAATCAAATATTTCATTTATAAGCTTATAAACTAATTAAAAAATGATCAATAATTATTATGAAAATGACATAGTTTCTGTTAAGAGCCAAGTTAACCCTTTCACTCCCAAGGGGTCTCCATTTGACGAGTAAAATCGTCTGGCGTTAGACAGAGTAAAATCTATAAAGTCACTCTTGGGAGTGAAAGGGTGAAGGGAGATAGCTTTTAACCCTTTCACTCCCAAGGGGTCTCCATTTGACGAGTAAAATTGTCTGGCGTTAGACAGAGTAAAATCTATAAAGTCACTCTTGGGAGTGAAAGGATTAAACAACATGTACCCGTACGAAACGGAATACGTTTACACAGCGCTGCTTTAGCGACTTACAAGTGCTGCAACGAACGTTGCATAAGGGTTGCACGAACGCTGTTTTCTTTGCGCTGCAGCAGTGCCGAAAAATGACTGCATGAGTGCTGCATTAGCGACAGTGAGCGCTACACGAACGCTGCAAGAAAGATACACCTGAATGGCCCCATGGAGCGCTACTGTCGAATAACAGTGTTTATGCAGCGCTGTGCAGAGCTGCGTAAGCTCTGCAAGGAACATCTGATGTGCGTGATTGCGACTCAACCAGTAGGAACATCTGTCATCGGGCTACAGGTCATATCAAGCTCGCTTACCTGTGGTTCACGATCTTTGCGTGGTTCTTCATTCGGTCATGCAATCGTCACGAGCTATTGTAGGTTCACAAAAACAATTTACGACTCATATAACTGCCATAACTAATATTCTACAACGAGTAAACAGCGCAGACTAAAAATTCCAACCTTTAATGTGAATATAAACTTTCATTGATCCACACGACGACACAACTTGAAAACACAATATATTATTCATGTAGAGACTGGATATGAAGTAAACAAATAACTGTTTCCAGCAAAACAGTTTCCGCCTTTTGTAATATTGTACAATACAAAATTTGCATATTTCAACTCACCTCCAATTTTCATTTTTTTAGTTTCCTATTCTCTACGTTCAGCTTTTAAGGTAGCCACATGACATTGAACTCCTTCGTCTCTATTCAGTAAACAATGGCATATTTTGCGGAAGTTTTTGCCTTCTCCGGTTGTGAGTTAACTGTCGTTGATGTCGTTGATGATTCTAAGTTTAAATAGTATATAGTTACTTGCTATCGAAGCTACAGAAACACAGCTACAAACATACTGGCTGGAACGGTTGATCCGCGATCCGATGGATTTTGTTCAGTTAATTTAAATTTGAGCGCGCAAAGTGAAACTGCCTCGCCTGGAGTCACAAGGTATTTCAAGGTCTCAATTACAGTCATTCTGTACCAATAGGATAAAAGATTTCTTTATCTACCCCTTGTAGCTAGCCACATTTGGTTTCCGAAGAGAATGGTTTACCCAGGTCGTTTACCTGGTGTGATGTATTCTGCCTTCTTTTAGCATTTGTAAATAAGGATTAAAATCCAACTTTTGCAACTAACTTCCCTCTTTTTGCACACGATCATCCATCACGCAACGTGTTCTTTGATCTCCTTTATCTCACCTGTCGAACTTATGCACCTATCAATGTAAACCCCGTGGGGGGGGAGTGCGGGCAAGGGGTGGGGATTTGACCAAGGAATCCATCTCCTCAGTGGGAGGTTTGATTGAGTACCTTTGCTTGGGGGTCGGGGCATTTGATTTGTTCGTCAGAGAGACTGGGGCCAAGGCAGAGCATGGCTACCTGGTATCGTCTTTCTTGTCTTTGGAATGGCATGGGTTTCGGAGAAGTTGAGTTTTTTTTACCGATATTTATCTTCATACTTAAAAGGTATGTTCATAGCTTGTCTTTTAATATTTGTTATTTTGCCCCTGGGTGGGGATTTTGACTACATTTGATGAACATATGCTTCCCCACCCGTGGGAAATTGACCAGAATTTTTGCTCCTTGGTCAAATCCCCACCCCTTGCTCGCACTCCCCCCCCCCACGGGGTTTACATTGATAAGTGCATTACAGAGACTTCCGATTTGTCCACACAGCGTTGCCATGCCGCTGAATAAGCAGCATCGCATTCTCAGATACTGCTCGTGGGTTTGTGTCATTGAATGTAAAATAGTCTTTATTCGGTAACCTGCGCCATCCCGTCCTGTCAATTTTCAAGGACATGTTTCTCCGCTAACCTCCAAACGACCATAAAAACGTGAGGCCCAAGTCGGTAACCGAATCTTCATCTTTCTGTGGATTTGAAGCCTCAATGCACAAACCAATAAAGGTTTTCCAAATTAAAGTTAGAGAGGTATATAAAATAGAATTTATGATATCAAAGAAAAACCAAAGAGAAATTACGAATTACGAGAAGTGGCAACCTCTGTTGGTATATTTAGTATAGTTCTTTTTTGCACCTAAATGTAACTTTTGTTAATTTAATTAATTGTAACTTTTTTTTTCAATTTAATCATAGTAATACATAGGGGAAATGTAAAGGTTTTTGTGTATTTGTTTGTTAAAGTTTTAACGCAGATGTGTAACGTAGTTTAAATGTAGTAACGTAACGTAGTAACTGTATAGGTGTAAGTAGTGTGTTGAAAAGTCAAATAAAAAATGTTAAAAAAAAAAACAAACCAATAAAGGTTCTCATGAACGCCGTCGACAGCTGTGCAAATCACTAGCTGCGATTTGATGGTCAAGGCAATAAATTGTTTTGAAAGGTATCTATATTTATTTATTTTGCTTTTGGAAGTCTTTTTGGTTTCAATTCATTCCTGATCTTAAATAATCAAAGGTACATGCGTACTACACAGGCGCAAGTCGATCTGCAGTGTTGTGAAACGGTATTGAAACCTATAACATCGCTAGAAAAAGGTTCCAGTTCCAGGATCGTCATTGCAGCTTTTAAGCAGCGGCTTGCAGCGCTGCTTTACCAATGCTTTTCCCTGGCAAAATTTTGCAGGGCTTTCACAGTGCACGATATTTAGGGTTGGCTGCTTGAGCAACTCACGAGCACTGCTTTAGCGACGCTTAAACACTGTGCAACCAAAAAAGTGAACTGTCACAGCGCTGCAGCAGCGCTGTGTCGTTCGTACGGGTAGTTTCTTCCTGTGATACAAATGTTGGGCTTGTTTTAATTTGTTCAGTTCCTCTTTCTAGATGTTGTTGTGGAGGGCACTGCATCAATCATGAAATATCTTTGTAAAGGTACATACTAACAATCTGAATTGCAAAAATTTAATAAAGCACATTTTATAAACCATACACAGTACTGCCGCATGCTGTCACCGTGACTACCACAAAACTAGTTCATTAATTATGCATTTAAATGTTATCAATGACTAATATTTCATTTGTATTTTACTTTCCTAGTTGCAGGAATTGAATACATGCCTCCTTCACAACATCTGTTGAATGTTTTAGGTAGGTGAAATTAGTATTGTCTCTAACACATTTACTTGTAAAACCACACCATTTTATTGGTTGTTAGCCTCCACCAACGGGGTTGGACGGAGGTTTTGTTTTCACTTGCGTTTGTTTGTTTGTTTGTATGTTAGCAGCCTAGCGTCCACATCGTTCAACCAATCATCACCAAACTTGGTCAAAACATTGGCTATGGTGTAACTTAGGACTGATTTAATTTTGGGGTATCTACAGCTGTAGGTCAAAGATGAAGGTCACGGAAAAACAAAAAAAATCATTATTTTGCAATAAATCGCCCTTGAATCATCATATCAAATTCAGACCAAAACTAAAATGTGCATCTTTCATTTCTGCATCTGCCCATATGTCACATGATGCAGTAAAATCAGTACCCTTGCTAGGAGTTGGGGGTCGAATGCCCTGGTGGAGGTCAGCACTCTTGGAGTGCTCTTGGTTAATGAATATTTTTATTAGGTTGGTCAAGTTCCATCACTGCTTTATCACTAACAAAGAGAAAACAATTACTAATCACAAGTATTTATGTAGATCCAACAAAAGCAGGATCAGTTGCAAATGGCAAGAGCTCAGGACTTGACCCAGTTGATGCACTTGTAGCTGTAAGTACCACAAACACATAACATATGTTTACTGTAGCTTACACAACACATACATGTACAGTAAACCTTCAGTTCTTGGAGTTGTCTTGACTATCAAACTGCAAGATGTGACTCTTATCAGGAAATAAAATTTATTATAATATTTTGGCACCTGGTGACATCTATATCAGTTTCTGTGCCAGCAGCAACTAGTAGCACTTGGTGATATCTGACGAGGCGACATTGCAACTGTAAGGTGTAGAACGCTTACAGACCTGGATAGGTCTCTTAATAAGTAGTTGACTACGAAATATCCATCTTTGGCAAACGTTTTGTTGATTTACAAAATTAAATGAATTTGTAACTCAGTTTAGCAGCAAAAAAATCATTAAATTATGTTATAATATGATAGAAAGAATTTAAAAGTGAATTTTTTTTTTTTGGCTGATAATGACTCACAGAGAATGTGAACTTTTTGTGTTATATGAACAATATTAAAATTAGTAAAATGTCTTATACAGTGAGTGTTACATACCATATCATGTTTGATTTATAGTTAATGACTGAAAGTTATTTTATTGTTTATCCAATTTTTTGTTTATGTTTCAATCAGCATTAATTTTATTTGATATTTCTTTTTCTTTTGTTGTTGTTTACCATTGGACAATTTGCTCCAGAACACTTTATCACAACATGAAGCAGAGAAGGTTTGCCAATCTGTTTCTCACTTTTTTATTTTCCATTTTTTTTTATTTTGCAAAATTAGTTCTTTGGTCAAGTGTATTTTGAAATCATATCATGGTGTATTTCTCGCTTCCTACTGGTGTAACCCAATCCATTTTTATTATCAAGATGAATAAAAATAGATTGCAGTATGCAAAAGGAAGCTAAGAATATGCGTACAACCAGTGGTCTAAGAATGCATAACAAAAAAAGATCTATCATATGATTTTGCTGCAAATTAAACACCTTTATATATATACATTAAACACCTTTATATATATATACCTTTTAATTGCAGCATCTCATTATCATGTAGGTGTAAAAACACTCTTTAGCTGTTTAACAGAAAACTGTGGCCTAAGGATAATTTCCTGATTTTTTTTTTCCTCAGGAGAAGAAAAGGAAACAAATGATAGAACTTGAGAGACAAATGCGTGAGACAGAGATGGAACAACAAGCCTTAGCTGTTGCAGCTTCTAAACAGCACACTGACCTCATGGACAGAATCAGAATGGTATTGATAATTTGTCAGATTATGCTGCAAAGCTGGTGGAACAGAGAATAACTGAGTATAAATTCTCACTCTTTCACTCCCAAGAGAGATCAAAATGTGTCCTTTCCATACAATATAAAATTGAATACACTTTTAAGAAAATTACAATAAGAATTAATGAAACTCATGATCAAAGATTTTGATAACAGTAGAGGTAGCAAATGGTAAGACTCACCGAGATGCCAAGACTCTTACTTAAAAATCAGAGACCACGACTAGATAATTTTCGAAAATCTGAGCCCAAGACCCCGTGCCAAAAGAGACTTGATAATCAAGTGCTGCTGTCATTAACTTGAACCAACAACAGTTGCCAGGGTTTGGAGTTCGAGCCCTGGTGCTGGCACTGTGTTGTTTCCTTAGACAAGAAACTTTACTCCACACTGTCTCTCTCCACCCAGGTGTATAAATGGGTACCAGCGATATAATGCTGGGGGTGACCCTGCGATGGACTAGCATCCCATCCAGGGGGGAGTAATAATACTCCCAGGTGCTTCATGCTACAGAAACTGGGATAAGCTCCGGCCGTGTGGGCCTTTGGCTCGTGTGCGCCTTTACCTAACAACAGTTGCGTGGCCACACATCTAGTTATGGATTAGCTATGATGACAAATCTGAGACTTCAAGTATTTAAGGAAAAAATACGAGACTTTGAGACCGGAGTAAATGCACTTTAAACGAGACTTCTAGACTCTTTGCCTGCTTGCAGACATCTCCTATTTCGAGACGTCTGCACGCAGGCAACTAGACTCAATGCAAATGCTGCCAAGATTTCAAGATCAGATGAAAATTTTGTGAAACCAAAGATTTTGGAGTCACCATTCACCGCCCCTAACAGCATATTCTTAAGACTAACATACATATATAAGGTACATGTATGACAAACCCCAATATCAGCAGCAAAGGAGCCTAGGTATACTGCAATATTCTCAAAATCCTTTACAACCAGTGTGTTGTAAAGTGTGGTTTTGATTATTTTTTGTGCTTGATGACATTTTCAGGCTGAAGCAGAAAGAGATGATCAAACACTGTGGCAGGCACAAAGACAAGAAATGGAGCGACAGAAGATGGTGTCTGCTTTGGCTGCTGGTAAGATTTAAGACAACAGTGAAGAACAAATCGTAACAATTGCTAGCTCAATTAATTGGAAACTACTCTAACATAAAAAAAATATATTTTATTTTCAGATGAACAACTTGCCAATGACACTGTAGCAATGATTCTACAGGTTAATGAAAGGTGAGAACTGAATGGTAACATCTTTCAAAGTTAAGTTTTTATTTGGTTTAAGTTATTTTTTGTCTATTCTGTCACTCACCAAAGCATCGAGCGCCATGAACATTGTTCTCTGTACTAAAGGTAGCTATCACACAACTATCTTCCAGGGCGCAGAAGGCAGAAATGATCTTAGATGAAATGGAGAAAGAAAGGTACAGTGATAATGTGTTAACCTTCTAATCCGATGCCTAATACTTTTAGTCAAGAAAAGAACGTTTAACATACAATATCACAGCTGTAGTATATCAGGAAAGCTTAACTGTTCTGTACGTCATGTCCGTTTTTGCTCTGCTTTACTTTGTCCCTATCCAGTACATCATTGTGAAAATGAGGTGTGAGGAAAGTCCTAAATCTAAAGAGAAGGCAACATCAAAGTAGATTATCATCCACAGGTGAATTTGTTAGAGCCACACTGTATAGTACATGGAACAGTACCACAGTACAGTGCTGTTCATTGGCTTCACTAAGAATGGCAACACTGTGTGGTTTGATCCACTGATGAAAAAGTGAGAACCACACTGTATAGTACATGAAACAGTACCACAGTACAGTGCTGTTCAGTAGCTTCACCAAGAATGGTCACACTGCGTGGTTTGATCCACAGATGGAAAAGTGAGAACCACACTGCATGGTAAAACAAACAGTACCACAGTACAGTACTGTTCAGTAGCTTTACAAAGAATGGTCACACGGCATGGTTTGATCCACAGATGAAAAAGTTAGAACCACACTGCATGGTAAAACAAACAGTACCACAGTACAGTACTGTTCAGTAGCTTCACTAAGAATGGTCATATTGCGTGGTTTGATCCACACATGAAAAAGTTAGAACCACACTGCATGGTAAAACAAACACTGAGTACCACAGTACAGTACTGTTCAGTAGCTTCAATAAGAATGGTCACACTGCGTGGTTTGATCCACAGACGAAAAAGTTAGAACCACACTATATAGTAAGACAAACAGTACCACAGCACAGTCCTGTTCAGTAGCTTTACAAAGAATTGTCTCACTGCATGATTTGATCCATACATGGTTGATCAACACGTACATTGGGTTCACAGTCTGATGGTAGGGAAACATTTGTATGTGTTTTTAATGCAGAATGAGAACGGAGGAGTTGGTCAAAGTTACACAGGAAGATGCTGAGAAACTGAGAAAAGAGGAAGTATTAGGTTGGTCTGTTTGTGGCACGGTATTGTATTCTGATGGTTCTGGAATACCTGTAGACAGTATTCCTTCATAAATACCATAGCTTATGTCACGCGCTCTTACCTCACCCCCATTCGTGAACCCAACTTTTACCCGCCCCCCCCCCTCCTCTTCACCGTTTAGAGAGCTTGTCACCCAGACAGAATGTATACAGATTGAATCCCTTCCTAATTCAGTTTAATAATGATCTATTTATACATTTTCAGTAGTTAAGTGTGTTTCATTATCTCGTTTCTTGTCAGCTTCCATGGCATGCTTATTGGAGAGCCAGGAAAGTCAGAGTCGCCTAATTAGGGAGTACGAACAATCACGAGAGCGTTCAGCTAGTCAAGCTATCAATGAGTAAGTTGTTTTGCCCCCCCACCCCACACCCCACCCGCTTCACCCTATCGAAACCCTTACTAAGTTAGTCATACTGCCTCTTGGTAACTAAACTAGGCCATCACTGAGTATTCCATACTTCCTTCTGGTCATTTAATCACCCCCATCTCAGAACTCTTAGGGTACTCTGAGTTAGGAAGCATTCTTGATCTCAAAACATTATCCTTAATCTCTAATTATTTCTTGGGAATCTTAAAAGAGAGTTGTTTCTTCTATAAGGAACTTGACTACTCAAACAATATTAGTCAAGTTGGGGCGTCATAAATTAGTTAATTTGAATAGCAGTGTTCATTTTCGGGTATTCTACATAAGTGGGTTGTGTTAATTTATTTTTATAATTATTATTGTTATAGCGTTGTTGCTGGGTGTTTTGTAGTGTATTCTCTTTGTTTTGTTTGTGTGTGTTTGTCCTCAGGTCATTACAAGCAGATGAACGCTTAATTGGTGTTTTAAATGAACAGTACACTGATAGAGATGCACTGGTTACAGAAATATCCAAAAAGGTGCGTTTCTTACAGGCATGTTGAACGGTTTTAAAAGAGGTAAGCCTTGCGTTCTAGCAGAGTTTGACTCCGGCAACCTGTGTTTTGTTGTAGAGCTTTGAGCGTAAAACGGAAAAAAAGCCTGAGCGAGGGGAGAATAGCCGCGCTTGACTATCAGGAAAAAAGAGGGACTGCTTGTAGTCTAAGAAGAGTGTGATACGCAGAAAGGCTACTTATCAGTGTTACGTGGTTCGACAAGTTTTTGGTCATTTAAGAAATAAACGCCTTGTATTTAAAAGATATTGGGTTGCCTGTAGTATGTCTCATTGTTTCCTGTTTTGCATAGTAGTGAATAGATAAACTTACCGTATCTTTATAACTTAGGAACAAGCCCAGGTGGAGGCACTGCAGGCGCTGCAGATTCAACAGGATGCAAAACATCGCAGGATTTCAAGTCAGGTGGGTGCAGTATGCGGTATGCAGCTTTTTTATTTCCGCGGATCCTCGAATCTTATGATAGTAAAGACAATGTATGAAAATTTGCCTTAGCTTACACAACTTCGTCAAAATATAATTCTCTTAGTAGTAAAAATACTACTTGCACGCTAAAAATAGTTATAACCGTATGGTGTCGAGTACCATAGTACAGTACCACAGTAGTGAGTACATTACTGTTGAGAAGCTTCCCAAAGAATGGTCACACTGCATGATAATCCACAGATGAAAAAGTTGGAACCACACTGTATAGTAAAACAAACAGTACCATAGTACAGTACTGTTCAGTAGCTTTACAAAGAATGGTCACACTGCATGATAATCCACAGATGAAAAAGTTAGAATCACACTGTATAGTAAAACAAACAGTACCACAGTACAGTACTATTGAGCAAGACAGAATGAGGTAAGAGAACGCATCTTCCATACTGGGTTCTCTTACTATGATAAGGGGACAGAGAGTCTATTTTTAGATCCGGAAACTATTTTAACTGACCAATGGCTGATGTCCTTCTCGTCAGGTGGTTGTAATTTCAATGCGTCATGGGGATCTTGTCTCGTTTGACCTCGACCTTTCCACTTAAGGTATTGGGAAACCGCGCAGCCATGGAACGAGATATAAATATCAGACGGGATTATGTTTTCTTTTCTCATTTTCCCTTGTTTTGAGTAGTTTCCCAAAGATTGGGCACGCACATCCACAGTTGTAAACGTTCTTTATGTTATGGTTCAATTTTATCCTTGGTTCAAATTTTATTACGCGGGATGCCGTAGGCGGGCGCGTCAAGGTTTCGAGAGAGTTCCTTTTTTTTCATTGTAGTCACAAATCGACACGTTTTTTCAACATTTCTCACATTTTTGAGCGATTTCCTAGCTGACTCATACCTTTTCAGAGTTCACACTCGATGCCAAGAAGCAAAACTCAAGCTTGTTTTAAGATCTAGGGAAAATAATCCTTTTCAACCTGCCGCAATGAACTCGGAGCAAAACCTGTATAACATGGCCCAGCGCGTGAATCGTTCCTTTTTTACCCTGTTTTTGTGTGCACTGATAAGGTGAATATTTCCACAGAGTGCTCTTCCAGCTGGGCACCTCGTCGATTGAATTGTTTATATTGAATTCTTGGATTCATTTGCCTTGTTTCTTCTTTTTTTTTTATCGTAATCACACATAGCCGTGTTATTTTAGTTTGTGCGATTTCATTGGCTCCAGTCTACGTTAGAATCACGTTCAAGGTCAGGGGGGGAGGGGGCAGGGGTCGATCAGTGTGGATGAACACAAACGCTATCACGCACAACACTACTGGAATGTTCATCATGTGTGGAAAAGGAAGTTCTCTAGTCGAACCAGTTTGTTCACTTCTCAAATAGTAACCGGAGATTGAATTCTTGGACGATTTCTTATCCCAGGTTTTTAGTTGTATTCAACTTACGTATCTCCACAGGTTTCACTTTGGGAGTCTGATCAGTTTCTCAATTTATTTCATGTAAGAAAATTCCTTTGGGAAGAATAGTTTTGTACCGTTTTCTACACATGACCCATCCCGCGTTAACGCCCCCAGGCGTCTTGTTTCCTTTGTTTCAAATTCATTACCGGGGCCCTGCCGAAGGCTGGCACCGGTTATAAAATGCAGACGGTTTCTGTCGTTTTTTCAACGTTACATTGTTAGGGATATATCGCTGACTGAGTTATATCGCTGGCTCGTTACTTTTGCTCACTGGCTCATTGAAGTCTTATCCGCCTTTTTGAAAAGCACGAGGCATGGAGGACAATCAAGTGAAAGATTATAGCTTTTTGTTCCCCAACTTTTACGATGCTCTAGTTTATGAGCGAAAATTTAAGAGTGAATATTTGGAGAGACAAATTTACGAGCGATCACTTAAGAGTGAACCTTCCATTGTGAAACTTATCGAGAATAAGAGCGACTTATCAAAGCTATCTACATTGAGTGAACCTTCCATCGTGAGAGCAACCTCGTTCCCAGGGTCCTCTCCTACTCAGCCGAGTAGGAGAGGACCCTGGGAACGAGGTTGTCGTGAGAGGTGCGAGAGGCTAACTATATCTATGCAATCCCGTGTCCCACTGGGCCCCGGTAAGTTCCACGTAGTGGTTCTCCTTATCATTAACCAAAACAAAAGAAAACTAAATTAGAACCAAGGATAAACTTGAACCACAATATTTATGCCTACTGACGGTCGTTTTGGTTACAACAGATTGCAATGTTGCAAGATGAACTCGCTCAGCTGACTCTCACAGAAATGGAAAAAAGGGACGAACGACAAGATGCTGAAAGAGTATGTCACTTGATTCCTTTTGCTTTATACATCATTGGTTAGTGCTTTATTACAAATGTCATGCAATACGGGTCGTGACAGATTTAGATTGAGCCACTCGGAAATAAGGTGGGTGGTGCTTAAGGCACCAAAACTAAGCTGACATGCAACACAAGAAAATAACGACTTTAACACGTGCTATCGACCATCAAGTTTGTTGTTTATTATATTGTCGTTTTTCGTGATATCGAGAATAGCCGTTATTTGTGAGAAAAGTTATAGAAGCCTTTCCGCTTACCGTTCTATAATGTTAATGCCAATACTTGGCTGACACCTTGTACCCCCTCCCTCCTGTTTTGTTGTTTGTTTCAGAGTATTTTGGTGTCCAAGAGAGAAGCTTTGACCAATCTACTGGTTCAACTAATTGATGAACAGCACAATAGGGAAGATGAACTTATGAAGAGACTGGTAAGGAAGCGTTCTGCTGGATGACCTCATAGATATGTTCATGACGTGGCTTGATTTCTTTGTTGCTGGTTGTAGTGTAGTATATTTGCTGGGTGGTTGATTTGCGATGTGTTATTTTTTTTGGTTTGTGAGGTGGTTCGGTTGTGGGTTGATTGGTGTGTGTAGCGGCTGGTTTGTGGGTTGGTTGGTGTGTGTAGCGGCTGGTTTGTGGGTTGGTTGGTGTGTGTAGTGGCTGGATTGTGGGTTGGTTGGTTGGTTGGTTGGTGTGTGTAGCGGCTGGATTGTGGGTTGGTTGGTGTGTGTAGTGGCTGGTTTGTGGGTTGGTTGGTGTGTGTAGGGGTTGGTTGGTGGGTTGGTTGGTGTGTAGTGGTTGGTTTGTGGGTTGGTTGGTGTGTGTAGCGGCTGGATTGTGGGTTGGTTGGTGTGTGTAGTGGCTGGATTGTGGGTTGGTTGGTGTGTGTAGCGGCTGGATTGTGGGTTGGTTGGTGTGTGTAGTGGCGGGTTTGTGGGTTGGTTGGTGTGTGTAACGGCTGGTTTGTGGGTTGGTTGGTGTGTGTAGCGGCTGGTTTGTGGGTTGGTTGGTGTGTGTAGCGGCTGGATTGCTGGTTGGTTGGTGTGTGTAGCGGCTGGATTGCTGGTTGGTTGGTGTGTGTAGCGGCTGGATTGTGGGTTGGTTGGTGTGTGTAGTGGCTGGTTTGTGGGTTGGTTGGTGTGTGTAGGGGTTGGTTGGTGGGTTGGTTGGTGGGTTGGTTGGTGTGTGTAGCGGCTGGATTGTGGGTTGGTTGGTGTGTGTAGTGGCTGGTTTGTGGGTTGGTTGGTGTGTGTAGGGGTTGGTTTGTGGGTTGGTTGGTGTGTGTAGCGGCTGGTTTGTGGGTTGGTTGGTGTGTGTAGTGGTTGGTTTGTGGGTTGGTTGGTGTGTGTAGCGGCTGGTTTGTGGGTTGGTTGGTGTGTGTAGCGGCTTGTTTGTGGGTTGGTTGGTGTGTGTAGGGGTTGGTTTGTGGGTTGGTTAGTTTGAGGAGAAGTTGGTTCAAAATTATGGGGTGGTTTGTTGGTGGTGTGGTGGTTATCAGTTTGTGGGTTGGTTGGTTTGTACAGTGGTTGGTATGTGAGGGGTTTAGTTTGAGAGGTTTGTAGTTTGAGGTTGCTGCTTAGTGGGTGGTTGCTTTGTGAAATCGTTGGTTTATGATACTAAGTAAAATCGTACATGTTTTAGGTTGAGATGGAACGCAAAAGGGAAACAGATATCGAGGACTACTGGCTCATTCAGTATCAGCGGCTGTTGGAAAGCAAACCTCTCACGCTTCTGGATAAGGTACATTGACTGTAATCGCCCTACTGATCTTTGTATAAAATGTAGGTAGCTTATGTTAAACTCCTGTTAATGTTCTCGTGTTTTTCAGGAGTGTGACAGTGTTATTGCAGACGTTCTGGCTGAGGCTGAAGCCCAGGACTTCGCGTCCCACTTCACACGTCATCGGATCACGTGGGCAATGCTGAAGACAATGACAGATCAGGAACTGAAAGAGGTAATTTACAGGTTGCTAAATAAAGTAGTTACCAACGTCTTGGGTGGGGGAAAGGTTTTGTATTGTTAGGGACCGTTCATTAATTATGTGCCAGGGGGGGGACATCGAAAAAAATATTTAACAAGGAGGGGGGCACTCCAAGTTGTTTTGCCTGATAAGGGGGCTTTGAAAAAAAACATGAACTTGTTCTTAAAGGTACATTCGGTTTTTTTTTCCTGGCTAATAAGGTTGTTGGAAAGGTGAAAGTAAGGAACGGTGAGGGGGGGGGAGCTTGAAAAAACTTACAGTCCATGAAAGGAGGGCAGGGAAAGTTTTTCAATATTGCTTAATTTTCCTCCAGCCCACCCCTCTGTTTAATTAATGAGCGGTCCCTTATGCGTAATTTTGTAGCCTTTTATAGCATGTTGGATCATGATATTAGTGTGCGCTCCAAGTATTGACCTACCAAGAAGGACGTGCTTGCTGTTCAAGACAAGTTTACCAGGATAACATCGCGTGTTTTCCATGATTATTCAGTACTGAAGTACCAAGCTGTTGTCACATATTGTGTCCTGACGTGTGTTTTATAAACACAGTTTAAGCTTCACACTAATTGGTCAGTTGTTGAGGGTCTAATCTCCCATGTTCATTCACAGTAATGAAACCTTTTAGAGCGATTACATATATTACACGGTGGCGAGAAGATATGAATTTTATGCTCCAGTGGCAAGAATAATATCTCACGAGTGAACACAGCGAATGAGTGAGATTGTTCTTGCCACGACAACGTAAAATTCATATCTTCGAGCTAACGTGTAATTTCCTTTTTGTTATATAGACATAAACACATCAAGACGTTCGTTTGGCATCTTAATTCACAAACTGAATTGCAAGGTGGAAAATGACGTCATCGATATCCTCACTTGTGAGGATGTGGAAAATGCACCACTACGGTCCCGGATGTAGTGTCACATGAATTTTACGAGTGATGTAATTCCCAATTAAACACTCACGTCTATATAATAAGCCCCGTTTTCGTTCTTTTTCAGATAGGAATTCATGAGCTTGGAGTACGGAAAGCAATCCTGAGTGTTGTTCAAGAACGTCTTCGCTTTGAAACCAAAGCAAAGGAAAAAGAAAAAGAAATTGAGAAACCAGAGGTATGTGGACATTATATTTATTAATTATAATTAATAATAATTAAATAATTAAAAATATAGTTATTAATTATAGAAGTAGTATATTCCCGACTTTGACGCATAAAATGAAAATTCAATAAATTCAATAAATTCAATAAAATTAAAAAATCTCTGATAAAATCTCTGATAAAATCTCTGATAAAATCTCTGATAAAATCTCTAACGCAAAATTCAATAAAATTAAAAAATCTCTGATAAAATCTCTGTTAAAATCTCTGATAAAATCTCTGATAAAATCTCTAACGCAAAATGAATTTGAAAATGATTTAAAAGAATGAATATTAGTAACAAAGATGGAACAGCAATCAGTGAAACAACTGAAACAACTTGCCAAAGAGCGGGGTATTCCAAGATATTATAAAATGCGTAAAGCAGAACTAATCGAAGCTCTAACACAACCACAAGTCCCTAAAGCTGAACTCATCGAAACACCACTAATCGAAGCTACAACATCAATACCAACACCACAAGTCACTAACATGAATAAATATAAGTGTGTTCATGGAAAGTTAAAATATTTCTGTAAGGATTGTAAGGGATCTCAAATATGCTCCCATAATCGAAGGAGAAACATATGTAAAGAATGTAATGGTTATAATATTTGTAAGCATAAACGGGTGAGGTATATGTGTAAAGAATGCAACGGGAAAGGAATATGTATTCATGGAAAACAAAGATTGTTTTGTAAGTTATGCGGAGGATCTCAAATATGTGAACACAACAGACATAAGGCGTACTGTAAGTTATGTGGAGGATCTCAAATATGTGAACACAACAGACAGAAGGCGCAATGTAAAGAATGTCACACAACACAAGAGACATAACAAAAACAATAGGTTATATAACGCAAGTCAGTGTTACATAACAAAATTTACCTTGTGACTCATCTACCGAAATAGATACCATGCTAATGCACCAGTGACAACTATAAATGCTAATATATTCTTTTCATGTTGTGTGTCATGCTGCGTTGAGTCTGTTTCTATAATAGGTTTTGGTTTTGGTTGTGAGGATTTTAGTTTTGGTTTCGTCTCAGTTATATGAGGTAACTTTAACTTTGAAGATCCCTTGTTATGATTTATTCCAACCTGTTTTGCTTCAGTGTTTAGGGAATTATTTACTCCAAAACTCATATCACTACTAGCTTTCATAAGTTTGTTATTAAAACCAGTCACGCTCTCAGTGTTGATTATCATATTACTAGGCATTAGCCATACACCAGGAGCAATAGCTAAATCAAGCCGTAATTTCGCTTCCTGTACAGCTAATTGATACCTTTGGATAGAACTAGAAATGTCATTCTCAATCACACTACTCTCAAATAAAGTCAAGAATTCTTGTTGAGTCTCGATCGCTCCACCACCATTACCGTAAATCGAGTTTCTAGTGTTAACTTGTGCCCCTAATATACAGTAAACAAAAGCTTCAGCAGATCGATTTAATCTACCAAGTCCGGCTTTAGTGAGTCCATATCCACTTGTTGGGATAAACCAAGCATATTTGAAATCAGCAAAATCGTCATTACGGATAAATGAGATGAGATTACCTTTTTCCTTCTTACCTCCATCATCAGCAAATTTACCACCTTCACCAGGCCATTGATCAGCTTCATCATCATAGTTCCTTACCTTATGTACATTTTGATATCCACCACCAGCTCCATGATATCCAGCACCATAATCAAGGAATATATCTCCTAAACCTCCGTTTCGACCACCTTTCCATCTAAAGTCAGAGTTTTTTGATATTCCAAATTCAGCACACAATAGTTGATAAGCGACTTTATTATAGGGATTATTATTTATTACAAAAGGTTGCTCATCAGGTAAGGGAAGACTCAATTCATACAGTATTCGTCTTATAGTGAAATATATATGAAACTTAATGAAGCTACTAACGACTTTGGGATAGTTGAGACTCTCGAAAGGACTTATACCACATCCAGAGGTCGCACACCAAACTGTAAAGTTAAGTTGTTGAGGCCAATAATTCATATCAGGCGAATTCAACCACTTTCTACTCTGTTTACCAAACTTGAAAGTCACAACTTGGGATGTAAATATGTTACGCATCTTAGCGGTAAATTTCTTCGTATTGGACACGTATATATCCAGTGAGGTCAACATGTTTGTGATATTACTTGTAAAGTCATCAAAATCAATAGCAGGTATTGGGTAAGATCGATTGGTCATAGTTAAACTCTTTGGGAATGAACTCAATGCATCATCATCCAATCCTAAATCTTTCCATAACAGTCTTTTTAAACGGGGTGATAGGTCTTCAGTCCATGTTTTTCCAGTGGGGTCATCATAAGACATGATTGTTATCCCATTAACTTTCCACCTAATGTAACCACCATACGGATCAGCTACAACTTCGAATTGACTGTGATCAGCCTTTGGATACCTATTTCTGAAATCATTGAGTAACATTTTATTCTTTATGTTTCGAATAAGATGTTTTTAAATCAACACCGTTCTTTTCCAATACCAACCTCATAATTCCATCCTACAGGCGTTCGCTCAAATGAAAATTTCAACGTTCGGGACCGGTTAACTCTTTTAATATTTCCGCACGAACCTCTGTTCTTATCTGATTCATATTTAAGTTTTTTTCTGTACGGTTTTTTTGACGGATTTCGAGTTTTAGTTTTTCAAACTTGTCCACCTCTGATAAAATTAGCGAAAATTCTTGGTCGGATATGACATTATCTTTCAGTGCCTTTGAAACCAAGTCGTGAATGGTGTTTACTTTTGCTTTTGCCAGAGAAACTGTCTGTTCGTGTTTACTAACTTTATGTGAAAGTCGTTTAGAAGCCGCACCAAATCCTACCGAAATACTACCACATATACCACCAACCGTTCCTTATGGGATACCAACAATAGCACCAAAACCAGTAAGAGAGGTTCCCAGTCCACTTGCAGATAAAATAACTGAAACCACACCACTACCAACACTGATTTTAGTAAATATTCCCCTCGCTCTATTGTATTTTTTCCTAACATCCTCATAATGTCTAATTTCCTTCTGAAGATTATGTACTACTTCACACGATTTTTGAAGTCTGAAATTATTTTGTTCACCATTAAGAGGCACTTGTGGATAAATTCTATTGTAGTCTTCCATATTTTTACAAATCAACAGGAAATCTTTAAATAAATTCGGATAGGTTCATCATCTAAGTTAACCTTTTTTCCATTTTCATCTAAAAGCAACAAAGTAAAGTAGTTGACTGGATTTTTGGTTTTTGGAACTCTTAAACAAGGATGCTTTGTAGATGGAATAACAGCTAGTAGTTGTGAGGGGTTAAGTTCTACATTTTCACCGCGGGGGATCATATTGAAATATGAAGACTTTGACTCTATAAGATCACACATTAAGTAGAAAGGCATATCATACCGCGCTTTAGTAATGTAACTAAATAGCATTTGTATCTCTTTTACATTGGTTAAGGGTGGATCTAGATAAATTCTTGTTTCAGGAGTTAGCATAGTGATATATAGAAACGTTGTATCATTCATTATTTTTTTTTACTTAGCGCCTCTTCTTTTTAAATTGTTCCACAAAATATAGAACCACAGCCACTATCAGAAGCCAAGCATTTTTACCTAAGAATCCAATAACCTCCCCCGCTGTTTTGAAGATAAAACTCACAATAGCTCCAACCATTCCAGGTAATATCTCACCGAGTTTCTTACCAATCGTTTTCAAACCATTACCAACACCTTTACCCAATTTGGTTAGACCTTTAGAAAGATTAGAAACGATAACACCGATAACCACACCTACAGCACTCACAACGGCAAAGACTGTAAAACCGTACTTTTTGAAGATGACCTTCACACGATCCCGTAATGACATTCTTTCTATTATTGACTCGTTTCGTCTCTCGAGATCGGCTATTTGATCTTCGTTTGATATTATCTGATTACTAGCCATCTCTTCCAATTCATTAACCCTGGAGAGTAACCGATCTCTACTTTGTTCTACCTTTCTTAAATTGGAAAGCCCCTTCTTATTTTTATCTAGTTCATCTTTGTATTGATTTAATTCACCTTGAAGTGTCTCAACCTTTGTTTTTAATTGTATATTCTGTTTAACAGCCGCATCTAAATAGCTTTGATTTTCTGCGATTATTAATTGTTGTTTCTCAATGAATTCACGCTTATCTTTATCATTTGAAACATATCGATCTATTTCTATTTGACTTGTTTCCGCTACTGATCTTAACCCATTTAGTGCATTACGTAAATCCTTAATTTCTTCATTTTTTTCATTCAAATCAGTAATTAGTTTATTATTATTAAGAAAAATACTCTCAGAATCCATGCCAATTGCTCTCTTGATTGTCAAAGGAAGTCGGTTATAATTTACCAAATCTCCTTTAGAGTCAATAAGTAAATGTTCAATATTGTTAACTTGATTAGTCAATCTAGCCCATACCCCTCCCTCATCATCGATTCTTACACTGAATGGTGAATTTAGTGGGTTGAAATTGTAGAACTTCTCTTCTATCTTTTTTAAAGCGCGAGCCCTATTGTCTTCTTTACTTTCCTTAATCATTTGAGATTCTTCATCATCATCATCCACACCACCAAATGAAGTTTCTTTAAATTTTACGTCATGTTTAGTTTGACGACTGGTGGATGTGTTTGTGATTTGTTTCAAATTAAATGTATCATTCCCATCATCATCATCACCTAGATCAGGTGGTTCAAATTCTGGTAATTCTCCGCCTTCTGCCATAATTTTTTACTAAACAGTAAGAAATCTTTAAACTGCTCACACACTTACCTAAAATAATTTACTAGCCATATAACCCAATGCCAGCATACCACCACCTACATATACCATCTCACCCATCTTTTGATTGCTACTAGGTCTATAATAATCAGAGAATTTTGGTTCATGTGTCTGACTATACAATTTCAAAGCTTCATCAGTATTCATAATATTTTGTGAAGCTATGTGTTTAGCATCCTTCTGTTGAGAGTACCAATCAATGAGATTCTGTCTCTTTTCCTGGTATGTAGCATAATCTTTTTGATATTTTTCTATTGCCTTGTCGTGTCTTATTCGCTCCGCATCTGTGTTATCACCTGAGAGATATTTTGCAAGATACGATCCACCAACGAACGTAGTCGCATTCAAAATAGCTCCACCAATCATCATTGCTATTGTTGCCATAAAATCTTTAATTTGGTAAAATCTTTTGATCTTCTAAATAAGTTTTTAGGTACATACTACCGGACAGGACAGCGACCCATTTAGCATAGTTTGTAATACTTGAGGAGGGGTCGTTGATGAATGATTCTTTCATAACCTTTTTAGCTACATATCCAACTCCAGCAGCCAATCCAATAATTACGGCTGAATCGGTAACAGTTTTCACAAGTTTGTTTTCAGTTGACATGATTTTATTGTGGTTAGAGAAAATCTTTAAACTACTTTCCTCAGAGCATTACTATTTTCGGAGTTGGTTGGGGTGGTGGTTGGGTAGTAATATTTGAGGGTGGTGGTTGGGTAGGTGGAACTTTTCTGTTTTTGTAATACCTCATAAACATGTCAACTGCAGTAAACCCTATTCCAACAAGAGATAACACAGTAGTAAAAGATAGCTCTGGAATCCATGCTTTAGATTCGCTCTCTGCATTTATATTTTCTTCTTGGTTAGTCCAGGGTTTTCCCTCAACTTCTTTGAGGGTGAGTCCTAAGGACTCCTCTAGCCTAATAATGTGAGTCCCAGGGGAGAAGCAGGGGTCCACCGGTAAACATTGTTTTATCATAAATTCCAAGAGAGCAATGTAATAAATAAACATCATTTACTCAATCAGTTTCTGCTGTGTTTACTTTAACTGAAAAGGTACAAAGCACTTGAGGTTTTTCTCGCTAACTCAAACTTAGTCAGGATAATACACAAAAAATTTGCTAACTTCAATTCTAATTGAAAAATTTTAACGTTTGCAATTAACATCTTTAGTAGCTGCATCTGTTCAGTAAGAAAGTTAGAAGAGGTGCCATGTTCAACAATTTTCACTTTTGCCTTTGCTTCATGTCTCTAAATGTACGTGCTGCTGAAAGAAAATCAACATTTTCAAAGCTGGGTCCAACCAGTCTAATCATCATCATTCTATTCAGCCGCTCAGGATTGAGTCTGTTTCTCAGCTTGGTTTTGATTGCATTTTGTACAGAAAACCCTCTCTCACAGGGAGCACTTGATACTGGGATTGCAAGACTGACTAAGGCTAGTTGCACAAAATCAGGGTGAACATCTTTATACTCTTGAATGAGAATGCTCGTAAACTGTTCAAAGTTCATAGCTCTGTAACTGCGTACTAGATGCTTGAAATGAAGAAACTGGTTTTTACACCTGTCTGAGTCAAGAACAGTTTCAAAGTGATGACAAAGTTTATTGAGTTGGTGAATACCATGGGGTCCTAACTCTCTTGCACTATCAGGTAGTCTTCTAGGATTTAAGACAACATCAAAACACTCCAGTAGCTCCAAGTCATTTTCTGGAAACCTGTCGTGTAGGTTGCTGGTAAGCTGGTTCAGATATCTCCTTCGTACAGAGTTGAACCGGGCTCGTAGGTTGTTATTGTCAGCAATCTCCACTCCATTGTAGGTATTTGTCCCAGTGTCAGGAACATCACCTAGGTCTGCCAACACTCTGTTTACCACAGGAGAACCACTGATCATTCCTTCAATTGCCTCAACCGTGGAAGTTACACTGTGTCTTATGACAGACAAATTGGCAATGTCCTTTTGAAACAGAAGACTTAGTGTCCCAATAACTGACAGGACATCAATCAGCAAGGCTGTGGTAAGAAGAAACAGTGTTGAAGCTGTAAACTCCCAAATTCCAACAGCTGTAGCGTCAGAACTCTTTTCATTTTCCAAAGACATGACAAGTGAATCATAGTACTCAAATATCATCTTGACGCATGCCTCAACAGACAGCCATCTAACAGATGAGGCTTCCACCACTTGTTTTACTTTTCCATGCATGAGCTGCTGAATCTCCTTCAGTTTATCATATCGCACACTTGAATTTGAATAGAATTTGTAGATGGTGTTGATGTTCCTTTTATACTGTTCAAGATAATCAATGCCCTTACTTGCCTGTGAGGCAGCAAGGTTAAGTCTGTGAGCAACACAGTGTACTTGGATAAGAATATTGTTTAACTGCTTCAACTTTACCCCAAGGCCATTATGACGTCCCGTCATGACAGCTGCCCCATCTGTTCCAAGTCCTACAATTCGACTGTAGTCATCCCCCTGTACAAGGTGTTTTTCTTTCAGAAAATCACAGAGAGCATCCTTAATGCCAGCAGCAGTGCAGTTTACTATCCTTTTGTTTCCCAGAAATGAGGTATTAACAGAGCCAGTTCCTAAATTGACATATCTCACATAAACAGCTAATTTTTTCTCAACAGAAATGTCACATGTCTCATCAAGCATCAGTCCAATAAAAGGTGTTTGGCAGTCATTTATTTCTTTTATCAGGTTGTCTTCCACACATTTGGCCAAGACATATTCCATCTCCGAAACAATTTCCGGTTTCCTGTAAAAAACAGAACAATCACTACAACCATTCGCAGCCTGAAGCTCCATTATTGGAATAAAGTTATCAGCAGCAATGTTGTTCTTGGTCATAACATACACAGGTCTCAGCTGGACAATGTGCCTCCTTATTAGTTCTTCGGTTTGCTTCTCTACGTTTCTTGCTGCATTTGAAACTGTTTCTTGAAAACTTCTTCTAAGCTTGACGTCAGTGAGACTGGTGATGTGGTCTTTGGAATTTTGGTGTCTTTCTAGAGCTGACATCTGGAAATTGTTGCATCCTGTAGTAGTAAATTGGTTTCTCTTACCTGATGTCTTACAAATATCACAGTACATTTTTTCATCTACTTCTTTCAACCATTTATATTTGTTCAGCCAAGCTGGCAGGAAACGCCTTTTTTTCTTCGTAAGCTGTTCTGAATACGCCGAATCCGCCATTTTGGTTCGAACCACAATCTTTCCCACAAGGCCTCGTGATAAAGCATTAGTTTCCAGTCCTCCACAAGCTTCCAGATGTTCGAAAACATCGGAGAACCGTCCAATGAGCGTCTTTTTAGTGTTAAAAGAACATGCCAGATAACTGAGCGAAGATTCAAAATCTTTTTTATTCTCAAAAAGGATTTTTTGCGCGAATTTTAATGTACTCAGTTATAAATTACTTCCTAGTAAACTATCATCGTAAGGACGTGCGTCCGATGGGACCCTTTCTCCTTGTTGTGTTGCGTCCCTTTTTCCTTTCTAAGCCAAACAATGCGTCAGGGACGCGCATTTACGCGTCAGGGAAAACCCTGTTAGTCTCCTCTTTACGTTTCATTTCCCTGGCTCTTTTGTTATATTCTGCTAGTTTCTTACCAGCAGCGACCTTTTTAGGATCCTTCTCCTTAGCTGCTTTCTTATTTTTAGGAGGAGGGGGATCCATTGTAATTTGTTCAACAACTTCATCAGACATGATTTTTTATTTCACAAAGTAAAGAATCTTTAAATCAGTTGTTCTCAGTAGTCTGCTCAGTAGTACTTGAAACTTCTTGTATTTTGTTGATTTTAATGTGCTTAGCAACCTGGAATAGTCCACTAGCAAGTGCTACCAATCTTCCACCTTTTAATGCTAAGAGACCTACAAAGTTTGTCAGTTCACGATTAACCAACTCATCGTTCTTCAAGTCTTTACAAAGCGATTCAATGTTATCTACAGGAACCACGTAAGAAATTACATGAGAAAATAATTGAAGAGATGAATCTACTAATCCACCACTAATTTTCTTACCTAATACTGTCTGGTATCGATTATAATATTTTTCAACATCTTTTACCGTTAGTTTCTTGATATCACCTAGACTCATCTCAACACCTAAATATTCCTTTGTAGTACCAAGAGATGCGAGAATAGCTAATGATTCTTGTTTGATTTCAACATCATTATCTTTAACCTCATCTTCTTCAATAAAATCTTCAACGCTTGTCATCTTTTAATTTTGTAAATACATAGATTCTTTTAAATCACCGCTGGAATCTCTAAATAACATTGGAATGGATAACGTAAACATAAACATAGTCTCGAATATTTTTCAGTTTTCAGGAGTTGTACAAACTTTTTACTAGTTTCAGAGTCTAAATCACCTCCATAATCTTCGAAAAGAATCTTCATACCTTTTTGTGATGGATTATGGAATGTAACCACACAAGCTACATTTTCACGGAATGGTTTTGCTATGGATGTTAATTGCTGAGTGAGAACCCACACTGATAATCCATGATGCCTTCCAGAGAATGCTAGATCTATAAACTTGTTTGAGCGTTTCTTTAGATCTTTCGATACAGCACAATCGTCTAAAATTATTAGTGTATTAGTACCAGAGAACAAAGTTTGACAATCAGTTAATAACTCGTTAATCTCATCGCTGTTACTAGCATCTGGTGATAATACTAAGAAACGTTTATCTCCATTAGCAAATTTATGATAGGTTTTATTTTTAGCAAAAGTTGGACATATTAGAACAATGTATTCAAAAACTTTTCGGAATGGTCCTCTTAGCTGATCCGTGAGATACTTTGTCTTTCCACAATTTGTTGGACCTGTTATAATGCAATTAAAAGGAACTTTATCTCGTAATTCTTCCATCTTTTTAACTAATACATTATCGATCTTAAGTTTGAATTCATGATCTCCATCAACGCATCAGCCACTACGAACATGTGACAGGTTATATTTCCTGTTCCTCCAACTTTTCGTTTCATTTCAAGTTTTACTCCATCTCGTGTGTTGTTCAAGGCCATACCTCCTCCATGAATATTATTATCGGGGTGAGTTCTCAAGTCAATCCATAGAGCAAACTTGTCAACATAAAAATCATTTAGCTTGACACCCTCTTTACCGAAACGTTTCATTACCGAATCCCAGAAGTCTGACTGTTTCATTCCCTTAGAGTAGATACGGTTTGGCATGCCGTCAACGTTAATGTCGATTGATGTAATATTTGGATTGACAAACTTCTCAGAGTCTCGTGCTCCTCCAACATATCTCTCTGTGAACAAGCACAATATACCTTTCATTGATCTCCTAGGTATATTAATGTACTCGTTTATGTAACTGTCATTAGGTTTGGAGATGGTAAAAGTTTTGTGGAGAAGTACATTCTCGTAAAAGAATACTTTACCAACCTGATAAGCTGACTGAGCCTCACTAGCTAAGTATTCACTTGAGATACAAGAATATTCCAACTCGAGGTTTTCGATTTTGTAAGTTGGAGTCTTGGTCTTGTCTGAATAAACAACAATATCAGAAACTGAGGCCAGTGTAATCTCAAAAATTAGTGAATGAGGTAACGCCTTTGGATAGAAAACCCCATGATTGTTGAGAATAGGATGGTTGAGTGGGATACGGTACTTGGTGTTGTATACTGCTGCAAGAGCTACTTCCTTATCATTTCCTGAGGTTACCTTATCACCCGCATTTGTCCTAAGCTTCCTCATGTTTTCAGAAGAAATACCTTGTTTTATTCCATTCTGACGATCTTCAGCTGTTAAGTATAAGTCATGGTAGGTTTGAAATAGATCGTATCTTTGAGTATCCTGTAGTGTTTCTCCACCAAAAAGAACCCTTAGTCTGGATACAAGGTTACTACCTACGTTATTCACAAGGGTGTTGTTAGCATGACCATCAACAGTCAAGTCAAATAGTAGAGATACACTTCCTGGGACAATCACTACATTCTGAGAAAGTTGTGGAATATTTATATATAATGTTTCTTCAGGATTAGCGGATGAGGGATTTAGTGTAATTCGATTCAGTGACGATTCCGCTTTCAAACCGAGAGGCTCTAGTGGAATCCTGTTTGGGTTAATTTCATCAGATATAGCTTGCGACATATTGATTTATTTTAAAGATAGGTAGAGTATTCTTTTAAATGAGTAACGAAAACATGTTATCAAAAATATACTATTCAACTTATGGATATTGGAAAGGGTATTCTGCCATTCCTAAATTAGCTGAGAAAGCAAAAGTTAGTGAATCTGAGGCTAAAAGATGGCTTGAGAAACAGGCTCTGTGGCAAATCTATCTACCAGCTCCAAAATATATCCCTAGACCGCACTGGAATGTGGAAAAACCGAATCATATTCACCAAGCAGATCTATTATTTTTACCGCATGATAGAGTTGGAAGAAAGACATATCGATATGCTCTGGTTGTGATTGATATTGCCTCGAGATACAAAGATGCAGAACCACTAACCTCAAAAGAAAGTCATGAGGTATCTAAAGCCTTCAGTAATATTTACTCTCGAAAGTTAAAATATCCTAAAACATTAACTGTCGATCCTGGAAAAGAATTTATGGGAGATGTAACAAAACTTATGAACAGACATAATGTAAACATACAACGGTCAGAAGCTGGAAACCATAGAGCTCAAACATTTGTTGAAAGAGCAAATAGAACATTATCAGAAAAACTATTTAGTCATCAATACGCACAAGAAATGATTAGTGATGATAGGTCTAGAGTTTGGGTGAAACGATTACCGGCTATTTTGAAAACTCTGAATAGTATACCAACGAGAATAACTGGTAAAGAGCCTGAGAAAGCTATAATACTGAAAAAGGTTGATATTGATCCTCCAAAGTATAAGCGAGTTGTTGGACATGATGAGGTGAGACTACCACCTTTTGTTAAAGTTAGATACTTACTTTCTCCTGGAGAAGATGAAGGAGGTGAACGAAGGCGTGCTACGGATCCTATCTGGAGTATTCAGGTTTACGATCTTTCTAGGAGTGTGGTGTCACCTAATCAGCCAGTGCTGTATTATTTACTAGATGGACCGAGGCGTGGTTTTGTTAGGGAAGAGCTTCAGTTTGTACCATATGATACCGAGCTGCCGCCTAATTTTGTGTTGCAACGATAATGTCCGTATGCAAAAGTATGTATTCCATCTTCACAAATGACTCTCTTGTCATCATCACCAGACAGTACAACTTTGTTAATCGTTTCAGTATAAACATCATGCTTATGACTTCTAATTACATTCATCTGTCTCATCTGAGGTTCTTTATTGAATAGACATCTCTTATAATCATCAAAGGATATGGTCTTTTTTACGACTGATGTCTTTACCCCTTTGTCCTTTTTTATCTCTTCACCTTTATCCATCTTATAGCTGTAAAGTTTAGCACGTAGACCTACAAATTCAGCTATCTGTTTACCACCAGCCTCATCTTTAAACTTACCGATTACTTTCTTGTTTACACCTGTCTCGATACCTGATGGATGGTTTTTGGGATAATTACTAGTATCAAACATGGATTTTACATCTGGGCTAATATCCTTGTAGAAATCATCTGTTTCTATCTCATATACAAGACTGTCCGTATCTGTGAACAACAATTTAGCTTTTTCATCATATTTAGGTTTGATGTAATTATAGTGAAAATCATACATTATTGTTTTACTTAGATCCAGAATGCACATACCTAAGTAAACAGGTTTATAGAATACCAACTTTGTTTTCTTCATGTGGATGGCTACTAGATTATCACAAAAGATTGTTCGGTGCTGATAGTTTGGCTTTGATATTAATTTTTTCGCATCTTTTTCATTCGTAACCAATCGTACATCCACCCTTTTTCTAATGTTTTCCATGGTTTTCCCAAAGACAGAATTATTCATAAGCTTGAAGAAATCTTTTTCAAAATCGTTGTCTGCTTTTGCCCTGAGGTTGGTATTCAAGTCGATGTAAGGCTTTAACCATGCAGACTCTTCAAATTTAATACCCCTATGAATCTTAGTGACTTTTAATCCAAGACTTTCGTAAACTTTTAGGGTCTCGTGGTGAACAACATACTTTACCTTATTGTTGAGGTTTGGGATTAATTTCTCAACCTTGTTAACGATAAGTCTCTCTGGAGCTAGTGGATAGTTATTGTGTAAATCATGAAGATGCTTGGGATATTCCAAGTCAACCTCGAGTATGCATGAGATCTTTTTCCAGCCTGTAAGCTCTTTATCAGTCATCCATCTAAAACCGTGAGTAGGGAGTGGTTTACTCATTCCCCCACCATATAAGTTGTTTGCATCTTGATATGTGATATACTTTGTGGGTAGGTTGGTGTTATATTTATCCATGTATGGGTTGTTAGCTTTACCATATCTAGTAGATATCATAGATACACCTCCTCGAATACCTTTCTCAAACATAAGTAGCATATCGATGTCAGTTAAAAGCTCCAACTCTACTTTAGTTAATTTTAACGCTACATCCCAAGCTAGACCGGGTGCTGTGTAATACCATGCAGGATCTAAATCATAATTCTTTTGGCAAACATCTCTAAAGTTCTCAAATACATCAGCTAACAGTAGTACATCTGACTTAAGATATAGGTCGTGATATTCCCTCATTGTTTTTATATTGAAGGTTTCCCACACCTTTTGAGCATGTTGGTAGTTTTCTTCTGTTATATCTTCGTCATTGAGTATTGAGTAGAACGCTTCTTTAGGTGGAAGTTGAGTTGAGTTGAGTTTATCGAAGCCGTCAAACCAATCATATGGAAATACACCCTTTCTCAACAATAGCTCTAATTGTTTACCTTTATAGTAGCTCATAAGGTTTTTGAAATCCTCTTTTGGTAGATTATTTACTAATTTGTCAAGACTGGTTGCCATAAATTTAAATGAATCTATGAATCTTATATCTCTCTTAACATCAACCTGCTTACCTTCCTTGTTTGTAAAGGTGTCAACTACAATCTGTTTTGTGAAAGAAATATACTTTTCCTCATTATTAGGTATACAGTTTATTTTACCTTTTGTTGTACCAAGGTTCTTGATAAATAAGTGTGAATCATATCCAGATAAATTATGAAAGAAGACTGGAAAGAACTTTGGAATCTTATAATTTAAGTTGCATTCGTTATGAGCTGCTCCTCTATACTTTCCTGTAAGGTGGTAGTGGTCTAATACCTTATCTACTCCTAATTCACCCTCACATATGTGGCAGTGAGCAGCATTTTCATAATCGATTTCATCCCATTGAGTCGTCTTAACTTTCTTAGGGAATTTGAACTTATTGTAAATTTCCTTAATATCTGACTCTAAATTATCTACAAATATCTGTGCTATATCTTCATCTGGGGATTTAGCAGTATATCGTACAAGTTTGGCTGGAAATATGTTATCGTCAAAGCACTTGATGTAATAGCAGAATCCAGATGGTTTGTGCTTCTGGTATTGTTTAGTAAAGCTTCTACTTTCATCTGGGGAGCAGGTTTGTATTTTCTCTGTACAGCACTCAAAATCTGCATATACAGAAAAGGGGTGTCGCATTTTTCTGTTATAATTTTTAAAGTAAATATAACTGGGATTTCCATCTTTATCCATAGGCATTTCAATCTTAACTTCTTCGTTTGCGTTGCAGTATTCAAGATGTTTTTCTAATGATTTTTTTGAATGGAATGAGTTAAGACATCTAAGGCAAAATGTGCGTGTATGTTGGTTATTATTGACTTGAGAGGATAAAAGTCTACTCATATTCTTTATTCAGCAGTAGTGATTTGTTTCATTGTTTGATATGAGAAGTAAGTTAATCACATGACCTCCTCGTTTCTTACTTATTCTTCTAGTGTATACATTACCTTCATATCCTAAGACGTTAATCGCATAGGGGTTTTGTTTTTCAAACTTATCAATCTGTTTTAGTGAAACGGGGAACTCTATTCCTGACCAGTCAAAATTATTTGAGTTCTCTCTCATATGTTTATTTAGTCTTTGTGGGTCTTTCTCTTTAGGAAACACAGCGGAGGTTACTGCCCACTTGAAACATTCATGATCGTTCTCATTCTTAACGTTGATAATTGCTTTCTTGGATACTAATTTTGCTGGTAGTGGAATATATGAACTTCCAGAAAGAGGTTCAAAGGGGTCGATGAAGATATCAAAGTATAGCACATAATCGAATACCCAACCGGATTTGTTCTTTAAAAATTCCTCAAATAATACAAGTTGATAATTTGTTAATATATTGAATAATTCTGATAAATCGGTTGATTCAGTAATCATTTCTGCTTTTCTGGAAGGAAAGGACATAGCCATTTCATCAATCTCTCCAGTATCAAGATTTTCTTTTATGAACATACATACTAAGATAAATTTATCCTTGATTGGTTTCTTTTGCTGATTAATAAGATCTATAACTTTTGGTTTGATTTTAGCTATGAACACCTTTTCATCTTTCCCTTTCTGTCCATCAATCCTGTAGCTTTTCAGATATCCCCTCATCGCTGATTGATATTCTTTTGGATTGAAATCTTCTTCTTCTTCATCTCTCACACTCTCAGATATATTTACCTGTCTTCTAGGTTGAGTTGGTCTGTTATTAATAAGTTCTAGGATATTTTTATTGGTGAGATCCGTAAGCGCTTCATAAAACTTAACTCGGTCTACCACTTTAAATTTCTGATTCTTTGTCCAACTAAAAGTTTTATTCGTTGTTTTAGTTATAGGTTTTTGCGGCTTGTTGGGAATATTTTTATTGGTGAGATCCTTAAGCGATTCATAAAACTTAACTTGGTCTACCACTTTAAATTTCTGATTCTTTGTCCAACTAAAAGTTTTATTCGTTGTTTTAGGGATAGGTTTTTGCGGTTGGTTGGGGATATTTTTTCTAGGGGCTGGAATGGGTGGGGTTTGTGGTGGGGTTTGTGGTGGTGTTTGTGGTGTTGGTATCTTTTCAGGTAAGGTGTTGGGTTCAGTGTTGTCTATATTACCCAACGCTTCGATTAGTTCTGCTTTACGCATTTTATAATATCTTGGAATACCCCGCTCTTTGGCAAGTTGTTTCAGTTGTTTCACTGATTGCTGTTCCATCTTTGTTACTAATATTCATTCTTTTAAATCATTTTCAAATTCATTTTGCGTTAGAGATTTTATCAGAGATTTTATCAGAGATTTTAACAGAGATTTTATCAGAGATTTTTTAATTTTATTGAATTTTGCGTTAGAGATTTTATCAGAGATTTTATCAGAGATTTTTTAATTTTTTTGAATTTATTGAATTTATTGAATTTTCATTTTATGCGTCAAAGTCGGGAATATACTACTTCTATTATTAATAATAATAATTAATATTAATTATTATATGGCTACAATAGTACGCGCGCTCTGATTGGCTGCTGAGCGGGCAAGATTTTCTTGTAATGACCGGGCATTATAAAAATTTTTCAAAAAAAATTTTTTTTCCTTTTAATATAGACAGAAGTTGTCTCATTTTCAAAGAAAATGTTTTTTCTGTCTCTTCTTGTTTCAATCGCACGGTCAGATATGTTTCGGCTCAGTGAACATGACCTCAAGTGACCCCTTGCGCGCGCAAGCGGACATTAAAAAAGCCTTCCGTTTTTCTTTTTCTAGTGCTAAAAAGGCCATATAATAAATAACTTATTAACCTCGTATGTTCGGTCATTACAAGCAAATCTCAGAGATTTCCCTGTAATGACCTCACTCTCGGTTAATAAGTAGTATGTAATTATAATAATTAATTATTATTAACTATTTATTATTAATTATTGAGAGCTCCTAAATGGAGCTAGTCCAAATTTCTGATACAGCTGCTGATCAAGACCTTTCCCTGTGGGTTTTGTAAGTCTTAATAATATCTCGCTTCATGTAGCCGTAGGCTTGGTTGTGTGGAAACTGATTTAATAGCGAGCAAACAGCACCTGACTCTAGGGATTAGTGCTTTTCTGCTTTTCAGAAAACTCGATGATGGGTAACACTGCTGAAAGAGAGAAGCTCTGATCTCTCCATGGCTAGACATACTTTGTTGTCACCAGGATAGTTTTGCATTTGTTTTATGTCCCCTGTAGGCACCTTCCCCTTCAGCTCTCGGTCCTCCTCAACCGGCACCGTCTGCGCCGCCGGCGCCGTCTGCGCCAGTACTGGAGCACCGTGACATGACCACGGAATGCGTGATATGTATGGATCGTAAGGTTTGTGTGAAGTAGTTACTCAAGTGATTTAATAATTTTTCTTACTACACGCTCAGTCCGAGAATATCTAGATTTCTGTGATGGGAATTTTATTAGTATTATTTCCTATAACGGGGACTTAAACACGGGAGCCAACTAACCCGTTAGCTCAGTTGGTAGAGCACCGGACTACCGTGCGGGAGGCCGCGGGTTCAAACCCCGGCCGGACCAACACTCAGGGTCTTAGAAATAACTGAGGAGAAAGTGCTGCCTTTGGCGTCTGCCAATGATTAGACTTTCTAGTCTTCTCGGAGAAGGACGATAAACCGTAGGTCCCGTCTCACAACCCTTGTTCGTGATAATTAGTGGGGCGTTAAAGAACCCACACACACTGATCGTAAAAAGTAGGGGACGTAGTTCCCGGTGTTGTGGTGTGGCCTTTGGGTTTGCGCTTCACATAGGGATAACCCCATTGCGCCTTTCCCCCTTGGAGAGAGTTGTCTGAGAAACATAAGTATGTTTTATGTTCTATGAGCTTATCAGGGGGTAGTTTTTAATTAGTGACACTAACATGTGTGTTGTTTGTTTTTTTCAGTCTGACGTGGTGCTACTGAACTGTGGTCACGTGTGCAGTTGTTACAGTTGTTCCCATTCTCTCTCCATCTGTCCCATGTGTAGAAACCCTGTGGTACAACGTGTCAGGATTTTTATCTCGTAGAGTTTCTGCATATCTTCATTCGTCTCTCGTGTCGTGTATTCTCGAATCAGCGTGGGTTTTACCACGATGAGACTAGAGATAGCCAGTAGGCTTTGAAAATGTATCATTGCTAGAAAATGAGTTTTCAGTTGGTTCTTGTCTCGCGTTGCCGGAGTATTCGTACAGGCTCAGTTCACAGTGTAGTCTGAGTAAGTTGTTTCTTGTCTTGTTACAGAAATCCTCGAGAATTTCCATTTCAGTCGTTTTTCATGTGTATAGATCTGAAAACGTAAGCATTCCATAACAGTTGTTAACAGAACAACTACGGTATTTTTACGAGTATAAACGATTTTACGACTCTTTTGTTCCTTTAGAACAGCTGTGTCATAGTCTCCAAGCACTCTTAAGCCTTTTGTGCAGCAGGTTGTCATGCTGCTGGCAAACGTCTTGACGCCAGTGCTTCAAAAATTTTAGTGCAACTCTGTGCCCTGTTGCTAGGCAGCTTCCCCAACGCAAAGTTGCCCGGCAATTCCGGTGCGTAACTTTAAGGTTCGTAAAATTTTTCAATTATTTTGCAACTAAGTTTTCGTTGGCCTCTGTCAACCTTCACATTTTTTTTAATTTCGTAGCTGAACCCTTAATGATTTTTAAGGCTTAGGTTTGCATCCAACCCAGACTCGTGCGGCATATATTAGAAAAGTTTAGTCACAACTTAATTCGCGCAGTGCTTGTTACCAAGAAAAAATGAGGTAAGAGAACGTATATTCCATACTGGGATCTCTTACCATGATAAGGGAACAGAATCTATTTTTAGATCCGGAAACTATTTTAACTGACCAATGGTTGATGTCTTCATCACGTAGTTGTAATTTCAATGCGCCATGTGGAAATCGCGCAGCCAGGGAACGAGATATCAATAGACTCGCTCTTCATATCAGACGGGGTTATGTTCTCTTTCCTCATTTTCTCTTGTTGTTACCTTATATCCCAATAAGGCATATTTTTAATAGATAAAAATACGTAAGTGCAGTTTTGTTGGCTTTGCAGGTAGTGTAGCCAAGTGTCCAAATTGTTGTACAGAATACTATAGTACAAGATAGTGATATGTGACATTTTATATATTCACTGAGGTGAATTAAGCATTGTTTTAGGCCATGAGAGCTTACGGGACAGGGAGGGACACTCCCAGTCCAGCACTTGGGATATGAAAGGTTCAAGAAGGTTTTGGACACGGAAATCTGTTTTCCGAGAGGTCCTCATGCCTCGTTGTGATGCTCATGACGTACCGAGTAGAACTCTTGTTTGTAAAATCTGCCAGAATAATACATAATTAGAGAACCTCGAACATATTCATGACCGGCGAGCGGTCATTAAATACACATGCGGACCTCTCTGAAAACGTACTTCCTTTTTTTAAATAATTGTACTGAAGTTTTCATATCCCAGCCGACGTCCCGAATGTCCGTCTTTGTCCTTTATGTTCTCTTGTTTAGGCTGATAAATTACTCCCCTGGGTTAGACACTAGACAATTCGCGGGTCGTGAATTGTGGCTTTTTCTACATTTAATCATCTAAACCAGAGTAAAATCAAGCCGTGTCTGACCCATGAATTTGTAGGCTCAAATCGGTGGGAGCGGGTTCCTACTGCGAGTGCTTTTTGTCCGCGAAGAACCGCGCAGGCCGCGAAAAGAATGGGCAAGGTATTACGAATTTCCACGTGCAGTTTTACAGTGTCAGGAAAAGGGTCGCACGTCCCCTCCTCTCCCCCGTATGGGTATATATTGTAGATATGCGGGCTTTCGTACTTGAAAGCCATTTGCTTAATTGTAATCGCCAGACGTATAGTAAGTTTACACCAGTCATGGTATAAACTGGCTGTTTAAAATTTGTAGCAAATGTAATTTTTTTCCTTAAGCTCACATGGTAAACTTTTCCAGGCGTTCACTTACGCAGCATATTGTAAAATGACTATTGTAGTATTCAAAGAACTTCCATTGTAAGAAGTGTGAGTTAATCTTGTTACTCTAGTAACCTGCGACGACAGAACACTGAACAACAAACTACAGGTATCCGCAAAGATTTTATTGACCCCAAAGAAACAGAAATTCAGCGTTTACATTGTCGCAGCTGACTCTGTTTTTTTTTGTTGTTGTTGTTGTTGTTGTTTGCACATATTTTACTGCGGAGGAGGTGCATTGCAGTTGTTCTGCGCACAGCATTTGTACTCGCACTGTGTGACGTTTCTGCTGTCGTCATAGAGAATTTTAAGGAATTCTGCAAAACCCTCACACGGTCTCTGTGCGTGGCATTCTTCTTCACCATACGAAGTGCAGCCTTTTTCAAAATACTTTTGTACATCACCTCCTTCATTAGCCTCATCCGCGGTCATGAACGAGTGACAGCGTATTGATTCCTCAGGACACGGTGCGGGATCTTTTTTGTTCGCATGACAATCTTCCCAAGACTCAAAACTGTGACATTCCAGGCATTGCAAACTTTCAGCTGACAAGAAAAACAACGGAGAAGGGTCTTTAAAAATGAAAGTTTTTAAAAGACCAAATGTAACCCTGTAAGAGTCCTCTTCGCCGTAACTTCTCACACATTACGATCTTTATGCACAGTTCAACGTAAAACAATGAAGAAGTCTAATATCAACATATTTATACTATTGTAAACTTTTGGGACTCATTTTAAATTCCACCAAGAAATATGATGGCGTAAAAACACATGTGAACTTCTTCCGAAGTATTCCATTCACTTTAGCTATCTTCTTTTCAGGCTCATTTAATACTGAATGCATTTTGGTCTCCTTGCATCACATTAATGAGGGGCTCCACCATACCAAAAAATTGTAACATATTGTGAGACAGTGTGATGAACGAGAAGCTGACCTGTCATAAGAGCAAACTGAGCATGGCGTATTTCAATTTGAATCAAGTAATGTGCTGTTAATGTTTTCTCGCTTTCCTCTTGCATGATATTGGGGATACTACTGATGGCGTCTCCATACATTTGAGAAACATTTCACCGAGTATATCGCTTATGAAAATTCGCACCTGAATTTTGGCGAGGCTGTTTGTACATTCATCTTCTTCAATTTTTTAAATTCTTGACTGACTTTGTCTATTGGATGCTTTCTAAAGTTACTTTTTATGACAGTGAAAACCGCACCTTATCCTACGGTTCTGCAAAAGATATCGCAATATCCGATCGCTGATAGGCTGACCGCACGTGTTTGACAACCCATACGAATCAATAGTTGTATCATGTAGTACGCTACAAATCTATTTCAACAGCTGAACTTCTTTAGTGTTGTTGTTTTCGTTGCCTGCTTAATGTGAATTTGCAAAAGCATTACTAATAACTGAACATTACTAATAACTGAAGGATTATTTGCCTGCTTAAATTCTTAAAAACCAACGCGAAGCAGCTCAACACAACGAAACGATGTTAATCATGTCAAAACAACTCAGTAGAACTTGCGCAATCCTGCAAACAAAGAACCTCGCCCCAAAAAGCCACGTATCAGCTGACGTATGATCCTGTCGCCAGATGGTCTCCGATTATTGGCTTTGAGTCAGGTGAACAAACTTTGTTAAGATCAACCTTAAAAGGTTTGCAAATACACGGTTTATCCATTTCGGGAAATGTTTCAAAAACAAACAGTTGGACATTAAAGTTCTGATGGGTATTTAGAAAAATGGTGACACGGTTAAAGTTCAGAACAAGAAGAATTTTTTTCCTTTACATTGGCATGCATTAGTAGTAACATTTAGCATATGATTGATCAGTAAGTTGCATAACATTATAGGCGCAACAAAAGCAAGAAGGAAATCTGTTGAATGGAAATACGTTACTGACTTCGAAAGCCAAAATAACAAAAGGCGCCATTAAGGTCATTAAGGGGTGAACTAATTTTCAAAGTAAATGCAATTTGATAGTAAAGCAATACTTGGCAATCGAGATTTAACTGTCACATTTAAAGTTAAGAAAGCTACGATTGTTTAAGAAACATTTATGGCTGGATGGCACTAATACACATTGTTACGTATACTGATATAACAAGGTAAAGAGAAATGGCCGAAACTGAACTTCACCACTACAGGCCAGTTAAACATTCTTATTATCAAGTGGGGAAAATCTGATAAAATACAATGCGTAATTAATCAGACAATTATCCTGCTAAGCTGCCTACAGAGAGACTTTGACTCTGAACTGAAACTACTTCTACCTTTGGGACTCACTTGCAGCCAGTTATTGGTTCAGCTTTTCAAACCACCTACTGTTAAAACTTAAGGCACGCGTAAAAGATTTTACCAAAATATTTCTCAGAAGCAATCATTCCGCTATACACGTACCTCTGCGCGTCAGCCCCAGTACCACGGCAAACAACAACAGCGAAGTTTTAAACATCGTGAAGAGCTAGTTGGAAAAACAATATGATTTCTGTGTTAAATAAGCTATTCTCTACTGATTCTTCTTATTACTTTAGTGGAAGCTTGGATGCGTGCAGAGTATATGAGTATCGTTCAGAATCACGAATTTCTGGATGGTAACTTTAATAAACTCGTTCAGTAAATATCGCCATGGGATAAAGCCGCGCGAAATAGAGAACGTGGCAACCTCGTTCCCAGGGTCTCTTTTGAGAACGTGGGCGCTTGGTACAAACGAATGAACACTTGTTCTCCACATCTCAATTTTTTAAAGAGAGAAGCATGGATTCTGGCGGTCAGCTAGGCGTAAAATTGTCGAGATTGATTTCGAATTTTTAAAACCTTCCTTCATTTTCTAGCAATTGCAAAGTCTTTTGTTAATCATAAAACTTACCAAAGTCAGAGGTTCGATTAAAAAAACTTTCTTCTGTTCACTTGTCACCTTGTGAGTGGCAAAGTTCACACTGAATGGTTAGAACACACAAAGCTGTATACTATGAGTAAGTTTTCACTGTCAATTCAGCTGTTCATTTCAATGCATGGATTAACTCATACCGCTTCATGATTGGATGAAGTTTCTGCTATGTGCTCGTGTTGAGTGTAAAACCCACAAAAAGCAAAGTAAGAAAAATAATAGTGTTTCCAATGGTGGTAAGCTAGTGTCAACATTTTGAGATTGATTTCAAATTTTTAAAACATTCATTTTCTATCAATTGCAAAGTAATTTGTTAATCATGAAACTTACCAAAGTCAGAGAAAGCAAAAGCTCTAAGGATTACAGTAAGGTATCTGTTGTTAGATTGAAAGAAAACTTGCTACTGTTCACTTGTCACCTTGTGCGTGGCAAATTTCACACTGAAAGGTAAAACACACAAAGCTGTATACTATGAGTACGTTTTCACATGTCAATTCAGCTGTTCATTTCAATGCATGGATTAACTCACACCGCTTCATGATTGGATGAAGTTTCAGCTATGTGCTCGTGTTGAGTGTAAAACCCACAAAATAAAAAGCAAAGTAAGAATAATAATAATGTTTCCAATGGCACAGAGCAATTTTTTGGCGAAAAAAGATTTGGAACTCATCGCCTGAAGGGGCCGCGTTACCCGGCATGCAACGTCAAATTGGCCACATCAGACCAAACATAATTTTTTCAGTGTTAAAAAGAGAATTGCCGTTCATTTTGTTAAAGAGCTTTATTTCACTTTTGAACAAACGCTCATGTCCTAAACAATAGTGTCATGTATATATCTAACAATTTATTGATCTAAATTAAAACTAAATCTCTTTATATCTTTCTCCAATAACTAACTGGAGTTTGAAAACCATTTCAGTGTACCAAAATTACAAGGTAGAATTGGCAAAGTTTCTGTTGTCTGTAGGTTCCACAAAAAAACCTATTAAAAAATTCCCTTTTCAAGAATGTTGATCAAACACCATTATCCCATAACACTGCGCTCCAAAGTGATAAAAAAATTGATAATTATTCTATTTCATAACCATAAATCAATGATTATAAACAAAATACCATACATTTTAATCATCCTTCATAAGGAAAAAATGACAAAATGTGTACCGTTAGATTGCTGTGCAATCAATTTGTAATGACGGCAGTTTACGGAAATAAAGTCAATGAGATTGATGAGGCGCTGTTAGGGGTAAATCCGGACAAGTGACATGGCCTTGAAACGGCGACACGAGAGCTACGAACTGGCGACAAACGACAGACTACTCCAGCGAAATAGGGAAAGCGACACCAATGTCAAAATAGACCAGGCCCTGTTAGGGGTAAATTCCGACAAGCGACATAAGAACCTTGCGAAATGGCGACAAAGCCGCTTTTGAAATTCAGACAGGGGACATGGGCAAACCCCCCCCCCCCCCTAACAGGGCCTCACTGATAGCAATGTAAAACAAAATCTCCACATAGACATTGTGAGGAAATGCAAAGTTTACTAGGGAGAAATGGGCAGTTCCAGAAAATATCCATACCTACATGCCAACAGTTTTCTGGAAATCTGAGGGCAAGGGGGGGGGGGGGGGTCATTTGAACTGGAATTCTGAAGGCAGGTAGGGAAGGGGAGAGGGGGAGGGGTTAAATAAAGATGTGGCTGGGTAAGGATATTTTCAGGAATTGCCCAACACTATTTTAGCAGAAGCATTCTTGTTTTGGTAAAGTGGTATTGTGCGGTTCCCAAAATTTTTTATCCATCCAAAGAAAATTTGCAGCGAAGTCAAACACATCCCAATAGGGGTCCCCAGGGCTCAAGCATATCCTGGTTTTCCCTTACAACCACCTTCCCATACCCCAGTTGAAATGCTAGTCTTTCACATGGTTACCCCTCACATTATAACAAATCAATTGTAATGTTAGGAGTAACTGGTGATATAGTAATTATTGATGTAAGATTAATTATTAATTAATATTAATTATTACTGTACCCATTTGTAAGATACACGAATGGTCAGGAGTTTTAACCCTTTAAGTCCCAGTAGTGACCAGCATTCAATCTGCTGTTTCAAGATTCACTGTTCATCAACCACTCAGGTTATGACAATAACAAAAATGATTGACAAAAAAGAGTTGTACTGATATTAAACAAATTCTCCTCACTATTACGATAACAAACATATGAGAACAGTTAGGAAAAAAATGAATATTGATATTGGGGCTTAAAGGGTTAAAAGACTCTTGTCAGTATTTAAGAAATAGAAAACATGTACCGTGTTTCTATCGAGTTATAGAAACACGAGTGGAAGTTTGGGAGAACGAGAAATGCTGTGGGAACACGAGCCGCAGGCGAGTGTTTCCACAGCTTTTTTGAGTTCTCCCAAACTTTCACGAGTGTTTCTATAACTCAATAGAAACACGAAGAACATGTTTTCTATTTCTTTTAGAAAACACCGCGACGAAAAAAAGAAAAGCAACTTGTTAGCTTTGATTATCGAAATGTAAATTCTCTTTGCTCGCATCATCATTACGTCAACAGCTCGTGCTAGTTCTGTGTTTCTATCGAGTTATAGAAACACGATTTCTAACCAATCAGCGCGCGTACTTTCTTAGGACTGTTTTCTAATAAGATATAACACAGTGCCATTGCCAGAGCTTGGTCTCTGGACCTCCCCACATTGGCTTTAATACTACAATGCAAAAAGGAAGGTCATTTGAAAATCTGAGCAGGGTTGACTAGCTCTAAATTTGTCACTGGAGGGACAAAACAAAACTGGAATTTTCTTTAGAAGTGAGAAGAAGTTCAAAGACAAAAAAAACAGAACCTTACTGGGGACTGGGAAGGTATAAATTCATTTTGGGAAAGACAATATGCAAACTAAGGGAAATTTAAAATATTAACATTATATAAATAATTATGTAGACCAGCTAACACATTTCGATAAAAGAAGCAACACATAATATTATGCAAGAGAAGCTGATTATGTAAATCAACTACAGTGCAACCCCATTAAGCGTCCACCCTCCATGAAATGGCCACTTTCTTAAGTCCTGAATTATTTGTCTCTAAAATGCTGTATCTGATACCTCTATTCAACAGCCACCTCCATCAAGTGGCTGTGACCAGCTTTTTGTTGTTGCAAGGACATTATTTATTGCTTTTTTACCTCTATTAAGTGGCCAGTAAATTATCTTTTTGAGCAAAATGGTGACAGGAACACAGCACTAAGAACAGGTGATAACTGATAACAATAAGAACTTCATTGTAATGACAAGTCACAAGCCGCACATTGTATACACATAGCTACACGGGGAAATCTTTCACAAATCTTGATGAAACAGGCTTTGAACTACAATAGAGTTTAACAGACCATTGGTGTGAAAAAATGTTTTTTTTGTGTGTGTGTCATAGATTTATTTGAATCTCTTCACATAGTTAACCCTTTTCAAAAAGCATTTTGCTATATAAAGTCAATAAATCACGTTGACTACCATTTCTGCCCAAAAAACCTCTATTAAGCAGCCACTTTTCAAAGTCCTTACAAGTCACACTGTACCATGTTAGTTGAAATGTTTTTAACATAATATTTGCTGTCAAACTGTGATGCAAATAACCTGACCAACAGAACTGATAATTTTCAAAGTCATTTTAAAGTCAATAAATATAATCTATGATGCATACCCTATTAAAAACATTGTAGTTTAAATAATTATGATTAAGGTCAGTATAACAGGATATTTTGTACATGACTTGACCAGGATTATGACTCATCGCCTGGTGCTGGCTCCCCTTGTTTGTTCACCAATTTAGCTTTCATCTCAATATCCTCTGCATTGCCCTTCTTGTTTGCATCAACTCCCCTACAATGAAAATGTCCTTTGGTTTATTTTCAAATTACTAATTCATATTTGTATTCAATGCAGGAGAATCCAAACAGCCTTATCTCATGTTGGTGTCCTGCATAAAATAATTAGAGTTTGCTATTTCTCTGTAGTTGATACAAATTTAGCCTTACCAAACTCAACCCTCCATCTTTTTCAGGAGCCACTACCTCACTGTAAGACACCTACTCACAAAAACATCACATCACAAACCAGGGAAACTACTCACCCTCCCATCTAATCCTTGTTTGGCCTACAGTAACACTTAACATCAGCTCCATTAAGTACATTAAATGAACTCCCTTGCCTATGATTCAGGCTGCAACTTACTTCTTGCCGATTGCTAACACACCGTACAGAGCTGCTGTGATCATGATTGTTCCACACCCAACAAACGTAGAAACTTCCAGGCAAAAAATGATTGGAAGAATGGCCATTCTGTAGAAACAAGTAAAAATGCTTGATGTGATTCCACTGTGGTCATCTTAGGATGCATTTCTTTGGTATGATCCTGTTCTAGATTTGTGATCTGAGACTGCTCAGATCATAGCACATACAAGAAACCAACAAATCCTTGTCTGGAATGGATTCATCAGTTCCTTTGATGCCCCATGATCACAAATCCAGATCCCAATCATACCACATGACACCTTGGGCTACAATATGTGCCACTACATGCTAATAGAAAAATTGTACCCATTGAATTTAAAGGTTGTTAAATACTAACAGCCATATCATTATATAAAAATGTTCTATGCTAAACGATTGACTCAGTATAGGAAACTTTAGGCATTCCCAAGAAACAACAGAAGTTATGCTTTCATTGAGCTCTATGGTACAATAATTTGTTGTTATTGTTCATGTACGCAGTGGTTTCATCACGGGCCCTGCATAGCGTAACTTGACCAGCTGTAAAGATAACTTTGTCTGACTGCTTTGAACATCTCAACCAAAAAACAAAACATAAGTTTGCTCCATGTGTAATATTGAGTAGTAGGTGCCTGGGTGCCAAATCCAGATTTCCTCCAGTCAAAACTTTACTGAATTCTATGTGTAAACAATAAATTTTTGGAAATGAGGCTATAACAGAGTTTTGGCTGACTACTTACACAAAATACAGACTTCCCCTCATCCAGAATCTGAAGTGGGACTCTATCCAATCACTGATAGACACAAGTACTGGCCAGTACTGACAACACATGGGTGCTTCTATGGCGACCACCATGGCACCCATTATTCTAAAGAAAAAAATAATAAAAGGAGCATCACAGCCTTGCCAAATCACCCCTGAAGAAAGCATTAGACAGGATTGTCGAAACGTTGGGTCAGTGAATTGTAACTGTTAAAGTTACATTCATTATTTCAAACCAGCCTAGCATCAAACTTTGTCTTGATTGTCCACCTGGTTGTAACCGCCGACCGGTTAGCTCAGTTGGTAGAGCAAAGGACTACCGTGCAGGTCGCGGGTTCAAACCCTGGCCGGACCAACACTCAGGGTCTTCAAAAAATAACTGAGGAGAAAGTGCTGCCTTTGTAATGACATCTGTAAATGGTTAGACTTTCTAGTCTTCTCGGATAAGGACAATAAACTGTAGGACCCGTCTCACAACACTTGTTCCTAACAATCTGTGGGACTTTAAAGAACCCACACACTGTTCGAAAAGAGTAGGGGATGTAGTTCCCGGTGTGGTGGTCTATCTCTACCTCTAGTTTCATCTGACAATTCATGCATGGGTTGGGTGGGTGGGTGAGATCATATATGGACTGATAGCGGCAGCCAGAGGCGCCTTTACATGCTGACATCCGATCTCACCCAATAGAAGTGTAAAGCACCTTTGAACATATTCATATGAAAAAGTGCGCTATATCAATTCATTATCATTATCATTATCACTAGTTGCATATGCATACTTTTCCTTTAACTACCACTTTGTTTCAGCTCAATTTACACAAACTGCAGGTTACTAAAACAAGGTTTGTTATCAGTGAAATAGCACATTGGCATTGGTAAATTACTTATCCATTACACATTATCTCTGCAGTTGTTTGACAGTGTCACTGGATGGAGTTTAAATGGCAAAATGCTAGCATTTCAAACTAGTGAGATGTTAAGAGTTGGAATTCAAAAGTCTTAGAGGAAAATAAACACAGTCTAGGGCTGGTCTTGAACATTCTTTTGATTAAGAAAAAAACATTTCAAGTTTGACAGAATTTACAACAAAACACTGGCACCATTTGAACTAAAAGGCTGTTAATAAAACTTGTAAGCACAATAAATACATACAAACAAAATACAGTGACATGCATGCTTACATCATGTAAATTCCCATTCCTAAACACGTGGCTGACAGAGTGAAAAGAACAAAAAATCCGAGACCAGTAGAACCTTAGAAAAAAAGAGACAAGAGTTGATTAAATTATATTTTATCACTTTATTTAAAATAAGTATTATCTCACATTTAAATGCTGAAAATACACATCAAACTGGTTTAGGTAAATTTTTGATTGATGAAGCTAACAACTTAGATATCGTTTTCAAACAGAAAATAATCAGTACATGTCTTCCAAATTAAACAAAAATAAAATGCTGTGTTCACAAAGTTTCTCACTGTATGGAAAAAAAGATTTAAACTAAGAAAAACAAGTTTGGTTTTAATATTTACCTTCAAATTCACAAGTAAAAAAACAATATGAAGGTTTATTGAACATGCATTTACCGAGTGACGCGAAATGTTGTTTAAAATACTGGGCCAATAATTGGAAAAAAATAATAATCGTAATCATGAAATAAATTGAAACTGTCCTCGAATAGCCTGCAGGATCAATTTTCCTTTCACTTCCATAATTAAAACCTGTGACTTGAACAAAAAATATTTACTACATCTTCGCATTTGATTCCCCTTGGTATTAGATGGATTAAAATATCTGTTCAAGCCGATAAGGGACGATCATGAAACCATTTCAATGAACTGCACTGCAGGACAGTTAATCCACTGATTTACCACGCAGAAATTCTATTCAAAATGTCAAAATTAACTTTTACGGCTTGCCCCTCAAGAAAATGATTTTCGAAAACAAAGCCCGAGGACAACAAGACTGACAGAGTCATTGCACATTAACGGGTATCAAAAGCAAGAGGAAAGCAAAAACCTCGCTGTTTTTTTATAAATTCATATAATTTACTCAATTCTTCAAGCCGGCTTTTTGCGCCAAAAGCTCCCCAAAACCGACCTGTATAACAAAATGATTCACGTTCTTTCCATTTCATTGCAGTTTGTCAACAAGAAGCGAAGATCGAAAGTCACCCTGCCAAAAATAATCAACTCTACCTTTACAAAACTTTTACTTACATAATCCTGAAACAGCTCCCCAAAACCGAACTATAAATCTTAATCCCTTAGGAATACCACCGTTGTTTGTCGCATCTGCCATTCTTCAAACAAAATATTCAATTTGCACGGTAAATATCGTTCAAATTTCACATTCTTCAAATCAAAGGTTTCTTTCAGCTGATTTCCATGTCAGAATTGTCAGAATTACGTGAATTTTGTCTGCGTGGAAGAGAGACTCGGGAAGTATTCGTAGAGCTTCGTCCCAAGTCGGAAATCAACCGAACGATAGCTTCCAAATATGGAATAATTTTTTTGGGTTTCAAGATGCGCAAGAGTTGTACCGTTTTGGTAACTTGCTGCGCATTAACGTAAACTTGGTCACGAAGTCAGTCTTGTTTTGCAAACTGGGTTGACAAGAGAAGTTAGAAACATGAGGGAATTTGAACTTCAGAGTCTTAAATCTATCCGTTCTGTGCCCCTAATCTGTGTCAGAATTACTAGTTCATCAGGCAAAGAGAGTAATTTGAGAGTACGTTTAAGAGATACAGTTAGAGTGGTGAAAGATAGGGCACTTGGTTGCGAGTATTCGAAAGAAACTCCCTTCTACAAACTTGCCCTTGCAAATACAAATCGTGAACTTGAAGATGAAAAAACTCTTGAGGAAGAGAATATCGAAGACAACGGTAGGTTTTGTATTTGTGGGCTGTCTTCGACTGGTCTAATTCTCATCTCTAACTTATTCTGTATTTATTTTAGACGAATTGATTCTGTTTAGAAGACGACGAAATCCAAGCTCTCAAAACGAGAAAAAGGTAGGTGCCTCGTATCGGTGTGTGTTTTTTCCAATAGTTTATTAAAAGTAAAAACTATAACGAACTCTAGATAATTTTGTAACCTCCAAATAAGTGTTATTCTGTGATTTATGTATTCAAAACAGTGCGTCAAAAGGTTGAGGAATTTACAAATTCCGGAATGACCAATGCCTTACTGGTTTTAATGTATGAACTTAGAAAGCGTATAACCTCTCCGGCTCTTTGTACGTTGTGCTTCATTAGTTATCAAGTGTAAAATGGCGAGAGAGTGAAATCAAAATCTCTGTGTGAATATTTGCAGTTTCTATTGGTCAAGTTAGGAAATAAGTACTCTGGATGTCGTCGTTATTATTTTCACGTAATTCATACTTGATAGTAAGTTATAAGTAACTATTTTGTAAAAACGTGTAACAACATTCTCTGTAAAAAGTCGTAAGTGTGTATTGTGGACAGTACATGACTTTGTATATTCACCATCTGTCACCAACTGAAAGAGAATGGAGGCCCCATCAGGGGTTATAGGGATACGGGATATTTCGGGGAAAAATTATAGGGATACGGGATATTTAGAAAAGAGATAGTGGGATATCGAACGCCAAAGTTTTCTTTTTTGACAGAATAAAACAGGTTAATTGATCAATATGAAAGACATGAAAAGTAAAAGAAAGTACTTGAAAATGCAAATTAATGTATTTCCCCATGAAATATTGACAATGTCACCACTCCCAACAACCCCCCCCCCCCACCCCGACGTATTTTTACCCAGAAAAACCTTTAGTGACGTCATCAGTATTAACTTGAATTATAGGGATACAAACTACAAGAATTAATGGGATATGGGATATTCAGACCCCCCCTAATGGGGCCTCATATTGGTATTAAATTAATAAGATGTATTGAATTTTAGTATAAATACTCAGGTGATTATACAAAATTGCGTGCTCTGATTGGTTCGCTATCTAAGATTATCAGCTGATAATCACTTCGACGAACAAAATGGCTGCCAGTCGTTCGCATGCTGTTGATGAAATAAAGTGAAATAAAATTTTTTCCTTTCTTTTTTGAAATAATCACCTGTGTATTTATACTAAAACAATTATTTGCCTCTGACAGGCTCAGTGATCATTGGTGAATATTCACCAATAATCACTTCGCTTTTGGCGAATAATTGTTAAATATTCAATGTTAATGTCACTTTTTTCAACACAAATACTGACAATAACAATGGCATATCAGTAAAGCACCTATCTAATGCTGCTGGCTTGAGTTTTAACTTGTGTTAAATAAAATTGACATAACAATTCTCCAATTGGCCTACTTTTATTTTTTGAGGCTAATGTGAACATGGCTCTCAAGGCTGTGCTCTAAGGAAAATTTTAGGGAGCCCTTCGGGCTCCCAACCATGCCAGCCAGGGTGCCCACCCCTTAACGTTGGTCGCCTGAAAATATTAATTAAATTAATTAATTAAGTCCTCAGAGATTTTTATCAATTAATAATAATTATTAACCATGTAATTTAATACTGAGTTTCCTTTCAAATTACATGTAGCCACCTTTTTACGAAACCACGGTATTTCAAATTTTTCATTCACACGTGGGATTCGGTAATATTTGCCGCGAAACTAAATTTAGCTATTGCAAATGGATTGAAAGCGTCAAAACGTAATGGTGAAATTAATACAACTATGCCATTCCTAGAAATTACGTGAATTATTTCTTGCAGTTACCAAGCATTAGCCATTTTATTTTCGAGTTGTGTATTCCAAGGAAATAAAACAAACCATTCCAGACCGCATAACTCTGTCCGGACAACTTAATTAAGCCGACAAAAATTTCCTTAAACGAGGACTTTCTAAAAACAATAATTCACGTACAGTACTGTGCTGTCGAAAATATTTGAAACGCTAATATAAACGATGAAAAAAATATTAAAATGGGAAATTGACGTAATATTTCGGAAAAAATGCGACTTATTTTCAGATCAGAACGTTCGTGCATATTGTCGGAGATATCGTTTTACATATTTGATAAATCACGTGGAATGAAACTTCAGATTCGAGCGTGCGAACATAAACAAGCGACCGTATTTGGTTGCAAAAGGCTATTTTCATTGTGCTTTGTTGACACAATAAACTGACAACAGCATGTCACATATTTTTGCCTTCTTTGCTAAAGAACTGAACTACAAAACAAGAGTGCCCGGCCGGGTAGTCTCCTTCGCAGCCGTTATTAGGGTCGTCACGCAACGCTCCTCCCCACTAACGGCTGCTCACGAGAGAGACACATTCCTTTCCCTAAAATTGACCAATAAGAAGCAGGCTTCCATATTCTGGAAACCTGGTCCAAGTCGTTTTGCACGTGTGCATCTGTCATGTTTTGTTTTCGCGCGCACAGCAAGCGCCCAGCAAATATAACGAGGAATTTGATTGGCGTAGCCGATAACAATAACGTGCATCCTATTGGTTCTCAAAAACAAAGGGAAAGGAATGTGTCTCTCTCGTGAGCAGCCTTTAGTGGGGAGGAGGAGCGTTGCGTGACGACCCTAATAACGGCTGCGAAGGAGACTACCGGCCGGGCGACCGGCAATTTTTTTCCGTCGCCCGAAGCCAAATGTTAGTCGGCTCTGGCGACCGGGCGCCGTTAGAGCACAGCCTTGGCTCTGATGTTGACTCTAACATCTTGCCTTGATTTTATAAAAGAAGATAGAAAACAGCTGCTTTGTGTTTACATAAGATGATGTACATGTAAACAGGCTTGTCAAAAAGAGTCGGCAACTAGTGATAATTATTACCAGCTGCTTCCATGTTTGCGCCATCTACTGTTTTGTTGGGTTTGTCACTTTTCTGTAAAAAAAGACATTACAAAGCAAAGTACTTTCACCACCCCCTGTGCCATTTGAAGTTTTACTCTCCCCTGCTATGGAAAGTCTTTTTAATAACCCTGTGCAAACAGATAAGGGGGTTCAAGAGAATCCTAAAGTCGTCCTTCCTTATGATTTCATAAATTTTGAAATCTTTTCAATCTCTTTATCTTTTCAGACCATTTGTTTTTCTGAATGATGAAAGAAGACATTTAAACGTTAATTTTAGTCTTCTCAATATGGTGATTGCAAATAAACTTTCTTTTTGTTGATAGGAAAGTAAACATGGTAGTAATCAGAAAGCTCCTGATCTGAAGAGCATTAAGAAGCTGACAGCAAAACTTGTTGCTGAAAAAGTAAATGAGTCTTCAACAAACCTGTCTCCTCTTCCATTTGATGTAAGGCATTAATGTTATTAATATCTGCTTTGGTGGGCAGGAGGGAAAAATTTTCCAGCAATAGGCTCTTTGCAGGCCATCTGTCCTGAGGAAATTATAGTACTGTAACTTCTATGCAGTTGCACCTCACTATCTCATTATGCACTCTTGGGTGATGGGTTGTAAACATATTTCTAGCTTGTTTTTGGTTTAATCCAATCCATTTTTATTCACTGAATTTTTGTTGCCAGTGTCCACCATCATCTCACTATCTTAATTGTTTTTTCCCTCATAAGTTCAGATAACACTTAAAGTGGTGAATAACAGTCTATGGGTCCAGGAATAGTGCTCATTCCTGGCTTGCCATCTCTGCTGTACCTTTTCATTTCTCTCTACTGTAGCTGTGTGAAGTGTGTGGGGATCATTAAGGAGATTGTGTTTTGATATTGGGGAGTAAAAGGTGAATTACTAAATTACCATCCCTTTTTTCAGTTCAACACCGAGCTAAGGAGGATTCTTATTGCTTTGATTGACTCTTCAATTCTTCTTCAGTCAGTCAATGAGGATCAGGAAGGAGACAGTGCAGGTATAGGACAGATGAACTGTGAATTTTTCAGATAGATCATGATTATATTGTGACATAATTTAACATGTTTGAGAATGTTAATACCATCAGCATTAGACAGCACTCTCTGTTTGTAAAGTCAAGTAACAGCATAGTGACTTTGTTTGATGTAGTTTTTCTTTACATTTCATCAGCTCAAGAAGATGCAGTCCAGCCAGACATTGATCCTGTAAGCTTATTTTTTGTAGTATGCAATGAAGTCTTCAATTCAATCCAATTTATGGCTTACTGTTTACATTGTAAGCTGTTACATGTGTTTCGTGTAGGGTCTATCATGATAGCATGTGTACTCATTCTGGGTTTCTTGAGATCTGAAGTTTCTCCCATTTCATTGGTAAAAAACCATTTTTGGTGTACATGTAGTGTTTTATAGCATTTAAAAAAAAACACAGTTTTGGCTAATTTGTGAAAAGTTCACCTAAAAAGTGCATCGAGTCTCTTTTCTTAAATTTTTTAGGCCATTGTAAAGCAACTTACAGACATGGGCTTTCAAGAAACAAGGGCAAAGAAAGCCTTGATGCTTAACAGGTAGTTACCAAAGTTGATCAGTCCATGATTCATCAAGACTGTGCAATTTTTCATTTCCCTTGTATTACAACACCACTGCAGGACAAATTGTAAGCGGGGTGTCACTATGTGTAATGGGTAATTAAGCATATTTGGTTAAACCATTGCAGCAACTAGGAAAAAAAAGAAACTTTATTTATCCACTGTGGTGATAAAAACTAGAAAGCTTATGAGACTGTGCATTCTAACTTTGAACATAAAAGTTACTAAGTACCTCAATCGGTGGAAGGCAGACCAGTTGGCTATTTACCAGTGGTGGAGGACCTGAAACTCATGATTACCACTATTTACCAGTGGTGGAGGAACTGAAACTCATGATTACCACTATTTACCAGTGTTGGAGGAACTGAAACTCTTGATTACCACTATTTTTTACCAGTGGTGTGCAGGAACTGAAACTCGTGATTACCACTACTTACCAGTGGTGGAGGAACTGAAACTCATGATTACCACTATTTACCAGTGTTGGAGGAACTGAAACTCATGATTACCACTATTTACCAGTGGTGGAGGAACTGAAACTCATGATTACCACTATTTACCAGTGGTGGAGGAACTGAAACTCATGATTACCACTATTTACCAGTGGTGGAGGAACTGAAACTCATGATTACCACTATTTACCAGTGGTGGAGGAACTGAAACTCATGATTACCACTATTTACCAGTGGTGGAGGAACTGAAACTCATGATTACCACTATTTACCAGTGGTGGAGGAACTGAAACTCATGATTACCACTATTTACCAGTGTTGGAGGAACTGAAACTCTTGATTACCACTATTTTTTACCAGTGGTGTGCAGGAACTGAAACTCGTGATTACCACTACTTACCAGTGGTGGAGGAACTGAAACTCATGATTACCACTATTTACCAGTGGTGGAGGAACTGAAACTCATGATTACCACTATTTTTTACCAGTGGTGTGCAGGAACTGAAACTCGTGATTACCACTACTTACCAGTGGTGGAGGAACTGAAACTCATGATTACCACTATTTACCAGTGTTGGAGGAACTGAAACTCATGATTACCACTATTTACCAGTGGTGGAGGAACTGAAACTCATGATTACCACTATTTACCAGTGGTGGAGGAACTGAAACTCATGATTACCACTATTTACCAGTGGTGGAGGAACTGAAACTCATGATTACCACTATTTACCAGTGTTGGAGGAACTGAAACTCTTGATTACCACTATTTACCAGTGGTGGAGGAACTGAAACTCATGATTACCACTATTTACCAGTGGTGGAGGACCTGAAACTCATGATTACCACTATTTACCAGTGGTGGAGGAACTGAAACTCATGATTACCATATTACATATCCTGGTAGTGGGTCAAGATGGGAATTGAACCTGGGACAGTGACCAGATTACGAGTGCGGCGACACCCTAACCACTTAGGCACGCTGCCTCCTAGGACTCCCAGCACTTCGTTCTTCTGTCTGTGATGGTCTCTGCAACATGTTTTGCAACTTATTTGTGCAACTTGTCTTGCAGTGGAGCTGTAAGACAAGTTGCACAAGAAATTGCACAGCATAACAGTGCCTTAAGTCTCATAGCACGCAATAGTTGGCAGTAGATCTGTAAATTACTTTGAAGCAGACAGTATGCACAACACCTGTTACTGAGTAATATCATTTTGTTGTTGTTTAATTTTGTTTTGTGTTCTGGTCCAGGTTGTCCCCCATGATGGCTATGGAATGGCTTTTTCAACATGAAAATGATGCTGATATAGATGAACCTTTAAATCTGGGACCAAAAGCTAGCAAAACACGCAGGAAAAGAAGGGAGTTTGCACCAAATCCAAGGGTATTTAAAATTAACAATGTCTTTTGACGACTAGAAGGAGCTTGTTTTAGACAACTAGGTGTAGTGTTTATGGGTTTATCTTTTGCCAGTTTGCTAGGGCAGAACTCCTACAAAGCTGATTACTGTATCTCTGATCACTGTTTTAATTCTTTTTTATAGGCTGTTAACAATTTAAAAGAAATGGGGTTTCAGGAGGATGACATTCTCATGGCATTGCGAGCAACAGGAAACAACCAAGAAGCAGCAGTGAGTCAAGTTCATTGTGGTTAACACTGTAGCTCAGAGTCAGGAGGCAAATTCTCATTAACATTCAATGAGAAAGCAATGCAGTTATAAATTATTGACTAAGTGGGAGGGCCGGAAGGGGAAATATTTGGCTTGAGGTCATGACACACAGACCAAGTGCAGCGAGGTATGTGCATCATGAACGAGAGCCAAATAATTTCCTATCCAGGTCTACCTAACTGACTCGATAAGCATTTTATCATGTGACCACTGACTAAGTTTGAACATTTTTAAAATATGTTTTTATTCCAAAAAGGAAGCAATAGCTTGGCATGTGCTGGAAAAATCACAAACAAAGATTCTACAATCAAAACTCTCCCTTTATTTTTTCAAGTCAGAACAAGAATTTTGCAATTCATTGAAAAGTGTGACTTATTTTCTCATTACAGTTTTTCAGTGTTTTGTTTTTTTTTTACTTTGCAACAAAGCTGAACAAGTGGACCAGGGCCAGACGGCTTTTTCAGGACTGGCTCACGTCAACTTGTCCGGCCCTACACACATCAGCTTTTACTATAGTTTCTATAGGATTGCGCAAGTGGGGGCCAGACGGGTCATGTGATGAAGTAGTATTCTCATTTTGCTTTTCTCTTTGTATGGCAGTGTGAGTGGTTACTTGGAGATAGACAAGGAGGAATTGAAGACATTAACCAAGGATTGGATCCATCTAGGTAAATAACTTGTGCAGCCCTAACAAAGGTGCTTAGAAAAACACTGGGCAGAATGCCTAGTAAGACAGTGCAGACGATTCAGTTCCTCTCATCCATGGCAAAATGTTTGTGAGAAATTTAAAACTCCTCAAGGAAAATGTAGAAATAATTTTATATCCCCCTACCAAGAGCTTTGCAAGAGAAGGATGTCATGAACTGTACTTGAGGGGAAATGGCTTAGCCAAGTGCCTTTTGATCATACCATTTCCAGTGTAATATAAATATCAGTATCTATGAAATTAACACCTTATTTGTTGTAAGTTATGCTTCTTTTATACTTGCAGTCCCTTGTACCAAGCAATCATGGAAAATCCTTTAGTTCAACTAAGTCTAAATAATCCCCGAGTATTGGGAGGTAAGCTCAAGCCCTTTTTAGTTGTAATGATAATGATAATGATAATGAATTTATATAGCGCACTTTTTCATATGAATATGTTCAAAGGCGCTTTACAGTTCAATTGGGTGAGATCGGACGTCAGCGTGTAAAGGCGCCTCTGGCTGCCGCTATCAGTCCATATATGATCTCACCCACCCACCCAACCCATGCATGAATTGTCAGATGAAACCAAACGTAGAGATAGACCACCACACCGGGAACTATGTCCCCTACTCTTTTCGAACAGTGTGTGGGTTCTTTAACGTCCCACAGATTATTAGGAACAAGTGTTGTGAGACGGGTCCTACATTTTATCGTCCTTATCCGAGAAGACTAGAAAGTCTAACCATTTACAGATGTCATTACAAAGGCAGCACTTTCTCCTCAGTTATTTTTAAGACCCTGTGTGTTGGTCCGGCCGGGGTTTGAACCCACAACCTCCCGCACGGTAGTCCAGTGCTCTACCAACTGAGCTAACTGGTCGGGGGTTAGTAGTGAAGAATACTACACCCCCTGTAATATCATTTGTTGTTTTCTCGTCTGGGTGTGTTGGTATGATAGTTGACTGGCTAAATAATCTTTCACAATCCTCATTATTTAAGAACCCTTCGTTTTTGACATTCAAATCCTAGCAGTATGATCAGTAGCACAATCACCATGCCCATTTGGGGGTAGTGGGAAAACTTTCACTGATATTTTCTGTTTAATGCCTTAAGTTAAGCCAGATTTTTGCTTAAAGCTAAGGTACACCTTGTTTTTTACTGGGAAGGTGTTAAAATGGTAAACCCCATTACTATATTAAAAATAATAGAAAAAGGTGGGAAAATGGGCAAATTTTGAATGTAACGCATAACACAATCTTCATGGTAAAAATTCTCAAAAACATTTTTCACAAAAAAGGAAGCTCCCATGGGCAAACGAATTGTACCCAGTGCAAACACACAATAAACACTACATTTGAGCAAAACAACAACATTTCAAGTTTATTAAAACATATCAAAAGGATTCATCATTCTTGAGTATCCTTCCTGTAACGCTGCGTTGTAAAAGTTTGTGGTTCATCAAGTTGTCGTTCGCGGTAGGGCTGAAGTTGATGTCTGTTGGAATATAAACACATCAACTGAATGCTCATATGCTGTGTTTTAACATTGGAAAAAATCAGTCAAAATCATCAACCACAAACGGAGAAATAATGGCTCAAAAAAGTCGCAACGCTTTATTGAAACACGATTACGCAATAACATTTTTCGAAAACTCACCTTCTTCTTGGCCTTTACGATCCAAACAAGGTACACTCAGGTTCTAGAACCGAGCAAATCTGAATGCTCATAAGTTTCTCTTGTTATTGCCATAATTTCGCCTTCAAAGCTCTAAAGATGGCTAAAATATAACTTGCCGATCCAGTCGCTACGTAATTTGCAATGTTGACACCATGTTGAAAGCGGAATGTATCCATAACCTTGCTAAAAAGCCTTGTGAAAATCTACCGTTTAATTCGCAGAGATGCCATGCTTTCGTGTCGAAGAAAAAGCTTAGTAACCTCTCCTGAAATGGATGTTATAGGGGAGGTCGGAGACATTTATCAGGGGATTTAATATTTCGGGAGCGACTGTAAGGCACCTTCATGTTGTGAAGAGGGGGGAGAAAGTCAGTTTTTAAAGTACCAGTTGATCTGAATGAGGAAATATTAGCTTCCATGTAATGGAAAACACTTGTGTGAAGGTCACGATGTTTCAGTTCTACTTTTTACTTGTACCAGTGAAATAAAACTTAAGAAAAATTGATCATTTATATAAAGACCACGCCCACAAGGGATTATGGGTAAATTAAAAATTCAATTAAACTAGGCGAAAATGCAATATTTTACCAAAAAATTGTAGATTATTAAGTTTGAGCATAAAATAAAGCTAAAGAAGTGATTTTGCCGTCAATTAGAAAATTTTAATTTTTTCTAACATGTTACAAGAATGGGTATGGTGATCGTGCTACTGATCTATGCAGGATGTTTGTCCCATGAACGTAGGTTAATGGCCTTGCTCCCACGAGTCTCTTACAGCTCGGTGGTAAAATGTACCTTAAAAGGTTACAATTCACCAACCTGACGTTTCAACATTCCTGTCTATTGTCTTCACCAGGGGTGATTGGGCAAGGCTGTGAAACTCTTTTTATATGTACTATGAATGTTTTTGCTTAGTTACAGGGTGTTAATAAGAATTTGGTAAAAGCTTGTCATTGTCGTGGTTTAATGGAGCACAAATGCTATTGATATTCCAAACTTTCAAGCAACATCTTAGATGGTAGCGGCAATTAGGGATGATGATAATAAATTGGAAAATTATCGCGCCCGGTGGCATGGTTATCCTACTTTCTCAATTTGTTTCACATCACTTCCTACACTTTTGGTTCTACAGTTGTTTTGAGTCTTCACTGGTTTACCTGATGGTGTGTATCAGTTGTGATTGGCCAAAGTAAGAGGTTTTTTACTTCATAATTGAAAACTGCTGTCAGACTATTGACATTATTTTTTTCAATATTTTTGGGACAGCATTTGAAGACATGCTTGAAACTCCTGCCACTAGTTCATTTTACATCAGTGACCCAGAGACTGGACCGGTTCTGCTACAAGTTTCCAGAATAGTACAGGGATTTGCAAGAACATAACATAACTGTGCAGTTTGGATTTGGTATTTTAGTTATGTATATGACTTATACAATGTTGTTTCAATATATATTTATACAGAAATGTAAATACTTTCCACACATTGGGGATTACATATGCCATAGTTCTATTTGTATCCGAATATTTTCTGTCATTTGATGTTTTTTTTTTATGGTGGGGAATCCTAATTATTGTACTTTGTGCAATTTTATTATAATCACTTTTCTTGTTACTGTGCATTTGAATCAAGAAAGCCATACAATAATGTGTGTATGTTGTGGTTAAATTTTATCCTTGGTTCAAGTTTTATTTTTCTTTGTTTCAAACTCATTATTATCAAATTACCATAACCAAAACAAAAGAAAAACAAAAGAAAACCAAATTTGAACCAAGGATAAAATTGAACAACAACATGTATCTCTGTATTGCCATCTTGTTTTACTTGGCATATGCAGATAACATAGAGTCTGCAACACGGGCATATTGCTATGAAAATTTGCAATGTTCTGGAGATAACAAGATGAAAGAGGTCGTTGATGGGGAAATAAAAGCATCCTCACCCTGTACACTTTAGGCTCATCGTCTTGACACTATACAAGCAGAAAATACTGTAAATTACAATTATTTAGTTCTTATTTTTCCTTGCTGCAAAGAAAATTGGAACAAATTTGTACACTCAAATGAATCAAAAATGCATTAAGTTGTAGGTAAAGTTAGACCCAAAGTGTCTTGACGAGAACTGTATTTTTCATTATTGATGTTTTGGTATTTTTTCATTAGTCTGTTTATGAGCCTGGTTTTAGAAATGGGCCCAGGGGGTCTGTTGGCAAAGGGTTTGATTACTGTATGACAGTGCCATGCCATGCAGTTGGTGCAATGTTTACCTGGGATGGTCAACTAGAAAACAATGACATTAGCAATAAGATTCGTTTAGTTTCTTTTTTTATTTATGTAAATATTGATCATGATCAACTGGCAGCTAGTAATAATAATTATTAAACTGGCATTTTGTAGTCTGTGTAGCAATTGAAATATTCTGTTGACAGCAATTAATGGTAACTCCTTGTGGTGGAGTCTCTAGAAGGAGCAACTTTAGCGAGTAAAGGTTGTAAATGTTTGTTCTGTTAATTATACTGCCAACTAAGTACAAAGTGTTTCTTCTGTTGCTACATCTTTCAGACCAAGGATGATAATAACAGTTGTTAAAATAAATATCAGCTTGAGTGGGTATGTAGCTGTCATCTATGCTAATGAACAGTATTTTGTACTTGGGTTTTCTGTGAAAGATCGGAAAGTGAAACTATCGTATTTAGCCGTTCGTGGTCGGCCTCCGTCGGTCCCCGGGAAGGGGGGTACTCTAGGAATTTCTGGGTGGGGATGTGCCGCTGGGACCCTGGAACCCTTAACCTATACCAGAGCTAATTCAGCTAAATTTTGCTACCCTATACTAGAGTAGACTCCCCAAATCCCCCTATCCTAGAGTAGCTGTTTCCCTAGTCTAGATAAAATCTTCAACCAATTGATAAGTTTCCTGAAAAATGATACCCTATTCTAGACCCAAATGTTCTGATTTATATACGCTATCCTAGAGTAAACTGCTTGAAAACCATACCCTTCACAGCGGCACATACCTATATAGCCCATATATGGCAGTACCCCCCCCCCCCCCCCCGGGGTGGGTGGTTGCTGGTCTGTTGGGGATGTTGCGCTCCTTTCTGCCGTGCTCGCTTGTCCTCAGCTTGATTAGCCGTTCAGACAGATACAAAATTACCGGAAACGTGTCCCGTATTTATATTTTCGCAGTAGCTTTGGAATATGGAGGAATCATGCATACAAAAAAACCCAAGGTGTTCCTTCGTATGAGCTCTCCCTTTTCTGTGAGAGAGTATTCTAATCAGGAGTACCCAACGACGATGTTCTGAACATCAGCTGAGTGTCCACCGGGAAAAAAAATACCCACTCTTCAATGCCAGCAAGCAAAACTCTTAAGAAATTAAAATCCCAGCTAGCTAAGAGTGTGTCGTTTCTCAACCAGCCAGCAATGTTTAAAATGCAACGAGACAAAATCCTACCCCAGGGTCCGAAATTAACTTTTTTAGGCAGGCGCCAACTGGCGACTGGAATTTTTTTTTCAGTCGCCAGTTGGAAAAATGAGGTCGCCAAACACAAGCAGCGAAACACAAGCCACAATTTTTGGTCGCCAATTTTTCTTTTAAGAATCAGAACGAAGAGAACGTGTTTGGGGCCGCAATGGCGATTTTTCCGCTAACGAATAAGATTAAATACAAACACGCTGGTTATTTATACACCTACCACTGAAAAACCACCACGAACGAATCAAATGCCGGCCATATACGCAGTTTCGTGCGACTGCCAAATGTTTCAAGTCAACTTTATACCTCCTCTTGTCTCTACATTTTGGAGAAGAAATGTACGCGACTGAAAAACGGCCGTTTGGTTCTTTGCTCTATGTTCAAAACGATCTTTACTTTCGCGTTCTGTCAAGACGATCGACACATCGCTATGAAATAGTTAATCGCCCGCTGGCGACCGGTTGTGAAATTCTGGTCGCCAGTACAGAATTTTTAGTCGCATTGGCGACCAGGAAAGCGCAATATCGGACCCTGTACCCAGTATAGATGGAATCTTTCCAGTTTGCCAGCAAGCAGTCGCGTAAGCAAGTTCTTACCCAGCCAGCTAAGTATTCATTTCAACTTGGGGGAGAAGGGTCAGATTATTTATTTCAAATATCAAATATTTTCCAAGACGGGCAATAGGCTAATACCTGTGTTAGAAAAGTGTGTTGAATGACGCCGAATGGGCTAATATTAATATTAATAATATAATACCTAATATTAGTTAATCTTGCTATCGGAACTAACAGCCGGCTAACACCGTGAAAAACCTTTTTATTTCGCCTCATGTTTTTTTCTCTAAAATGAAATGCAAAGACGGAAATGAAATAAATGCATAGAATACAGAACATTGTTTTTTTATTTACATGTAATCCCTGAACCCAAGTGAAAATTCAGCTCAACTTAAATTTTTACGAACGAACCGTCATATATGATATTTTGTGGTTTTTTTTTTTTTTTTGCAGCATGCGGCTTAAACAAGAAATTCCGGTATAAAAGGCCTGGCTCCTCCTGATCCCGCTTCGAAAATTCAAATATTAGAAAAAAATGGCGGACAAAGCTGCGGTGAACATTTCGCTAGTGCAAACCCCTTCTAGCTAAAGGTTAAAACAAAATATTCACTTAATACCATGTCACTATCAATGAAAAAACCTTGACTGAGCGTTTTTCCATGGCCGACTCCAGCCAGAAAACCCAATATGATAGAGAAGTACGTTCGCTTTTTGAGTTTGGCGCCATGTTGGAAGCAAGACTGTCCACTTCGCCCGTTCTTCCCGCAGATTTCCCTGTTTTTCGAATCTACACTCACACGAAAAGAAGTAGTTGTGTTTTCTATTATGCGTAAGCGACTTACCGAGTCTTTTCCGATCTGTTTCTGTGGGTAGTTCGAATACTTTCGGTGCTTTATGTACAGCCAGAATCGAGAAATATGGCCGAACAATTCAAGAAACCGAGGCGCGAGAGAAGCGGATTTTCGCTTCAGTTCGAAGTTCCTCTCGAAGAATCAAACCGACTAGCAGCTTTAAAGGAAAGATACTTTGCTTCGAAGACCAAGTTACAAGTGGAACGTAATGTAGAGTGGCTGGAGAAGGTTCTAGATCTAGTAGAGATGGCACGTCCCGTCTGTACTTCTTCATTCGATTCCTCTCCTCCTACGTCAAGCTCTTTTTAGTCTTTGCCAGTACCTCTTACTCGACCACAACAGCATCGTTTGTCCCTAAGTGTAACCCCTGTCCAGCCACCCAATCCTTCGTTTCTCCAGTAAATACCTCTTCTACTTTTCTCGAAATTCCTCAACGTCGTGGGATACATACCCCTAGTAGTATGAGTGGACAACTTATACCCACACTTTCTCCTCGCTAGAATTATCGCATATTCCCCTATTAAAATTTCTCGTTAAACTTCAAAAAATTAATAATTAACTTTTATTAATAATTAACAGAGTATCAAATTTTCAAAAAATTAATATTTATATGTACGGATGTAATATTTGGATTGACGAATCTTTCTGGATCTCTTGCTCCTGCTGCATAATCATCCGTGAGTAAACATAAGATTCCCGTCATGGATTTCCTCGGTAGATTAATATGCTCGTTAATTACACCATCATTAGGTTTGGAGATTGTGAATTTTTTATGGAGGAAAATGTTTTCATAAAAGATCCTTTCCCTGCTTGATAAGATGTCAATGCCTCTCTTGCTAAATAATCGCTTGAGATACATGAATAATCCAACTCGAGATTTGTGATTGTGTAATTAGGTGCTTTTTCAACGTTAGAATAAACGACATTAGTATAAATACTCGGGTGATTATACAAAATCGCGCGCTCTCATTGGTTTGCTATCCTGGATTATCAGCCGATAATCACCTCGACGAACAAAATGGCTGCCAGTCGTTCGCGCGCTATTAATGAAATAAATTTTTTTCTTGTTGTACAATGCTTTTTTTCTTTTTTTGAAATAATCACCTGTGTATTTATACTAAAACAATTATTCGCCTCAGGCTCAGTGATTATCGGTGAATATTCACCTCGACTTCGTCTCGGTGAATATTCACCGATAATGACTTCGCCTTCGGCGAATAATTGTTAAATATCAGAAACTGAGGCCTGGGTGATTTCAAAAGTTAAATGATCTGGTGATACCTTTGGATAAAAAGTTCCATGATCTCTGAGAATAGGATGATCTAGAGGTATGCAGTACTTGGTATTGTGAACTACAGCTAGAGTAACTTCCTTTGCATTTGAAACTTCGTTATTATCAGCATTAGTTCGAAGTATTTTAATGTTTTAATAGGAGATGCCTTGTCTCAATCTTTTTCCACGCTCTTTCTTTGTCAAATATAAATCATGATAGGTTTGAAATAAATCATATCTCTGAGCATCCTACAATGTCTCTCCACCAAAAAGAACTCTAAATCTGGAAACAAGATTTCTACCTACATTATGTACAAGAGTGTTGTTTTTATGACCAGACACCATTACATCAAATATAAGGTATACACTGCCCGGAAGAATCAGCATATTTTCCGCTAGATGATGAAAAATGGTAGGGTTGTGGGATGTGGCTAGAAATGACAACGTCAAAATGTAATAAGGGTAAGTTGAAGCCACACATATGCGCACTGAGGCGACAGTGGTAGAAGGGATTAACCCTGTTGCTACCAAAAAAAAAAGATGAAAGAATTGAGCTCAAAAGCCAGCAGCCATGGACAGCTGTTTCGGCCTTGTTAGGCCTCATCAGAACGGCACAGCTAGCAGATGAGCTCTGGGTTCCCACATTATGAATGTCAAGGTGATGAAAAATGGTACGGTTGTGGGATGTGGCTTGAAATGACAACATAATAAGGGTAAGTTGAAGGGCAACCTGAATGTTTTTTCTACAACCTGGAAAGATTAAATCGAAGACCTCATTTTCGAGAAATTATTGATTCAAAGAGGAATTATTTTCAATTCGCCCGACCCCCTACCCCCAGGACAGACCTACCTCAGACAATTCCCCACCCCCAGGCCCGAAAGGCTAAATTTCTCCCGGGGATTGCTTGGGGCTTGGGGGGATGGTAACAGGGAAAATTGAACCGTGCATAAGCGACAGGGAAGCATTGGAACAAAAATATTTCCAAGAGATCCCCTTCTCGGGCTCCAGATCCGACATTTCCGAGAAGAAAAGGTGATTGATTGTTTTTTCAGAGAAGTACAACGATTCATGTCATTGGTCAAGAAAACAATAGGGCACTCCTAGACAGTCAGTATAACCAGTGTGTTCTGCAAATAGAACAGCTACGTCGTATAGAGTTCGACCAGAAAGTATAAAATAATATACGAAGCTGTCGTTGGCAACTGTTTTTAACTCTAGCAGCAATCTTCAGGAAGTTTTCGTAATTTCAAGATTTACATTCAATTTGGTGAGTATACGATTATTTCGATACTCGTTCAACAAAAAACGTGTGGAGCAAAGACATGGTCATGACAGAGAGTTCCATGAATCGTACTATTGCAGTCTTTCTGTGTCGTAGAACATTTCACTGGCGATATTACACGATCCAAGAATTCTTGCCTTTCGGAAAATAGCATGTCTAGCATGTTACAGTCGTAGGACAGCAGAATCGGAACAATCGTTCAAACGAAAACTTGTTTATCCTATAGTTTTTGTTAGCCGGAATCGTCAAAAATACACTTAGTCGAAGAATAGTAGAATCGGAATCATTTCTTATCGGCAGTTTCGCCTTGGTCGAATTCTAAAGTGAAGAGAATCGTAGAGCACGCTAATTTCACATGTGCGGAGGTCTATTCCTTTTCATTCAAAAATGAATTTCAACTGAAGCTTGAGCATTTTCAAACCTCGCGATAGACAAGTCCTCGACATTCTAGATACATTTTTAAGACTTAATTATGTGTACCAGGAGAGAATGTATGGGTTAGATTTCTGCTCCTGTGTTGCAGACAATTCCCACATGTTTCGATGGTGACAATCTGGTAAGGGGAGGTTGATGTGCATCGTTTTGTATCCAAACGTGTTCAGCATGTACTGTGCTTATCTTGTCACACCTCGCCATCGATCCGTCGTCATGCATGAAGTCAAGACACACCAAGACAGATTTTTAAGTTACATAATCATTTTATTCGTAATAATGAACAGAATGGAATTCTGTTCGTTCAAGAGGAAGCATTTTGCGCATGATTTGTGAAGTTGAGAGCTGATGAGTATAAACATCGAGAATCCGGCGTCAGTCACGAAAATTTCGATAAGCACATTTTGATATTTTATGTGACCTTTCCTGACGTTATTCCGTAATCCGCGTGACTGAGAAAACACTTCTCGTCGAACTTTAAAAATCCGCCAATGAAACCCTTTCCAACACTGTTATTCGTTTACTCCATCTAATGCAGAAGCCTTCTGAATAATGCAAAATTAAGAAAGTAGATGTATCATTCTCAAATGTGATTGTGTTCATATTTTAAACGCTTATTTTGATGTTCGCTTTTGTAAAATAACTACTACATACCTACTTTTACCAAACAAGTCTACACGACCACCTTTTAACAGTTGGAAAGTCCCGTGGAAAGTCCAAAACGCGAAATTTTTCAAACCACTTTTTCTAACACGCATAGTTTTGTGACTATTTTAAGAATGAAATGCGTTTTAACCCAACTCTTGGGACTCGCAGGTAGATGGAACACTGCTTATTGCCGCAGCATTACTATCTTTTAGATACCCTAGTGAAATAAACTTATTCAGTTTGTGCGCCGTGTGTTAGTACTAGTTGCACAGTAGTCCCTCTGTGCCATGCTCGTGTTACTATATACAAGATTCTCTGGATGTCAAGTTCGTAAATCGTTAGTTTAAAATCAGGCCATGGAAAGTTCCAAACTTTGCTAGACTTGTTAAACTGAAGAGGGCTTTCCATCATTCATTGGCATCTAAACCTGACACCGCTGTCTGAAAAATGACCGGCTAAAATAATGGTCATTTTCTGCTTTCGGACAATTGAGTTAGGAGTCGTAGGAAGAGGTATACGCATTCGGTTTTCTTAAATACGATTAGATCAAAGATAAGGTATACAGTGCCCGGAAGAATCAGCATATTTTCCGCTAGATGATGAAAAATGGTAGGGTTGTGGGATGTGGCTAGAAATGACAACGTCAAAATGTAATAAGGGTAAGTTGAAGCCACACATATGCGCACTGAGGCGACAGTGGTAGAAGGGATTAACCCTGTTGCTACCAAAAAAAAAAGATGAAAGAATTGAGCTCAAAAGCCAGCAGCCATGGACAGCTGTTTCGGCCTTGTTAGGCCTCATCAGAATGGCACAGCTAGCAGATGAGCTCTGGGTTCCCACATTATGAATGTCAAGGTGATGAAAAATGGTACGGTTGTGGGATGTGGCTTGAAATGACAACATAATAAGGGTAAGTTGAAGGGCAACCTGAATGTTTTTTCTACAACCTGGAAAGATTAAATCGAAGACCTCATTTTCGAGAAATTATTGATTCAAAGAGGAATTATTTTCAATTCGCCCGACCCCCTACCCCCTACCCCCAGGACAGACCTACCTCAGACAATTCCCCACCCCCAGGCCCGAAAGGCTAAATTTCTCCCGGGGATTGCTTGGGGCTGGGGGGGATGGTAACAGGGAAAATTGAACCGTGCATAAGCGACAGGGAAGCATTGGAACAAAAATATTTCCAAGAGATCCCCTTCTCGGGCTCCAGATCCGACATTTCCGAGAAGAAAAGGTGATTGATTGTTTTTTCAGAGAAGTACAACGATTCATGTCATTGGTCAAGAAAACAATAGGGCACTCCTAGACAGTCAGTGGGCGTTTTCCATTTAGCAAGAGATTCCGGAAATTCCGGTTGGGATGTAAATGGAACGCACTTTTTTGGTACGTTCCACTGGAAAATTTCCGGAATAAACGGAGCGTCTGAAAAGGTAGTCCCGTTTTCCCGTTGGAAACCTTCCGATGGAAAATGCGTGTTCCATTTACGAGTTTCATGAGGTTTCACCAGTTCCAGACCTTTCACGCCGGTGATTCTTCACGACCACATCTTCGGTAAAGAGAAATGACAGATTCTTCTACAGTCCCATGGGAATGAATGGAACTTGTGTCAAATGGAACACGTTCCTCACCGATGGAAATTTCCCAATGAAATTTCCGGAATTTTTCGGTAAATGGAAAACGCCCAGTATAACCAGTGTGTTCTGCAAATAGAACAGCTACGTCGTATAGAGTTCGACCAGAAAGTATAAAATAATATACGAAGCTGTCGTTGGCAACTGTTTTTAACTCTAGCAGCAATCTTCAGGAAGTTTTCGTAATTTCAAGATTTACATTCAATTTGGTGAGTATACGATTATTTCGATACTCGTTCAACAAAAAACGTGTGGAGCAAAGACATGGTCATGACAGAGAGTTCCATGAATCGTACTATTGCAGTCTTTCTGTGTCGTAGAACATTTCACTGGCGATATTACACGATCCAAGAATTCTTGCCTTTCGGAAAATAGCATGTCTAGCATGTTACAGTCGTAGGACAGCAGAATCGGAACAATCGTTCAAACGAAAACTTGTTTATCCTATAGTTTTTGTTAGCCGGAATCGTCAAAAATACACTTAGTCGAAGAATAGTAGAATCGGTGTCGCGTTCTAGCGCAGCGTTCAACCAACACACGTAGCTAATAGTCTTTCCGTGTTTAGTGGTGAAAACTATGACAAATAAATAAGTACAAATAATGATGGCTAACAGAAAGAAAACACGTAGAAACGAAAATACAGCACAAACAGCGGGCTGAAAGTAAAACTTACGTTTGAAATCCCTGTAAGGCGAACCAGAGAAAGGTATAAATGAAACGTAACGAGACTGTAAACAGCTAAACTACATACGCGTCTGTTCGAGTGCCACGAGGTCTCGTCCGAAAAGTCCTGGGGATAAAATGAGACCCAGGGCCTCCCTAACTCAACAAAAACGTCATTTCAGGAAAGTCACACTCCTCGCCCAAGGACGATGTCCTTGCTACTCTCCGTTACCGTTGACTCTCTTCAGACTATTCATGTACGTGACTGTACAATAAGGACCAGGTCGCTGATTGGACGTAGATAAATTCTGCGAAATCCTTCTCTACACACCAACACATTCGCTTTCCTGACTTGTCCATTGTTGCTGGGAATGGCCTCAGTCACCTTCCCTAACAACCAATCGTTCCGGTGTGCTTCTTTGTCTCTGATTAGAACAACGTCCCCAGCAGTAAGGTTGCGTCTGCGCTCATTCCACTTAGGTCTCTTCTGTAGGGATTGAAGATATTCCCTCCGCCAACGGATCCAAAACTGATCCGCGAGAAATTGGCTTCTTCTCCAGCGGCGACGTGCGTAGAGGTCCAGCCGGGTAAAGTTTCCAGGTGGGGGGAAGAGTGGTCGAGACTTGAGGGTAAGCAGCATGGCTGGTGATAAGGGCTGTGGATCGTCGGTGTCCGATGGGATAGAGGCAATAGGACGAGAGTTTACAATTGCAGACACTTCAGTAAGGAGGGTAACCAGCAATTCATGACTCAACTGGGGTTTTCCCAGTTCTAGGAGCATGGCGTCCAGGACGCGACGAATGGTACCAATCTGTCTTTCCCAGACTCCTCCGAAATGGGAGGCATGGGGAGGGTTGAATGACCATTCGCAGCCTTGTTCTACTAAGTAGGCCTTGATGGGTCCCTCGCTCATCTCCTTGAGTGCTTGCTCCAGTTCCGACTTCGCTCCGATGAAGTTTGAGCCACGGTCGCATCTGATCCTAGCGGCAGGTCCACGAATTGAGAAAAACCGACGAAGCGCACAGATAAATGAGCTCGAGTCCATAGACTCCAAGACCTCAATGTGGATGGCACGACTGTTGAGACAGGTGAAAACAAGTCCCCATCGCTTAGAGTTGATAGAGCCTCCTCTGAGCCTTCGTGTATGGATGATCCACGGTCCGAATACGTCGCATCCAACGTTAGTGAATGGTGGAGGGGTGTCTAATCTATCAGAAGGTAAGTCTGCCATATGTTGTTCCAAAACTGGCGCTCTCAGTTTCGCACAAGTCACGCATGAACGGATTATTTTCGACACCATCCCATGACCGCCTACAACCCAATAGCCGGCAGCACGCAGGGCTCCATGTGTAATCTGTCTACCCTGATGATGAACTTTCTCGTGCTGGTGACGAACTACAAGGTAGGAAATGTGGTGATCTTTGGGGAGGAGGACAGGGTGCTTCTCTGGGGTGTCGAGGTTGGATCGACGAAGGCGACCGCCTACTCTAAGAACTCCTTCTTCATCCACAAACGGATCTAAACGATAGAGCTTCGACTTCTTCAGTGCGTTTTTCTTGTGGCGGGCATGGCTACGGTCATTTGCGTCAAGAGCGTCTCCCATCACTTCTCTGGATTTAATTTCTTTCAGGTTCTTGGCGGTTACTCCTCGCGACGCAAGGTCGGCTGGGTTCGTGGTGGTGTCCACATATCTCCATTGAGATGGGACGGATACGTTCCTGATAATCTGAACACGATTGGCGACGTAAACGTAAAATCGCTTACTGTCATTCTGAATATAACCGAGCGTCACCTTTGAATCTGTGTAGAAGACGACTTCGTGGATGGGCAGGTCTAACTCCTTCAGCAGTTTCTTTACCGCTTGCGACGATAAAACGGCAGCGCAAAGCTCAAGGCGTGGAGTCGTTGTCGGCTTCGAGGGGGCCATCTTCGCTTGTCCAAACAGGAATGCAAGATTCATTTTCCCTGATGCATTAAACTGTCTTAGGTAAGTAACGACTCCGATGCCATCTTTACTTGCGTCTGAAAATGAGTGGATCTCAGAGCGTACTACGGGACCAAACTCGCTAGGGTGGTAACATCTTGGAACACGAATCTTTTCTAAGTCGACAAGCGTATTTTTCCAAGATTGCCATTGACACATCAACTTCTCGGGGAGCGGGTCGTCCCAGCCTAGTAGGGTGCTACTGCCTTTCTTTCCCATAATGACCAGTTGTCGAAGTAACAGTTTCCCTTTCAGAATGACTGGTGCGGCTAGGCCGAGCGGGTCGTAGACCGAGTTGATAATAGACAGCACGCCTCTACGTGTATACGCCTTCTCTGGAAGAACGACACGGAATGTGAAAGCGTCCTCTTCCAGATCCCAGTAGACGCCTAGGGAGCGTTGGGTTGGGAGGCTATCGCTGCGGAGGTCCAGATCGCGGACATTCTTACCCCGATCTTCCGCTGGTATTGCTTCCATCACAGCAACAGAGTTTGAGATCGCTTTGTGTAGCTTGAGACCGGCCGTAGCCAGCATGGCTTGGGTGTTCTTCAACAGGTCTACTATCTCGTTGTGTGTTGGTTGCGAAGTTAACCCATCGTCAACATAAAAATCATTATACACAAACTGCTTGGCGGCCGAGCCAAACCTCTCCTCGCCTTCTTCTGCTGTCCTTCTCATGCCGTATGTTGCGATGGCTGGGCTCGAGACATTCCCAAATAGGTGGACCAGCATTCTATATTCTACTATTTCTTCCGCTGCGTTGTTGTCCTTATACCATAAGAAACGTAGAAAGTTTCTATGTTCCGGGCTGACGTAGAACGAGTGGAACATTTGTTCCACATCGCACATGAGGGCAACCGATTCTTTTCTAAAACGGATGAGCACACCGATAAGGCTGTTCATCTGGTCAGGGCCAGACAAAAGTTCTTTGTTTAAAGAGACACCTTGGAATTCTGCCGATGAGTCGAAAACTACTCTAATTTGATCTGGTTTGCGCGGGTGGTAGATCCCAAAATGAGGTAGATACCACACTTTGCCATGTTCCTCTGTGGTGGTTTGATTCTCTCCGTTTGTCCCTTTGATAACTGTCAGCTCTTCGGATGGTACTTGGGCGGCGTGTCCGCGTTCGAGGATCTTTCCCATAAAGGCGAAATAGTCTCTTTCTAATTGCGGCTTTCTTTTAAAAGAGTGTAATAAGCTGTTTAGACGTCTCTCGGCTTGATTCCTATTGTTAGGCATAGTGACGTTGCTTGATCGGAAGGGTAAGGGCATCTCCCAATTGCCTTGTTCATTCTTGTGAGCATCCCGATGCATGATGTCCAAGAAGCGGCGGTCGTCTTGCGATAGACCGACTTCGTTGTCCTCTGCGGTTGTGCGGAAGACGTCGGGCGCAATTTGTTCTCCTCCAGCGTACTCCTCCTTGATCAGAAAGTGGTTTCGGCATGGGACCATCATGTAATATAAGGAGTCTTCTTGACTGGTGATAGGCTGTGAGTTATCTCCGTCGGGGTGAGGCCAGCTCTTTGGTGAGGCGTAGACTGCGGTTCTGTGGGTCGAGATGTGAACTGGTCCTCCCACTCGGTCTAGGCAGACTTGGCCTGAAACTGTCCACCCTAGTGTGAGCTTCTGCGCCCAGGGGGCTCCCTTCGGCCCATTCCGGAAATCTCTGACCTTCAGTAGTTCCGGTGCATCGCGACCAACTAGGATTTCGATTTTTGCATTTGGGTCTAAAGGCGGAATCTGTTCAGCGATACTCTTCAAGTGGGGAAACTCTCTGGCAATCTGTGGAGTGGGAATTTCGTTCTTGTCGCGGGGGATGGAGTCACATTCGACTAACGTTGGCAGTTTAGCCTCTTTTCCTTGCATAGATCTAACTACGAGACCGGTGACGCGGCGGCCGTATTTCGTCTCCTTCTCGAGGCTACACGTCGACAGCAAAAACTTCTCTCTAGGACTGTTGACTCCGAGCTCGTCGGCTAGAAAGGGTGAGATCATAGATGCATTACTTTGATCGTCAACTATTGCGTACACTCTGTGGATGTGTTCTGGTCGTTCTTCTTGAAAGACGTCTAAAAGGAGAATCTTACTGCACGATAGCCCTCCACTCCTGGTACGACAGATCTTTGTACAAGTGGTTCTTAGCTCCTCCCCGTTGTCCTCGTTCGTTGGTTTCCTTTTCTTCCTATGTAATAGGGTGTTGTGGAGGCCACTCCCGCATTTTTCACAGTTCACGATTTCGGTACACACACTTGCTTTGTGTTCTGGTGATAAACATCTGAAGCAGAGTCCAGCCTTCATGATCCATTCCGTCTTCGTCGTCAAGGGTTTCCGCTCGAAGGCCTTGCAGGTGGCTAGATTGTGGCCCTTTACTTTGTGGAACAGACAGTGTGTTTCTGTACTGGGCTTGTCGGTAGCATCTTCCGGTATGGGTTTAGCCTTCGATACAAAGACCTTTGCTTCTGTTCTCAATGCTGATCGGCTGCTCGTTGCTCTTCTGCTTCTGGTATCTTTTATTGTCGATATCCCGCCGGTGATGTTTGGGTGGTTCTTCAGGGTTGCTTGTTTCTGGATAAGGAGGGCGAAGTCATGGAAACCAGGGTAAGCATCATGGTTCCTTTCTGCATATTCCGCTACCTGTTTTTCCCATTTAGACTGCAAGAAATAAGGTAACTTCTCCACTATAGGCTTGATGACGTTAGGGTAATTCAAACAAGCAAGACCAGGGAGAAACTGTAGCTGACTATCCACATCAGCGCACACGTCGGCAAAGGCTTGAAGTTTCTCTCTCTCATTCTCGTTAAACTTGGATGCCCCGTTCAGCTTCTTTAGGAGGGAGTCGGTAATAACTGCTGTGTTTCCAAACCGTTTCTCAAGCTCCGACCAGAGTTCTTGTAGGAGGGCAGAGGGGTGCCTGTTATGTCTCTTGCGGTAACTATCCACCAACTTCTGGGCTTCTCCACCTGTGTACTGCCTAAGATAGTTCACTTCTTGATCTGGCGGAATGTTTGCGTCCTGTGTCATTGCCTTGAAAGCACTCTTCCAAGGATGAAATAATGTAGCGTCACCTCGAAAGGTGTCAGGATGGCACTTCGGTAAGCTCTGTCTCACTAAACTGGATGTCAGTTGTTTGTTTGTGGCTATAATCTCCTCTATATACTTCATGTCTCCCAGGGTATTGGGACTTTGTTGACACGACACGTTTAAGTTGTAGGGGCGTGGTTCCTGAGGTATCTCATTCAACGTTACAGGGGTTTTAATTGGTGATGAAGTATCTCCCTCGAGACCTTTCTTTGCGTTTGGAAGGTTCGTTGGTATTGGCGGTACCTCGTCTCGTACCTCTCCGGTAGGGGTGTTTTTCTGAACTCGCTCAGTGATCTCCTGGTCGTTGACCCATTGTTGAGTTCGGTGTGTCGCTGTCTCGAACGCCCCTCGTTGAGTGAGATCGCAAGATCCATCTTCGTCTTCTTCAATAGACCTTTCAATGGCGGCGAGTTTGGCATCGGCGATTGCTGTTAACTTGTTTGCGGCGAGTATTGCCATGTCTCGTTCATGCTGGGCGCGGCGTTGCTCTCGGAGCCGGTTCTCTTCTGCCTCGTGCTGTCTTCTTTCGTGCTCTTTCTCCGCCATGAGACGGTCATATTCTGCTTGTTTCCTGGCGACGGCGGCCTCGGCTAACGCCTTTATTCGTGCAGAGCTAGACGACGCTCGTGACGATAAGGTGTGGGACGAACGTCGAGACGATCGCGAGGAATGATCTTCTTCTTCTGGTTGGTTGAACCGTGAATCCCTTGCTTTGTTTAGAGCCGTATGAGCGTATTCTAAGTTGACTCTACCAGATTGTCGAATGATCTCGGCATCCTCTAACATGTCTCCCCACCTATCTTGGGCGTAGAGACCTTCCAGTTCGTTAAGTATCTCCCTATATTTCCTTGTGGGTGATTTAAGTCTTTTCTCATCTACCGATGATTTCTCGCGTAAGGAAGCGTAAACACTGTCGGCAGCCGTTCGGAGGGCCTTTGCTTGTCTCGAAAGCTCAGCGGTTGTTTTCTGTATTGCATTCTGGAGAGCTTTTCTTGAGAGGTTCCTTTGACGTTTTTCGTCGACTCTTAACTCGGTAGGTTTAGTTTCTGGCGAGGTTGAGTTCGCTGGCAAGTTGAATGGCGGGCTCAACTTCACACTCGATGATTCGGCCATGAACCATGTACCAGCTGTGTATGAACTCACTTCATGAAAACTGACGCTAATTCAAGGTTGCATACCTCCTGCTGGGACTCCAAACACGCCTTGCTTCTAATGGGATGAACTTTTCCTTCAAACTTTTCACTGTCGCGTTCTAGCGCAGCGTTCAACCAACACACGTAGCTAATAGTCTTTCCGTGTTTAGTGGTGAAAACTATGACAAATAAATAAGTACAAATAATGATGGCTAACAGAAAGAAAACACGTAGAAACGAAAATACAGCACAAACAGCGGGCTGAAAGTAAAACTTACGTTTGAAATCCCTGTAAGGCGAACCAGAGAAAGGTATAAATGAAACGTAACGAGACTGTAAACAGCTAAACTACATACGCGTCTGTTCGAGTGCCACGAGGTCTCGTCCGAAAAGTCCTGGGGATAAAATGAGACCCAGGGCCTCCCTAACTCAACAAAAACGTCATTTCAGGAAAGTCACAATCGGAATCATTTCTTATCGGCAGTTTCGCCTTGGTCGAATTCTAAAGTGAAGAGAATCGTAGAGCACGCTAATTTCACATGTGCGGAGGTCTATTCCTTTTCATTCAAAAATGAATTTCAACTGAAGCTTGAGCATTTTCAAACCTCGCGATAGACAAGTCCTCGACATTCTAGATACATTTTTAAGACTTAATTATGTGTACCAGGAGAGAATGTATGGGTTAGATTTCTGCTCCTGTGTTGCAGACAATTCCCACATGTTTCGATGGTGACAATCTGGTAAGGGGAGGTTGATGTGCATCGTTTTGTATCCAAACGTGTTCAGCATGTACTGTGCTTATCTTGTCACACCTCGCCATCGATCCGTCGTCATGCATGAAGTCAAGACACACCAAGACAGATTTTTAAGTTACATAATCATTTTATTCGTAATAATGAACAGAATGGAATTCTGTTCGTTCAAGAGGAAGCATTTTGCGCATGATTTGTGAAGTTGAGAGCTGATGAGTATAAACATCGAGAATCCGGCGTCAGTCACGAAAATTTCGATAAGCACATTTTGATATTTTATGTGACCTTTCCTGACGTTATTCCGTAATCCGCGTGACTGAGAAAACACTTCTCGTCGAACTTTAAAAATCCGCCAATGAAACCCTTTCCAACACTGTTATTCGTTTACTCCATCTAATGCAGAAGCCTTCTGAATAATGCAAAATTAAGAAAGTAGATGTATCATTCTCAAATGTGATTGTGTTCATATTTTAAACGCTTATTTTGATGTTCGCTTTTGTAAAATAACTACTACATACCTACTTTTACCAAACAAGTCTACACGACCACCTTTTAACAGTTGGAAAGTCCCGTGGAAAGTCCAAAACGCGAAATTTTTCAAACCACTTTTTCTAACACGCATAGTTTTGTGACTATTTTAAGAATGAAATGCGTTTTAACCCAACTCTTGGGACTCGCAGGTAGATGGAACACTGCTTATTGCCGCAGCATTACTATCTTTTAGATACCCTAGTGAAATAAACTTATTCAGTTTGTGCGCCGTGTGTTAGTACTAGTTGCACAGTAGTCCCTCTGTGCCATGCTCGTGTTACTATATACAAGATTCTCTGGATGTCAAGTTCGTAAATCGTTAGTTTAAAATCAGGCCATGGAAAGTTCCAAACTTTGCTAGACTTGTTAAACTGAAGAGGGCTTTCCATCATTCATTGGCATCTAAACCTGACACCGCTGTCTGAAAAATGACCGGCTAAAATAATGGTCATTTTCTGCTTTCGGACAATTGAGTTAGGAGTCGTAGGAAGAGGTATACGCATTCGGTTTTCTTAAATACGATTAGATCAAAGATAAGGTATACAGTGCCCGGAAGAATCAGCATATTTTCCGCTAGATGATGAAAAATGGTAGGGTTGTGGGATGTGGCTAGAAATGACAACGTCAAAATGTAATAAGGGTAAGTTGAAGCCACACATATGCGCACTGAGGCGACAGTGGTAGAAGGGATTAACCCTGTTGCTACCAAAAAAAAAAGATGAAAGAATTGAGCTCAAAAGCCAGCAGCCATGGACAGCTGTTTCGGCCTTGTTAGGCCTCATCAGAACGGCACAGCTAGCAGATGAGCTCTGGGTTCCCACATTATGAATGTCAAGGTGATGAAAAATGGTACGGTTGTGGGATGTGGCTTGAAATGACAACATAATAAGGGTAAGTTGAAGGGCAACCTGAATGTTTTTTCTACAACCTGGAAAGATTAAATCGAAGACCTCATTTTCGAGAAATTATTGATTCAAAGAGGAATTATTTTCAATTCGCCCGACCCCCTACCCCCTACCCCCAGGACAGACCTACCTCAGACAATTCCCCACCCCCAGGCCCGAAAGGCTAAATTTCTCCCGGGGATTGCTTGGGGCTGGGGGGGATGGTAACAGGGAAAATTGAACCGTGCATAAGCGACAGGGAAGCATTGGAACAAAAATATTTCCAAGAGATCCCCTTCTCGGGCTCCAGATCCGACATTTCCGAGAAGAAAAGGTGATTGATTGTTTTTTCAGAGAAGTACAACGATTCATGTCATTGGTCAAGAAAACAATAGGGCACTCCTAGACAGTCAGTATAACCAGTGTGTTCTGCAAATAGAACAGCTACGTCGTATAGAGTTCGACCAGAAAGTATAAAATAATATACGAAGCTGTCGTTGGCAACTGTTTTTAACTCTAGCAGCAATCTTCAGGAAGTTTTCGTAATTTCAAGATTTACATTCAATTTGGTGAGTATACGATTATTTCGATACTCGTTCAACAAAAAACGTGTGGAGCAAAGACATGGTCATGACAGAGAGTTCCATGAATCGTACTATTGCAGTCTTTCTGTGTCGTAGAACATTTCACTGGCGATATTACACGATCCAAGAATTCTTGCCTTTCGGAAAATAGCATGTCTAGCATGTTACAGTCGTAGGACAGCAGAATCGGAACAATCGTTCAAACGAAAACTTGTTTATCCTATAGTTTTTGTTAGCCGGAATCGTCAAAAATACACTTAGTCGAAGAATAGTAGAATCGGAATCATTTCTTATCGGCAGTTTCGCCTTGGTCGAATTCTAAAGTGAAGAGAATCGTAGAGCACGCTAATTTCACATGTGCGGAGGTCTATTCCTTTTCATTCAAAAATGAATTTCAACTGAAGCTTGAGCATTTTCAAACCTCGCGATAGACAAGTCCTCGACATTCTAGATACATTTTTAAGACTTAATTATGTGTACCAGGAGAGAATGTATGGGTTAGATTTCTGCTCCTGTGTTGCAGACAATTCCCACATGTTTCGATGGTGACAATCTGGTAAGGGGAGGTTGATGTGCATCGTTTTGTATCCAAACGTGTTCAGCATGTACTGTGCTTATCTTGTCACACCTCGCCATCGATCCGTCGTCATGCATGAAGTCAAGACACACCAAGACAGATTTTTAAGTTACATAATCATTTTATTCGTAATAATGAACAGAATGGAATTCTGTTCGTTCAAGAGGAAGCATTTTGCGCATGATTTGTGAAGTTGAGAGCTGATGAGTATAAACATCGAGAATCCGGCGTCAGTCACGAAAATTTCGATAAGCACATTTTGATATTTTATGTGACCTTTCCTGACGTTATTCCGTAATCCGCGTGACTGAGAAAACACTTCTCGTCGAACTTTAAAAATCCGCCAATGAAACCCTTTCCAACACTGTTATTCGTTTACTCCATCTAATGCAGAAGCCTTCTGAATAATGCAAAATTAAGAAAGTAGATGTATCATTCTCAAATGTGATTGTGTTCATATTTTAAACGCTTATTTTGATGTTCGCTTTTGTAAAATAACTACTACATACCTACTTTTACCAAACAAGTCTACACGACCACCTTTTAACAGTTGGAAAGTCCCGTGGAAAGTCCAAAACGCGAAATTTTTCAAACCACTTTTTCTAACACGCATAGTTTTGTGACTATTTTAAGAATGAAATGCGTTTTAACCCAACTCTTGGGACTCGCAGGTAGATGGAACACTGCTTATTGCCGCAGCATTACTATCCTTTAGATACCCTAGTGAAATAAACTTATTCAGTTTGTGCGCCGTGTGTTAGTACTAGTTGCACAGTAGTCCCTCTGTGCCATGCTCGTGTTACTATATACAAGATTCTCTGGATGTCAAGTTCGTAAATCGTTAGTTTAAAATCAGGCCATGGAAAGTTCCAAACTTTGCTAGACTTGTTAAACTGAAGAGGGCTTTCCATCATTCATTGGCATCTAAACCTGACACCGCTGTCTGAAAAATGACCGGCTAAAATAATGGTCATTTTCTGCTTTCGGACAATTGAGTTAGGAGTCGTAGGAAGAGGTATACGCATTCGGTTTTCTTAAATACGATTAGATCAAAGGTAAGGTATACAGTGCCCGGAAGAATCAGCATATTTTCCGCTAGATGATGAAAAATGGTAGGGTTGTGGGATGTGGCTAGAAATGACAACGTCAAAATGTAATAAGGGTAAGTTGAAGCCACACATATGCGCACTGAGGCGACAGTGGTAGAAGGGATTAACCCTGTTGCTACCAAAAAAAAAAAGATGAAAGAATTGAGCTCAAAAGCCAGCAGCCATGGACAGCTGTTTCGGCCTTGTTAGGCCTCATCAGAATGGCACAGCTAGCAGATGAGCTCTGGGTTCCCACATTATGAATGTCAAGGTGATGAAAAATGGTACGGTTGTGGGATGTGGCTTGAAATGACAACATAATAAGGGTAAGTTGAAGGGCAACCTGAATGTTTTTTCTACAACCTGGAAAGATTAAATCGAAGACCTCATTTTCGAGAAATTATTGATTCAAAGAGGAATTATTTTCAATTCGCCCGACCCCCTACCCCCTACCCCCAGGACAGACCTACCTCAGACAATTCCCCACCCCCAGGCCCGAAAGGCTAAATTTCTCCCGGGGATTGCTTGGGGCTGGGGGGGATGGTAACAGGGAAAATTGAACCGTGCATAAGCGACAGGGAAGCATTGGAACAAAAATATTTCCAAGAGATCCCCTTCTCGGGCTCCAGATCCGACATTTCCGAGAAGAAAAGGTGATTGATTGTTTTTTCAGAGAAGTACAACGATTCATGTCATTGGTCAAGAAAACAATAGGGCACTCCTAGACAGTCAGTATAACCAGTGTGTTCTGCAAATAGAACAGCTACGTCGTATAGAGTTCGACCAGAAAGTATAAAATAATATACGAAGCTGTCGTTGGCAACTGTTTTTAACTCTAGCAGCAATCTTCAGGAAGTTTTCGTAATTTCAAGATTTACATTCAATTTGGTGAGTATACGATTATTTCGATACTCGTTCAACAAAAAACGTGTGGAGCAAAGACATGGTCATGACAGAGAGTTCCATGAATCGTACTATTGCAGTCTTTCTGTGTCGTAGAACATTTCACTGGCGATATTACACGATCCAAGAATTCTTGCCTTTCGGAAAATAGCATGTCTAGCATGTTACAGTCGTAGGACAGCAGAATCGGAACAATCGTTCAAACGAAAACTTGTTTATCCTATAGTTTTTGTTAGCCGGAATCGTCAAAAATACACTTAGTCGAAGAATAGTAGAATCGGAATCATTTCTTATCGGCAGTTTCGCCTTGGTCGAATTCTAAAGTGAAGAGAATCGTAGAGCACGCTAATTTCACATGTGCGGAGGTCTATTCCTTTTCATTCAAAAATGAATTTCAACTGAAGCTTGAGCATTTTCAAACCTCGCGATAGACAAGTCCTCGACATTCTAGATACATTTTTAAGACTTAATTATGTGTACCAGGAGAGAATGTATGGGTTAGATTTCTGCTCCTGTGTTGCAGACAATTCCCACATGTTTCGATGGTGACAATCTGGTAAGGGGAGGTTGATGTGCATCGTTTTGTATCCAAACGTGTTCAGCATGTACTGTGCTTATCTTGTCACACCTCGCCATCGATCCGTCGTCATGCATGAAGTCAAGACACACCAAGACAGATTATTAAGTTACATAATCATTTTATTCGTAATAATGAACAGAATGGAATTCTGTTCGTTCAAGAGGAAGCATTTTGCGCATGATTTGTGAAGTTGAGAGCTGATGAGTATAAACATCGAGAATCCGGCGTCAGTCACGAAAATTTCGATAAGCACATTTTGATATTTTATGTGACCTTTCCTGACGTTATTCCGTAATCCGCGTGACTGAGAAAACACTTCTCGTCGAACTTTAAAAATCCGCCAATGAAACCCTTTCCAACACTGTTATTCGTTTACTCCATCTAATGCAGAAGCCTTCTGAATAATGCAAAATTAAGAAAGTAGATGTATCATTCTCAAATGTGATTGTGTTCATATTTTAAACGCTTATTTTGATGTTCGCTTTTGTAAAATAACTACTACATACCTACTTTTACCAAACAAGTCTACACGACCACCTTTTAACAGTTGGAAAGTCCCGTGGAAAGTCCAAAACGCGAAATTTTTCAAACCACTTTTTCTAACACGCATAGTTTTGTGACTATTTTAAGAATGAAATGCGTTTTAACCCAACTCTTGGGACTCGCAGGTAGATGGAACACTGCTTATTGCCGCAGCATTACTATCTTTTAGATACCCTAGTGAAATAAACTTATTCAGTTTGTGCGCCGTGTGTTAGTACTAGTTGCACAGTAGTCCCTCTGTGCCATGCTCGTGTTACTATATACAAGATTCTCTGGATGTCAAGTTCGTAAATCGTTAGTTTAAAATCAGGCCATGGAAAGTTCCAAACTTTGCTAGACTTGTTAAACTGAAGAGGGCTTTCCATCATTCATTGGCATCTAAACCTGACACCGCTGTCTGAAAAATGACCGGCTAAAATAATGGTCATTTTCTGCTTTCGGACAATTGAGTTAGGAGTCGTAGGAAGAGGTATACGCATTCGGTTTTCTTAAATACGATTAGATCAAAGATAAGGTATACAGTGCCCGGAAGAATCAGCATATTTTCCGCTAGATGATGAAAAATGGTAGGGTTGTGGAATGTGGCTAGAAATGACAACGTCAAAATGTAATAAGGGTAAGTTGAAGCCACACATATGCGCACTGAGGCGACAGTGGTAGAAGGGATTAACCCTGTTGCTACCAAAAAAAAAAGATGAAAGAATTGAGCTCAAAAGCCAGCAGCCATGGACAGCTGTTTCGGCCTTGTTAGGCCTCATCAGAATGGCACAGCTAGCAGATGAGCTCTGGGTTCCCACATTATGAATGTCAAGGTGATGAAAAATGGTACGGTTGTGGGATGTGGCTTGAAATGACAACATAATAAGGGTAAGTTGAAGGGCAACCTGAATGTTTTTTCTACAACCTGGAAAGATTAAATCGAAGACCTCATTTTCGAGAAATTATTGGTTCAAAGAGGAATTATTTTCAATTCGCCCGACCCCCTACCCCCTACCCCCAGGACAGACCTACCTCAGACAATTCCCCACCCCCAGGCCCGAAAGGCTAAATTTCTCCCGGGGATTGCTTGGGGCTGGGGGGGATGGTAACAGGGAAAATTGAACCGTGCATAAGCGACAGGGAAGCATTGGAACAAAAATATTTCCAAGAGATCCCCTTCTCGGGCTCCAGATCCGACATTTCCGAGAAGAAAAGGTGATTGATTGTTTTTTCAGAGAAGTACAACGATTCATGTCATTGGTCAAGAAAACAATAGGGCACTCCTAGACAGTCAGTATAACCAGTGTGTTCTGCAAATAGAACAGCTACGTCGTATAGAGTTCGACCAGAAAGTATAAAATAATATACGAAGCTGTCGTTGGCAACTGTTTTTAACTCTAGCAGCAATCTTCAGGAAGTTTTCGTAATTTCAAGATTTACATTCAATTTGGTGAGTATACGATTATTTCGATACTCGTTCAACAAAAAACGTGTGGAGCAAAGACATGGTCATGACAGAGAGTTCCATGAATCGTACTGTTGCAGTCTTTCTGTGTCGTAGAACATTTCACTGGCGATATTACACGATCCAAGAATTCTTGCCTTTCGGAAAATAGCATGTCTAGCATGTTACAGTCGTAGGACAGCAGAATCGGAACAATCGTTCAAACGAAAACTTGTTTATCCTATAGTTTTTGTTAGCCGGAATCGTCAAAAATACACTTAGTCGAAGAATAGTAGAATCGGAATCATTTCTTATCGGCAGTTTCGCCTTGGTCGAATTCTAAAGTGAAGAGAATCGTAGAGCACGCTAATTTCACATGTGCGGAGGTCTATTCCTTTTCATTCAAAAATGAATTTCAACTGAAGCTTGAGCATTTTCAAACCTCGCGATAGACAAGTCCTCGACATTCTAGATACATTTTTAAGACTTAATTATGTGTACCAGGAGAGAATGTATGGGTTAGATTTCTGCTCCTGTGTTGCAGACAATTCCCACATGTTTCGATGGTGACAATCTGGTAAGGGGAGGTTGATGTGCATCGTTTTGTATCCAAACGTGTTCAGCATGTACTGTGCTTATCTTGTCACACCTCGCCATCGATCCGTCGTCATGCATGAAGTCAAGACACACCAAGACAGATTTTTAAGTTACATAATCATTTTATTCGTAATAATGAACAGAATGGAATTCTGTTCGTTCAAGAGGAAGCATTTTGCGCATGATTTGTGAAGTTGAGAGCTGATGAGTATAAACATCGAGAATCCGGCGTCAGTCACGAAAATTTCGATAAGCACATTTTGATATTTTATGTGACCTTTCCTGACGTTATTCCGTAATCCGCGTGACTGAGAAAACACTTCTCGTCGAACTTTAAAAATCCGCCAATGAAACCCTTTCCAACACTGTTATTCGTTTACTCCATCTAATGCAGAAGCCTTCTGAATAATGCAAAATTAAGAAAGTAGATGTATCATTCTCAAATGTGATTGTGTTCATATTTTAAACGCTTATTTTGATGTTCGCTTTTGTAAAATAACTACTACATACCTACTTTTACCAAACAAGTCTACACGACCACCTTTTAACAGTTGGAAAGTCCCGTGGAAAGTCCAAAACGCGAAATTTTTCAAACCACTTTTTCTAACACGCATAGTTTTGTGACTATTTTAAGAATGAAATGCGTTTTAACCCAACTCTTGGGACTCGCAGGTAGATGGAACACTGCTTATTGCCGCAGCATTACTATCCTTTAGATACCCTAGTGAAATAAACTTATTCAGTTTGTGCGCCGTGTGTTAGTACTAGTTGCACAGTAGTCCCTCTGTGCCATGCTCGTGTTACTATATACAAGATTCTCTGGATGTCAAGTTCGTAAATCGTTAGTTTAAAATCAGGCCATGGAAAGTTCCAAACTTTGCTAGACTTGTTAAACTGAAGAGGGCTTTCCATCATTCATTGGCATCTAAACCTGACACCGCTGTCTGAAAAATGACCGGCTAAAATAATGGTCATTTTCTGCTTTCGGACAATTGAGTTAGGAGTCGTAGGAAGAGGTATACGCATTCGGTTTTCTTAAATACGATTAGATCAAAGGTAAGGTATACAGTGCCCGGAAGAATCAGCATATTTTCCGCTAGATGATGAAAAATGGTAGGGTTGTGGGATGTGGCTAGAAATGACAACGTCAAAATGTAATAAGGGTAAGTTGAAGCCACACATATGCGCACTGAGGCGACAGTGGTAGAAGGGATTAACCCTGTTGCTACCAAAAAAAAAAAGATGAAAGAATTGAGCTCAAAAGCCAGCAGCCATGGACAGCTGTTTCGGCCTTGTTAGGCCTCATCAGAATGGCACAGCTAGCAGATGAGCTCTGGGTTCCCACATTATGAATGTCAAGGTGATGAAAAATGGTACGGTTGTGGGATGTGGCTTGAAATGACAACATAATAAGGGTAAGTTGAAGGGCAACCTGAATGTTTTTTCTACAACCTGGAAAGATTAAATCGAAGACCTCATTTTCGAGAAATTATTGATTCAAAGAGGAATTATTTTCAATTCGCCCGACCCCCTACCCCCTACCCCCAGGACAGACCTACCTCAGACAATTCCCCACCCCCAGGCCCGAAAGGCTAAATTTCTCCCGGGGATTGCTTGGGGCTGGGGGGGATGGTAACAGGGAAAATTGAACCGTGCATAAGCGACAGGGAAGCATTGGAACAAAAATATTTCCAAGAGATCCCCTTCTCGGGCTCCAGATCCGACATTTCCGAGAAGAAAAGGTGATTGATTGTTTTTTCAGAGAAGTACAACGATTCATGTCATTGGTCAAGAAAACAATAGGGCACTCCTAGACAGTCAGTATAACCAGTGTGTTCTGCAAATAGAACAGCTACGTCGTATAGAGTTCGACCAGAAAGTATAAAATAATATACGAAGCTGTCGTTGGCAACTGTTTTTAACTCTAGCAGCAATCTTCAGGAAGTTTTCGTAATTTCAAGATTTACATTCAATTTGGTGAGTATACGATTATTTCGATACTCGTTCAACAAAAAACGTGTGGAGCAAAGACATGGTCATGACAGAGAGTTCCATGAATCGTACTATTGCAGTCTTTCTGTGTCGTAGAACATTTCACTGGCGATATTACACGATCCAAGAATTCTTGCCTTTCGGAAAATAGCATGTCTAGCATGTTACAGTCGTAGGACAGCAGAATCGGAACAATCGTTCAAACGAAAACTTGTTTATCCTATAGTTTTTGTTAGCCGGAATCGTCAAAAATACACTTAGTCGAAGAATAGTAGAATCGGAATCATTTCTTATCGGCAGTTTCGCCTTGGTCGAATTCTAAAGTGAAGAGAATCGTAGAGCACGCTAATTTCACATGTGCGGAGGTCTATTCCTTTTCATTCAAAAATGAATTTCAACTGAAGCTTGAGCATTTTCAAACCTCGCGATAGACAAGTCCTCGACATTCTAGATACATTTTTAAGACTTAATTATGTGTACCAGGAGAGAATGTATGGGTTAGATTTCTGCTCCTGTGTTGCAGACAATTCCCACATGTTTCGATGGTGACAATCTGGTAAGGGGAGGTTGATGTGCATCGTTTTGTATCCAAACGTGTTCAGCATGTACTGTGCTTATCTTGTCACACCTCGCCATCGATCCGTCGTCATGCATGAAGTCAAGACACACCAAGACAGATTATTAAGTTACATAATCATTTTATTCGTAATAATGAACAGAATGGAATTCTGTTCGTTCAAGAGGAAGCATTTTGCGCATGATTTGTGAAGTTGAGAGCTGATGAGTATAAACATCGAGAATCCGGCGTCAGTCACGAAAATTTCGATAAGCACATTTTGATATTTTATGTGACCTTTCCTGACGTTATTCCGTAATCCGCGTGACTGAGAAAACACTTCTCGTCGAACTTTAAAAATCCGCCAATGAAACCCTTTCCAACACTGTTATTCGTTTACTCCATCTAATGCAGAAGCCTTCTGAATAATGCAAAATTAAGAAAGTAGATGTATCATTCTCAAATGTGATTGTGTTCATATTTTAAACGCTTATTTTGATGTTCGCTTTTGTAAAATAACTACTACATACCTACTTTTACCAAACAAGTCTACACGACCACCTTTTAACAGTTGGAAAGTCCCGTGGAAAGTCCAAAACGCGAAATTTTTCAAACCACTTTTTCTAACACGCATAGTTTTGTGACTATTTTAAGAATGAAATGCGTTTTAACCCAACTCTTGGGACTCGCAGGTAGATGGAACACTGCTTATTGCCGCAGCATTACTATCTTTTAGATACCCTAGTGAAATAAACTTATTCAGTTTGTGCGCCGTGTGTTAGTACTAGTTGCACAGTAGTCCCTCTGTGCCATGCTCGTGTTACTATATACAAGATTCTCTGGATGTCAAGTTCGTAAATCGTTAGTTTAAAATCAGGCCATGGAAAGTTCCAAACTTTGCTAGACTTGTTAAACTGAAGAGGGCTTTCCATCATTCATTGGCATCTAAACCTGACACCGCTGTCTGAAAAATGACCGGCTAAAATAATGGTCATTTTCTGCTTTCGGACAATTGAGTTAGGAGTCGTAGGAAGAGGTATACGCATTCGGTTTTCTTAAATACGATTAGATCAAAGATAAGGTATACAGTGCCCGGAAGAATCAGCATATTTTCCGCTAGATGATGAAAAATGGTAGGGTTGTGGAATGTGGCTAGAAATGACAACGTCAAAATGTAATAAGGGTAAGTTGAAGCCACACATATGCGCACTGAGGCGACAGTGGTAGAAGGGATTAACCCTGTTGCTACCAAAAAAAAAAGATGAAAGAATTGAGCTCAAAAGCCAGCAGCCATGGACAGCTGTTTCGGCCTTGTTAGGCCTCATCAGAATGGCACAGCTAGCAGATGAGCTCTGGGTTCCCACATTATGAATGTCAAGGTGATGAAAAATGGTACGGTTGTGGGATGTGGCTTGAAATGACAACATAATAAGGGTAAGTTGAAGGGCAACCTGAATGTTTTTTCTACAACCTGGAAAGATTAAATCGAAGACCTCATTTTCGAGAAATTATTGGTTCAAAGAGGAATTATTTTCAATTCGCCCGACCCCCTACCCCCTACCCCCAGGACAGACCTACCTCAGACAATTCCCCACCCCCAGGCCCGAAAGGCTAAATTTCTCCCGGGGATTGCTTGGGGCTGGGGGGGATGGTAACAGGGAAAATTGAACCGTGCATAAGCGACAGGGAAGCATTGGAACAAAAATATTTCCAAGAGATCCCCTTCTCGGGCTCCAGATCCGACATTTCCGAGAAGAAAAGGTGATTGATTGTTTTTTCAGAGAAGTACAACGATTCATGTCATTGGTCAAGAAAACAATAGGGCACTCCTAGACAGTCAGTATAACCAGTGTGTTCTGCAAATAGAACAGCTACGTCGTATAGAGTTCGACCAGAAAGTATAAAATAATATACGAAGCTGTCGTTGGCAACTGTTTTTAACTCTAGCAGCAATCTTCAGGAAGTTTTCGTAATTTCAAGATTTACATTCAATTTGGTGAGTATACGATTATTTCGATACTCGTTCAACAAAAAACGTGTGGAGCAAAGACATGGTCATGACAGAGAGTTCCATGAATCGTACTGTTGCAGTCTTTCTGTGTCGTAGAACATTTCACTGGCGATATTACACGATCCAAGAATTCTTGCCTTTCGGAAAATAGCATGTCTAGCATGTTACAGTCGTAGGACAGCAGAATCGGAACAATCGTTCAAACGAAAACTTGTTTATCCTATAGTTTTTGTTAGCCGGAATCGTCAAAAATACACTTAGTCGAAGAATAGTAGAATCGGAATCATTTCTTATCGGCAGTTTCGCCTTGGTCGAATTCTAAAGTGAAGAGAATCGTAGAGCACGCTAATTTCACATGTGCGGAGGTCTATTCCTTTTCATTCAAAAATGAATTTCAACTGAAGCTTGAGCATTTTCAAACCTCGCGATAGACAAGTCCTCGACATTCTAGATACATTTTTAAGACTTAATTATGTGTACCAGGAGAGAATGTATGGGTTAGATTTCTGCTCCTGTGTTGCAGACAATTCCCACATGTTTCGATGGTGACAATCTGGTAAGGGGAGGTTGATGTGCATCGTTTTGTATCCAAACGTGTTCAGCATGTACTGTGCTTATCTTGTCACACCTCGCCATCGATCCGTCGTCATGCATGAAGTCAAGTAGGGGGAAAACGACAGTTCTGGGACAACACTTCAAGACAAAATCCTACACGCGTGCAGGATTCCAAAATGCGATCAAAATCGTCTTAAAGGAATGACCTTGTACATCCAAACACTCATCATGCCCAATCAACGACAAACCGTCAAAGAGCTCCGCGCCATTGCCAAGGATCGCAAGATAGCCAAATATTATACGATGCGCCGGGGAGAGCTACTGGAGGCGCTGGGGATGCCTGAAGAGGTACCTAGTGGTGGTGGTAATGAGTTACTAATAGAGGGGCTTCCAGTGCCTGAGGTGCCTAGTGGTAGTAGGAGAACATCGGATGTTCTCGATGAGCCTGTCCCAGAAATAAATGTCCCGATTCTTAGAGCCACAAGATATGTACCTCCCAGTCGGTATAGAACACTTCGTTCGGCGTATAACAAAGATGTACAAAAGAAAATAAACAAGTTTGCGAATTGGATTTGGAATCGTGTACCAAAGAGAATCAAAAAGCCTGTGAGCGAGAAACTCAGGAAGTTGAAGGAGGAAATAAGGAACATCTGGGCTGCAAAGGAGCCGTTCAGTGTAAAAGAAAAGGAAACTGCAATGAAGGGGTTCTTCAAGACCTATCGGATCGATGGTAAGAGGGGGTACGGTCCTCGAGAGTTCATCAAGAAAATAAAATCAAAGGTTTTGGAGTTACTTTATACTAGAAGAAAACCCATCAAGGTGAAGTTTATACTAACTTGTAGATTCGTAAAAGAGGATCTTGTTACGGGTAATGTTGAATACACTGAGGGGTACTTTCATACTAACCTTGAGATAGTAACGGACTCAACTGACACAAATAACTTATTCGATGCAATGACGGAATTACAACTTGAAACGGTTGCGAAGTTTGAAGGTGAACAGTCTGGGTGGCAATTTGATCGAGTTGAGTACTTTGATATACACATTAATCCATTTGAGCCTATCTCTGGGACTTCTTACATACCTCTACCAAAGGTTCTGGCTGATAAGAAGGCTATAGTCAATGTCAAGAATGAGAAGGACCATGAGTGTTTCAAGTGGGCGGTGACATCTGCTGTATTTCCCAAAGAGGATCACGGTGAAAGACTGAATGCTGAGATGAGAAAGAATTCTGAGAGGTTTGACTGGACGGGAATGGAGTTCCCTGTTACACTAAGGGACATTACCAAGTTTGAAAAGCAAAATCATTACGCCATTAACGTATATGGATACGAGTCTGAGGTGAACGTTTTGAGAATCAGTAAGCGGCGAGAGGTGAGAGTGATAAACTTACTTTTGTTACACAAAGATGAAACGAATCACTACTGTTGGATTAAGAACTTGAGTAGGCTCTTGTCATCACAAGTTGATAAACACGATGGTAGAAAATACTTTTGCCACAGATGTCTTAACCCATTCAATACACAATCCTCACTGGACAAGCATCTAGAGTTTTGCAGCAATCATCAAGCAGTCAAGACGACAGTCCCAAAGACACAGAGAAGGGAGCCCGCAGTTCTTCCGTTTCAAGAATCACAACAGGAAGATGGAGGTACCGTTTGTTGTGTATGCAGATTTTGAGTGCTACACTGAAAAGATGTATACTTGTTACCAAGATGAGGGTAGGAGCTTCACCAATAGATATCAAAAGCATAAACCATCAGGTTTCTGTTACCTGATCAAGTGCTTTGATAACGCTATATTCGAACCAAAACTTGTGAGGCACACAGCTGAGTCACCAGACGAAGATGTACCCAAGAGGTTTATGAAGAGCTTGAAGTCGGATGTCAAACAACTCTATGACAGGTTCAAGCTATCCAAAAATCCTCGTGTCAGTCAGGATGAGAGAATAGCCTATGAAAATGCCACACATTGTCACATCTGCGGATCGACGCTTGGCCATGACAAGGTGTTGGACCATTGTCATCTTAGTGGAAAGTACAGAGGCGCCGCGCACCAAGACTGCAACTTGAATTACAAGGTGCCTAATTTCATACCAGTTATATTCCATAACCTATCCGGATACGATGGCCATTTATTTGTGAGGAACATAGGGGAATCGAAAGGTAAGCTGAATTGCATACCAGTCAACGATGAAAAATACATTTCGTTCACGAAGGAGATTGTTGTCGACTCTTACAAGAACAAGAAAGGGAAAATGGTTGAGATTAAACGGGGAATCAGGTTCATTGACAGCTTTCGGTTTATGGCAGCGGGCCTCAGAAGGTTGTCAGACAGCCTACCACAATCTTCTCTGCTGAATGTAAAGAGTTGGTTCGAAAGGGTGATGGAAGATGGCACAGACCTGCAGTTACTGACTAGGAAGGGGGTATTTCCGTACGATTGGTTTGATGGGTTTGATAAGCTCAGTGAAACTCATCTCCCACCAAAGGATGAGTTCTACTCGAAGCTCTACAATGCCGAAATATCGGATGAGGATTACCAGCATGCTCAAAACGTGTGGAAAGTCTTTGGAATTGGGAGCTTCAGGGAATACCACGACCTTTACCTTGAACTGGATGTCTTGTTGTTAGCTGATGTCTTCGAGAACTTCAGGGAAGTTTGTAGGAAGAACTACGACTTGGATCCAGCTTGGTACTACACTGCACCTGGATTGGCGTGGGATGCGGCCCTGAAAATGACCAATGTGAGATTGGAGCTTTTGAATGACCCTGACATGCTTCTCATGTTTGAGGAGGGCATCCGAGGGGGCATCTCCATGATCTCAACTAGATATGGCAAAGCCAACAATCCATACATGAAAGATTATGACCCATCATTACCCACAAAGTACATCACATACATGGATGCAAACGGTTTGTACGGGTGTGCAATGAGTAAACCTTTACCAACACATGACTTTCGATGGTTGACTGAAGAAGAGCTTGTATTGAAGTGGAAAGATCTACCATGCATACTAGAGGTTAATCTAATGTACCCAAAGCACCTTCACAAACTGCACAATGACTATCCATTAGCACCAGAGAGAGTTACGGTAAATGGTGTGGATAAGCTAATTCCAAACCTAGGGGACAAACGAAAATACATCATTCACCACGAGACACTGAAACAGTATTTGAGTCTCGGGTTGAAACTCTACAAGATACACAGAGGCATCACATTCAAAGAGTCCGCGTGGCTGAAGCCCTATATCGACCTGAACACCGAACTAAGGACCAAAGCAACAAACGACTTCGAGAAGGACTTTTTCAAGTTGATGAACAACACAGTCTTTGGGAAAACGATGGAGAACGTGCGGAACAGGGTGGACGTTCGTTTGGTAACTGAAGAGTCAAAAGCCAAGAAGTTGGTATCGAAGCCGAATTACCACCACAGCACGATCTTTTGCGAGAATCTAGTTGCAGTACAAATGAAAAAGACAATGTTGGTGCTGGACAAACCCATTTACCTAGGTTTTTCAGTCCTGGAAATAAGCAAGACCATAATGTACGACTTTCACTACAACTACATCAAGCCCAAGTACGGTGACAAGGCCAAGTTGTTATTTACAGACACTGACTCACTGGCATACGAGGTGGAGACGGATGACTTCTACAAAGACATTAGCCCAGATGTGCGAGACCGGTTCGACACCAGCAACTACCCTGAAGACCATCCATCCGGCATTGAGGTGGGCGTGAACAAGAAAGTCGTGGGTATGTTCAAGGATGAAGCAGGTGGCCAACAGATCATAGAATTCGTGGGTCTCCGGGCCAAGCTATATTCATATATGATGGATGAGGGAAAGGAGGAAAAGAAGTGCAAGGTTGTGAAGAAGGCTGTGGTGAAAAAGAGCATAAGCTTCAAAGACTACAAGGATTGCCTCTTCAATCAAAAATCACAGAGGAGGACGATGAATATCATCAGGAGTCACCTGCACGACGTGTACACAGAGACTGTGAACAAGGTGGCACTATCATGCGAAGATGACAAAAGGCTGGTAAGGGAGGATGGGATACACACATACGCATATGGTCACTTTAGGACTCTGATTTCGGTAAAAACTTAAAGATTTAACTATACATATTACCCAACCAGACAAAGTCGGTATGGATTACGATTTGGATGAAACTTACCACAGCCTTGTCGAACATTTTCAGTCTATGTTCAAGAAAGTTGATGAAGAGGACGAACAGGTCTGTAAGCATGAAAGTGTGTATAGGGATGAGAGAGGGATTGTTGTTTGTAGCCTCTGTAATACTGAAATAGAATCGATAGACTACACACTACAATGGACGTACAACCCATCAGACATTAGGTATGATCTTCGTAGATCAAAACCAAAGGGAGTTCGTACTGTATTCGAGAGACATGACTTGAATGTGTCTTCTATGATGATCGATGTCGTAGAAGCCAAGTATCAAGAGATCGTAAAGTCCAAGTGTAAAAATCGCGGCCAGATTCGTAAGTCTTTGGTGGCTGCATGCTTGTTTTACACTTACCAAGAATTTGGTGAGTATCGTACGTTAGATTACATTATGAATTTGTTTGGCATCAAGAAAAGAGCCATGACACGTGGTTTAGAAATGTACTTGGAAGCATTCCCAGAGGCGAGAACCAACAACATTACACCAGAGAAACTTATTCCCTGGGTAATGAGAGTTACTGGGGTTGATGAATCTCATCAAAGACGTATTTTGTCCATTGCCAAGTACTTTCGAGGAACATCACAGATTCTTGAGCGCTGTACTAGCGGTGTAGTTGCAGCGGGTATTGTCTTCTTTTACTTGTGTATGAACCAGGAGTATAAAAATCAAATAGGCATGACAAAGAAGATCTTTGCCGGAAAACTTGAAATTTCGGACATTGCATTGATCAAGATGGTTCGCGAAATGGCTGACATCTCAACAACATCACTTAAGTACCCTAGAGGGTGGTAATTCAGTATCATCGGGGACAACTTGGAGTTCCTCGCGCACAAACCCTCGCTTCGGTACTCCATCCAAATAGTACACCACTGGCTGATCTGGTGAAATTACCGTTCTCGCTATGTCGTAAATCTCAAGGCTCCACACAGGATCAGTGGCTCTTCGTTTCTCACCACCTTCATCTTCACCGGGCGAATACAAATACCTAACCTTGACTCCCGGGGGCAACCTCTTCTCATTCAAACCCACAGCTCTCTTGTATTCCATAGGTTTGGCATCAACCTCTTTCAATTCCAAAGCTTCATCAGGCTCTTTACCTGTGATGCGTGTGGGTTCAGAATTCAAAGTCTTCATGATGGCGGGCAGCCTTTTCACCCAAACCCTGGACCTAACATCACTCACCATCTCCTGCGCGTATTGATGGCTAAACAATAATTTCTCACCAAGCGTTCTGTTAGCCCTCTCTACAAAAGCCTGCGCTCGATGATTACCAGCTTTACTTCGCTGTACGTCTACTTGATGCTTATCCATCAAGTGAGTGACACTACCCATGAATTCTCTACCGGGATCCACCATTAATGTCTTTGGCCACTTTAGCCTCCGAGCATAAATCCTCTCAAACGCCCTGGCCACTTCACCACTATCTTTGGAGGTAAGAGCCTCAGCATCTTTGTACCTAGACGCGACATCAACCACAACCAGCGCATAGCGGTATGTTTTTCTTCTCACTGTATCGTGAGGAAGAAACAGCAAGTCCGCTTGATGAATTTGATTTGGTTTGCCAACGACCCAATGTGGTCTGGGTATATACCTTGGTGGAGGAACGTAAATCTGCCACAATGCTTGCTTCTCCAACCAATCTCTAGCAACACTTTCGGTCACTTTGGCCGCACTCGCCAACTTTGCTATGGCCGAGTACCCTTTCCAGTATCCATCGGTAGAGTAGTATAATCGACTTAAACCATCGTCACTAGACATTTACAACAAGATTCAGTGCACTTAAATGGCTGGAATATCATACATTCTTGACACTGATCGTGTTCCCAGGATGCGTAAAGGTTTGAGGGCCGAGGCCTCATTAAATCGGATCACGCTAAACCCCTCATCAGCCAATCCTAGCGAGACATTATACATTGAAATACCAAAACTGGCTGACAACCTGGTGATTGTGCCTGGCAGTGTGTACATCACCTTCGATATGAATGTGACAGGTCCCAAGAACAACACACTTGTCAACAACTTGGGAAGGAACCTCGTTTCACGATACAAGGTTCTATTCGGGGGTGAAATCATAGAGGACCTTGACAGGTTTGATTTGTTCAAGACTTACCACGATTTGTTTTTGTCAGAGACCGATCGAAATAACAGATTGAGACAGGGCATTTCATCCGAGAATGTAAGGAAAATCAGGACCAATGCCGGTGACAAAGTTACCTCAAATGCAGCAGAAAATACTCTAGGTGCAGTCCATAACACCAGGTACGAAATACCATTGGACCAGACGATACTGAAAGATCACGGAGTCTTCTATCCAAAAGCCTTACCACATCCACTCAGATTCGAAATAACTCTAGCTTCAGTCTCTGATGTCGTCGTTTACTCAAACGCTGAAACACCACCTGATTACAAACTAACAAATATGGAGCTGGAGTATCAATGCATATCAAGTAAAAAATTAGCCGATCAAGCTATTGCCTCGTACCGGAGTGGAAAGGTTTTCTTGTATGAGAGGATACTTCTTCACAAAACGTTCCCGATCTCTGAGAATACTGATGGTGTGATCAATGAGCATGTTAACGTCCCTAGGAGGTCCATGACTGGCATACTATGTATTTTCACAGCCCCATATGCAGCAGGTGCCAGGGACTCTGAGATTTTTGCAAACCCAAAGATCACATCGGTCAAGATTGACAAAGATGGAGTACCAAACAAACTTTATTCGAAAGGCATGTTACCAACTGACTTATGGCAGGCCATAATCAAACGAGTTGGTATCGAGGATTCCATCAAGGAGTCTGATTTCTATACGAACAAGTTTGCTTTGTGGATCGATCTGAGGACTTACCCTGACAACGATGTTCATGGGAACGGCTTGGAGCTAACCAGTACTCGAGATGGCATAAGACTCGAGATTAACAGGGAGAAGAGAGGAGGCAGGGTCCTTACCTGCTACATGTTCGTGGTTGCTGACGCAGCTATGGAGATTATGAACTCAGATTTAAAAAGTGCAGTGTACTAGACATAATCGAAAGATGAATGAGTTAGTGGACAAAATCCCATTCAACTGTATCATTACGGGACCTACGAATTGTGGAAAGACTCAATACATAGTGGACCAGCTTCGAGGACACTTTAGGGGCGTGTTCGACCACATTGTCTTGATCTGCCCCACTTACATCCATAACAAGACTTACAGAGGCTTTGCAAAGGGGGACAAGAGATTTTGGGTGTTCACACCAGACTCCAGTAATGAGGACGAGATTGACTATTTGCTAGCGCTTTGTTCAACGTTATTCTCGGGTGAGAACACACTCATAATACTCGACGATTGCGCTGTTTCGAAAGACTTGAAGAACCGGACAAACAAATTCATAAATCTGGCCTTCTCCGGGAGGCACATTGGCATATCGGTGTGGGTTCTCACCCAACAGCTCACATCGATCTCGAAACCATTTAGAGAGAATGTCGCATGCGTGGTGTCGTTTTACAACCCGTCTGAAACCGCTATGAAAATGTTATTTGAGGAATATGGTGGTGCATTAGATGCTGAAAAACGCAAGAGGTACAAGAAGCTACTCGAGACTGAAAAGTACGCCAGACTTTGCTTTTCACTGCGTCACCCGTTTGAAAAATACTTAGAGATACCCGCGTCCGAGGCCAAACATGGCTAACCCTGAGGAGATACTGAACGGTGCAGCATCAGTTGGTACAACACCATCACCAATCGATGATTTGGAGTCAAAGAGGGAATCTCTTTCAATCCTGGCTTGTCTGGGTTCGACAAAAGAATACACGGGTGTGGTCATGGACCTCCCCGAAGTAACCAAGCTATCGGACAAGGATGTGGAAAAGTATTACAAAAGGTACCAAGTTAGGTCGGGCAAGAAGATTGCCGATGGCTTGGCGGACTCTTCTTTTCAATTGATGGCTAAGGCTGTGGATCACGGTTTGAGAAATTACGGAAGTATAGATGACAAAGAGGCTCTTGTGAAAGATTGTAAGAAAGATGAATTGATAATGAAGGAGATCTCAAATCTATCTGGTTCACTTGTACTCAAAGGTGGAAGAGTCACAGCATTACTTTCGGCATTTGTTCATTTTGCAAATCACTTCAAGTTGAGAGAGGATGGATACCCAAGACAACTTGAGCAGGACCTAAGCACCAATCCAACACAACTTGAGCAGGACCCAACAGAACTTGAGCAGGACCTAAGCACCAATCCAACACAACTTGAGCAAAACCCAACAAAACTCGAGGACTAAAGTGGATTCTAGGAAAAGTGTCTTCAAGACTGATTGTGCCATGGGCAAAGCACCCAATCATGCAAACCACAGAAACACGTTTCGACATATTCACCGTATATGCCAACGAGAATGACTCTGACTTTGATGCATTCTTCAACAGAGTAGGACCAGAGGTTCTTGATTGCTTCGAGAAAATCAACCCTAGATACACAAGATTTGAGTTTCATTTTGTGCTACAGAACAAAAAGAAATTTCAACACATGATAGTAGACCATTACGATGAAGATGTTGATTCCATGGATGACACAATCAATAGTATTGTGAGAGTTTTGAGATCTAGGATTAGGTTTGCTTTGATGGAGGGACTCCAAGTGTGTATTGATGGAAAAGTTGATGACTGTGACATATTTGGACCCTATCATGATGATGACGATGACGATGACGATGATGATGAGGATTGGGATTGGGATTGGGATCTAGAGGATGTTTTAGAAAACCCTAGTCTGGCTAGACCTATGGTTAATCATGTTGCAAAAGGAATGGAGTCTAATCTTTCATACATTAGAGTCAAAATGTTGAACTATGACAAGGAATTTCATAGACTAGAATTCAAACGTGTTTTCGATAAACTAATCCCTGCAGCAACGTTGAGCTTTGACAAGCAATACCACAAAGTAGAATTCAAAAGTGTTCTTGATGAATTAGTGGATGCAGCATGGCATCCCGATCGAATGCTAGACTGGTGTCTTGACCAAGAGGAATTGAGAGACGTGAAAGAACGATGGAATATGTAAGAACCGATTTTGAGTCTCTTAGTAGATGACCTACTAAGAGACCTACGCAGCAAAGCCCTAACACAACTTTTAGGACTAAATAACCACTTGTTAGCCACTTAGTGGTGACAAACAAAGTGGCTTAAAGAGAGTTATGTACTATGGCATAACCGAAAGGTAAAGTGTTGAAACATAAGTGAACCAATCTTCATTGAACTTGACTCTGATTTTGACTGGAACACCATTGTTGTTTCTGAACCCAAGAGTAAATCCTTCAACAAAGGCCAAAGTAAACCACAAAACCAATGGGTTAGTTCAGATGTTTACGTACAAGGTCCCAACGGTGTGAAGCGACCAATCTTCATTGAATTGACCAAGCAATTCTTTTCGGGTATATCGGGGGTGTGGCCATTTGGAACCGACAAAGACAGTCGCAGACTTGAGACTCTGGAGGGGTTCCAAATTTCATACCCAATGACATCGATTGATACCATGGATTGCCCAACAACCGAAGAGATCAAGACTCGAAAAGCACTTGACAATGTAATGAAGATCACATTGAATGCACTCAAAAAGTTTTGTAACAAACCAAGATCAGAGAGGTCCGTTCCACCCGCAACTTTCAATGCATACGTGACTGCCAAGAGTGAAAATGATTGGTCTTTTGCTGTGAAACCGATATACGATTACACAAACATCACGGACCAACAAACGGGTGAGAAGACAAAGGACACAAGCAGACCACAACGTGCCTACCTCAAGTTCATAACCTGGGGTAAGGGTGGTAACATCCTATCCACAACTTGTGTATACGGTCCAGATGATCAAGTGGTTAACCCACTTGAATACATGTGGCAACCCGACAAGTATGTAAGCGGTTTTGGTCATCCTGTTGTCCGTTGGGATGGTATATTCTGGGGATCCCACGGGCAGACCGGGTACGGTGCCTCAGCCCGTCTTCGTGTCACTGAGATGAATTTCACTCCAAGTGAGTTCAACAGCATGACTAGTTTTCGAATGTTACCCTCCAATAATGCCACACCACAAGAACCAGAATCTAGCCTGTTACCCTCCAATGATGCCACAGCGCAAGAATCGGAACCTCGTATGTTGGCTCCCAATGGTGCTGAGCCACAAGAATCAGAAGATGAAGATGAGTATGTGTTGGAATATTGTTAATTAAGACGTACTTCTCCTAATAGACAACCTATTAGGAGAGTTAAAGGTAAGTGACAACAAGGATACAAACATGGCAAACACAGAAGTTGATAGAGTGATTGTGAAAGAATATTGTGAAGAGTACTGTAGAGAAAATATCGAGAGACAATGTCGGGGATTAATACGAGAACATAAAAATGCGGAAAGAGACAAGTTTGAGAAGTCCGCTAATGAAGTATGTTTATGTTTGAAAGGTTTGATGTTAGGATTTACAGCATATTGGTTGTATAGAAATCGTAGTAGTTACTTCTGGTAGATGTTGGTTCAAAAAATCTCCTAATAGGCAACCTATTAGGAGAGTTAAAGGTTAGTGATAACAGAGATACAAACATGTCTGAGCAACCTGTTGAGCAAATCACAAGAGAACCCGATGTCAAGGATAGAGTGAAGGATCCCAAGAAGGTGGAGGCCGGGAAGAAACTGGCCGAGTACCACAAGAAGGCTAAGGATGCATTGAAGGAAAAAGAGCAACGGGATGCAGATAGTCAGAAAGAAAAGGAGCAGCCGCAGCAAGATGCATTGGTGAAAAAGGATGATGCCTGGATACCCAGCCTATCCTTCGAGAATTTGTTAATCGGTGGTTCCATAATAGGAGTGATTGGTTATTTTTTACACAAGAGATACAAAGACAGAATACCCAACTTCGTACCTTCTGTAACCTTCGAACCACCTCCTGTCAAGGACATGAATGAGGCCAAAAGACCCTCGAATAGAGAAACCAGCTTAAATGACGAGCTGATGTAATACACAAAATGTCAAACAACAAGCTTGTGAAGACTGTTACAGATTCTGCAGTTCTCATGGGACTCGCCGCTGCTGTGGGCTATGTGGGTAAGAATGCCCTGAAAGAATCGTTCATTGGCGATCCATCGTCCAATTTCATGAATTATGTCAAATGGGTCGCTGTTTTGTCCGCGAGTATGTACCTCAAAACTTATTTAGAAGATCAAAAGATCTTACCAAAAGAGCTTTGAGTAATGGCGACTACAGCGATCGTTATCGGAGGTGCAATCGTCAATTCAGCTGCCCTCGGTCTTAGTACCTACATAACACATCTCCTCACTGGATCATCACCCGAAGAACTCGAAAAGGAAAGGAAAAGGCATGACAAAGCAATGGAGGAGTACCAAAAAGATTACGCTGCGCATGAAAAGAGGCGCTTGGCGTATATTGACTTTATGAACAAGAGGAAGAGTGATGCTGACTAGGCATCCGAGAACATATCGGAGACGGATGAAGCAATGAGGTTGTACAATCAAATAGGCGATCCTCCCAAGTTCTCCGACTACTACCGACCGAATGAAGACCAAAGAATGGCTCAGATGGTCTTTGTCGCGGTTGGGATGTTAATCCTGGTGTATATAGTTAGCAAGTGGGTGCGATAAACTAACTTAGAAGTTCCCATATTCGACATCAAATATGGCAACTGCTTATCCTGAAGAAGAAGAGAACGATCCTTTCGGGTTGGGGCAAGAAAACAAACAAGAAGATCCCGATGATTTCGAAGATACCCCGCTACTTGGTAGGCAGCCTCCAACACCAGACAAAGTCTTGGAAACATCCACGACTAAGGGTGCAAGACGTAAATCAGGGTATGTTCGATTACCACGTGAAGAGATAGAGATGGAGGCTATGGAAGAAAACAAAGATGAAGTCTGGACCAAGATTGTAGATAAATTCCCAAATGCCAAACACAAGTTCCTTTTCGAATACGATGAATGGGATAGAATCGTTGTCAAAATCAGTGGTAGAGATCCAGACAGAAATGTATGGCATCTATTATTCGATGAGAATGGTGATGTGAACAAAGGATTACCCAAAACAATTACAAAAGATCTAGGTCCAAGCGCGGAAGAAATTGTGGAAGCCAATGATGGTGAGATAACCAAGAGAAAAGGGTTCGTTAGTAAATTGAAGGAGACGGTAAGATTCCATCGAGAAAAGGCATTGAAAACCCCGGAAGAAGTAAGTCAAATAGAGAGCATCGAGGGACAAATTGTTGAACAAGAGCAAGAGATAGCTAACTTGGAAGTGGAGAATGAGCAAATCCAGGAGCGAATGTCATTGCGAGACCGGGTGAAAGCGATCTTCAAGAAATATGGTTTCACGGTATTTGCCGTTGTGAGCGCCGTTGGTGTGGTCATTGGCGTTATCGTGTCTAATCTTTCCAAGGGCCTATCCAGATTGGGCAAAGGTGTGGGGGACGGGCTGAAGAACATCGGTAAGAAACTTGGTGAGTTATTGCCCGGTATGGTGGGGGCGATCGTGAGTTTCCTGTTCAAGACCGCTGGGGAGGTCATTTCATTCCTGGGTAAGAACGCTTGGCTGTTGATCCTCGCTGTTGTAGTGTACTTTGTAGACGAATTAAAAAAGAGGCGTCGTTGATGTAAATGTTGAGCGTTACCATGTACGAGTCTGAAACCAGGGTGTACTTGGACCCTCCCCTGGACAAGGTTCGGGAGATACAACTTCTGGGTTGTAGTATACCCAAACGATTGGTGAACTTCAAGGATCGCCAGGGCATACTCAATGAGGAAAATCGACCCATCATAATAATCCAGCCCGGTACATACTCTCTGCGTGGTATACACGCGATATTCCTCAATGATACGGATAAGGCCAAGCTATCGATCATTGAGACCGATACTGTTGACTATTTGTACTCCAACAAGAACTCCAACATCAAACTTACGAGAGGACTGCAAGTTGCTCTGGGTTTACCCGAAGTCATAACGCCCGGCAAGTTGTACCCCACCAATCTCCAGATCAAGGAGCCCCTGAGACTTATGTGCAGTCTAGTGAACAACCAGTCATCCTACATGAACAATGCTCGATTTACAGGCCCTGTGAAGATCTCACCCTCACAACTCCTTGCCAACACACCATCACAGGATTATCCAGTCATTCCCGTTCACAAATCCAAAACCCCCGTAAATCAGTTCGATCTGAGCATCCTCGACATTGAATGGAACAAACTGAATCTGAATGGGTCTCCAATCACCTTCAGTTTGCGGTTCAGATAACATTTAAAAGTACGTGAGAACTGTAACCAAAGATGGGTGAGTACAAAGGAATCTACCCCAACTTGCCTCCGACGGCGCCTCCCCCTGATGGCGATACTTTCAGATTGCAACAATGTTGCGATGCTTTGAACAAGCTAAAGTCTGAATTAAACCACTACGAGACAGTACTCAAAAAATACAACCGATCCAAGGGCACACTCATGAATGTAGGCTCGACCTGTGGTATAATGTCTTGCATTTTAGCGGCTGGTGGATTGGGCACATTGCTTAGTGGTGTCGGAATCGTCGCATCTGTACCATTGGGTGTGGTAAGTGGTGTGTTTGTATGCCCATCCATAGCATGTCAACAAATATCCAAGAGACTGTCCCAGAAAGCTGTGAAGCATCAAAACACCATCACACTGGCCAGATCCAAGATAAACACCATTGAAGACCTGGTGTCCAAAGCCCTTCGTGACAATACGATCTCTGACTCAGAATTCTCGTTGATCATGGAAGAACTCAAGAAATTCGAAAAGCTCAAGGCTGAGATACGGGCTAAGGCTCAAAAAAATATCGATGCAGAGGACCCATTGGTATTGAGGCAGAGAATACGGAAAGAAATACTCGAAGAACTAAAAGGAGGGCCATAACTATAGTTTATGAACAAAACATCTACTAGTCCAAATAGGCTTAAAGATTGATACGTTAGTAACATAACCATGACCACTCAATCCGTTGAAGAGAAATTCAAGTCCTTTGAACGTGCTAGTCTGAATATGGAGAAAACAAAGGAATACAAATCCGTTGTAAATGCTTTCAACGATTTGATTGATGAGGGATTTAACATGTTCAGAAATAAGTTCAGTAGTAATGAAACCGTTGTAAACAAACAAGTCAATGCTATTGATGAAGAAAAGATCATGGAATCGAACAAAAGATTGTATGTGGTTGTTGTATGTTCTGCAATACACTGGACCCTTGGTTTGGCTAGTGCTATATATTACTATGTCACATAATGACTTAAAATCATGAACTCTTCTATCCAAATTCTGGATAGAAGATGGGCTTACTAAACGACTTCAAAAATAAGTACCCAAAAGCTGACCTTGACCGATTCAAATTCATAGCTGATCAATATGGAGGTTACATTATATGGAAACATAACGGAATGACAATCATGTCCTATGATGACCCCACTGGCAAGACATGGACTGATGGCCTCCGACCAGGTCTCAAACTACTACTATGGATTGATTTGGGACTCGATGATACATCAAGCCCATTCCCAAAGAGCCTGACCATGACAAATCGCTCCTATCCAATTCCAGCCATTGATTTTGACGAACCCACAAGTAACACCACAAACATGCTGACGTCATTGGACATATACGTGTCCAACACGAAAAAATTCACCGCTAAGATGCGTAACATATTTACCTCCCAAGTTGTAACTTTCAAGTTTGGTAAGCAAAGTCGAAAGGGGTTGAACGCGCCCGACATGAACTACTGACCTCAACAACTAAACTTTGCAGTGTGGTGTGCGACCTCTGGCTGTGGTGTCAGCCCCTTTGAAAGTTTGAACTACCCCAAAGTGGTGGCTGGCTTTGTAAAGTTTCACGTGTATTTCACCATAAGGCGAATACTGTACGAATTGAATGTGCCTTTACCTGATGAACAACCATTTGCCATAGCTAACAACCCTTACAGTAAGGTTGCTTACCAAAGATTATGCGCTGAATTCGGAATCAGTAATGGTTCTGATTTCAGATGGAAAGGCGGGCGAAACCATGGTCTTGGTGACATCTTCCTTGACTATGGCGCTGGTTACCATGGAAGAGGTGGAGGGTTTCAAAATGTACATTTGATTCGAAACTATGATGAAGACGCAAACCAGTGGCCTGGTGATGGTGGTGAATTCTCAGATGATGGTGGTAAGAAAGAAAAAGGTAACCTCATCTCATTCATTCGAAATGATGACTTTGCTGGGTACAAGTATGCTTGGTTCATTCCAACGAGTGGTTATGGCCTCACCAAGGCTGGGCTGGGCAGACTGAATCGATCTGCTGAGGCCTTCGTTTACTGTGTGCTGGGATCGCAAGTCAATACACGAAACTCGATTGTGGGCACGGGTGGTGGGGCAATTGAAACACAGCAAGAGTTCTTGGCTCTGTTTGAAAGCAGTGTGATTGAGAACGACATATCAAGTTCAGTACAAAGGTACCAACTCGCAACTCAGGAAGCGAAGCTAAGATTGGATCTGGCGATTGCACCTGGAGTTTGGCTAATGCCCAGTAACATGATCATAAACACGGAGAGTATAGTTGGTTACAACAACAACCTAATGAAGGCCACGGGTGACATGAAGTTCGGAGTCAACTCAAATGTAAACTTCGAGACCAAGACTGTAGGGATAAGCCATAACTTAGGCTCTTCGAAAGTTAAGTTACCACATGCAGCCACCAGAACTAAAACTGTACAGGTGAAAACACCAACCATGGATGTTAAACCTGAAATCAAAGAACCTGAAAACACACAACATGAATATAATTTGTTTGCATTGATAATCGTATTTGGTGGATTGGGTTGGGCTTTGTTTCGTTGATGGACTAGATATGATTTTTGTAACGTGGTTCGCGTTACAAAAATGCAATAAATATTACTGTGACTTCATAAGATCGTGGCAATCTTTACAACGATCTTTACGTTTGTGATGAACGCATATGCCCTTTCCACCACAGTCTTTACATCTGTACCTAGTTCTACCATGAGAACATACTTGGGAACCACCACAATCTTTGCAAGAGTACTTTACTCTACCATGAGTACATATGCCCTTACCACCACATTCTTTGCAACATGCTTTCTGTCTTAGATGAGGACATATTTGCGATCCCATACAATCCTTACACTGAACCTCACGCCTGCCATGGTTACATTTTCCACCACTAGGTACCTCTTCAGGCATCCCCAGCGCCTCCAGTAGCTCTCCCCGGCGCATCGTATAATATTTGGCTATCTTGCGATCCTTGGCAATGGCGCGGAGCTCTTTGACGGTTTGTCGTTGATTGGGCATGATGAGTGTTTGGATGTACAAGGTCATTCCTTTAAGACGATTTTGATCGCATTTTGGAATCCTGCACGCGTGTAGGATTTTGTCTTGAAGTGTTGTCCCAGAACTGTCGTTTTCCCCCTACTAGTCAAGACACACCAAGACAGATTTTTAAGTTACATAATCATTTTATTCGTAATAATGAACAGAATGGAATTCTGTTCGTTCAAGAGGAAGCATTTTGCGCATGATTTGTGAAGTTGAGAGCTGATGAGTATAAACATCGAGAATCCGGCGTCAGTCACGAAAATCTCGATAAGCACATTTTGATATTTTATGTGACCTTTCCTGACGTTATTCCGTAATCCGCGTGACTGAGAAAACACTTCTCGTCGAACTTTAAAAATCCGCCAATGAAACCCTTTCCAACACTATTATTCGTTTACTCCATCTAATGCAGAAGCCTTCTGAATAATGCAAAATTAAGAAAGTAGATGTATCATTCTCAAATGTGATTGTGTTCATATTTTAAACGCTTATTTTGATGTTCGCTTTTGTAAAATAACTACTACATACCTACTTTTACCAAACAAGTCTACACGACCACCTTTTAACAGTTGGAAAGTCCCGTGGAAAGTCCAAAACGCGAAATTTTTCAAACCACTTTTTCTAACACGCATAGTTTTGTGACTATTTTAAGAATGAAATGCGTTTTAACCCAACTCTTGGGACTCGCAGGTAGATGGAACACTGCTTATTGCCGCAGCATTACTATCTTTTAGATACCCTAGTGAAATAAACTTATTCAGTTTGTGCGCCGTGTGTTAGTACTAGTTGCACAGTAGTCCCTCTGTGCCATGCTCGTGTTACTATATACAAGATTCTCTGGATGTCAAGTTCGTAAATCGTTAGTTTAAAATCAGGCCATGGAAAGTTCCAAACTTTGCTAGACTTGTTAAACTGAAGGGGGCTTTCCATCATTCATTGAGGCCCCATTAGGGGGGGGGGGGGGGGGTCTGAATATCTCGTATCCCATTAATTCCTGTAGTTTGCCTAACTACAGGAATTAATGGGATACGGGATATTCAGACCCGGTATCCCTATAATTCAAGTTAATACTGATGACGTCACTGCATGTGATAAGTCCGATTACCAAATAATGTAAAACAACTTTTCCGGTGCGGTTTCATACCTTAAAATGGAAATCGAGTGCAAATAGGGTTTGATGGATGATTACAATGTTTTTTTTTTAGGGAAATACATTAATTCGCATTTTCAAGTACTTTTTTTAACTTTTCGCGTCTTTCATATTGATCAATTAACCTGTTTTATTCTGTCAAAAAAGAAAACTTTGACGTTCGATATCCCACTATCTCTTTTCTAGATATCCCGTATCCCTATAATTTTTCCCCGAAATATCCCGTATCCCTATAATTTTTCCCCGAAATATCCCGTATCGCTATAATTTTTTCCCGAAATATCCCGTATCCCTATAATTTTTTCGCAAATATCCCGTATCCCTAAAACCCCTAATGGGACCTCTTCATTGGCATCTAAACCTGACACCGCTGTCTGAAAAATGACCGGCTAAAATAATGGTCATTTTCTGCTTTCGGACAATTGAGTTAGGAGTCGTAGGAAGAGGTATACGCATTCGGTTTTCTCAAATACGATTAATAGCTTGTGTTTAGAAAAATGCAGTCAAAAAGAGTTCGGAATGTTAATGGTATTCCTTAGTGCCGCTTTTGACTGTCTTCTTTTCTGCCCAGATATGCCGTCGTCAAAGTTCGTTTTGCTTAAAGTCCCTGTGAAGGAAAGAAGGGAGACGGGCGAAAATGGAGTAACTTATGTCTTCAACAAAGACGTTCATAAAAATCTCTTGCTTCAGAACCTTGCCAATATGCAAGCCAACGGAGCACTGATGACGGATGTGATTTTGCGCTCCACAACGAGGGATCACGAGGAACGTTTCCATTCTATGTTGCTGGCAGCCTGTAGCCCAGTCCTTAAACAACGTTTAACCGAGGCAGGTGGGAAAATCATTCCAGAGGAAATTAAAATGACCGCAGAAATGCTCATATCGCTTAGAGAATTTCTGTACACCTCCGTGCCCATTTTAAATGCGGAAAACGTCGATGATATTCAGCAATTTGCAGGCAGGTGCAGTATCGAGGATCTTGCACGCATGTGTGAAAGATTTAGAGATCGCTCTGAAGATGAAGATCCACAAGTTTTCCAAGATATCCTTCCACGTTTGTTCGATATGTTCCAGAGTAAAGAGCTGACCACAACCATTTTTGAAGATTCTGAAGATCAAACCCAGTTTTCAGTCCATGGACCACTTTTCGCTGCAGCATCGCCAAAGTTGCTAGAGCATTTAAAGACTAACCTGTTCAACCAAGAAGGGATGGAGTATCGTTTGAAGCATACAACAAGGGCCACCCTACAAGACTTCATCAAGTACGTTTACTTGGCCGAAATCACTTTGAATTATGAAAATGTGCAGGACCTTCTTCACATAGCATGCAGATATCAGATTCCTGCACTAGCCCAGGTTTGCTGTGATTACCTTCCATCTATATTGGATGCCGAAAATGCAGTTGGTATTCTGTGGCTCGTGAAGGGACTTGACTGGGAATACATCAACGAACTCGAAGAAGAAACCAAAATTTTTATTGTCGAAAACTTCGAGGATATTGCACAGAGTGAAGAATTCGTAGAGCTAGACTTCAGAGATCTGATCGACATGATAAGTAATGACAGTCTAAATGTACAGTCTGAAGAAGCCGTTTATCACGCGATTATTAAATGGGTGAGCGCAAAAGAAGAAGTTCGGCAGAGCAATCTTTATAGCCTTCTAAAGTGTGTCCATCTGGAATTCACAAATTCCCAGTTCCTAGAAGAAATTAGTAAAGATTCCCGAATCCAAAAGTGTTCCCAGTGTCGCAAACATATCTACAAGCATCAAGAAAGGTTTCTGCTGGAAGCAAAGGACATGTCAGTATACGACGACTTCCAGATTACACCCTCCCTGCCGCCAATCGAAGACTTCGAACCCGAGACAACCTCAGAAGACGAAGTGAAAACGCCAAGAACAAAGCAAGGCAAGCCTGACATGCGTTTCAAAGTAAACAAAGAAAGGTTTGGGTCCTCTTCACAGAAAGATTCCAATACTTCAATGTCAGAAGACGAAGCGAAAACGCCAAGAACAAAGCAAGGCAAGCCTGACATGCGTTTCAAAGTAAACAAAGAAAGGTTTGGGTCCTCTTCACAGAAAGATTCCAATACTTCAATGTCAGAAGACGAAGCGAAAACGCCAAGAACAAAGCAAGGCAAGCCTGACATGCGTTTCAAAGTAAACAAAGAAAGGTTTGGGTCCTCGTCACAGAAAGGTTCCACTACCAACACCAACGAATTTGAGATACCAAGAGAAACGTCGTTTACTGGTCCTCAGAAGAAGGATGGGACTTTAGACATGCGGTTTGCTGTCAACAAAGCGGCCTCTAAGTCCGGGACCCATGGCGGAACAAGGATCAGTGTGGGATCCTCATCCACTCCAACAATGTTTGGATCACAATCGGTATCGCATGGTGGGGCGAGTGGCCCGCTTAAGAGGGATGGTACTCCAGATATGCGTTATGCTGTTAACAGAGCATCTGGTAGGAGCTATGGTGGGGCACCGTCTAGTTCAGGATATTCATACACCCCAACCTCGTCTGGGTCCCGATCAGTGTCATCGCATGGCGGGGCGAGTGGCCCGCTTAAAAGGGATGGTACTCCAGATATGCGTTATGCTGTTAACAGAGCATCTGGTAGGAGCTATGGTGGGGCACCGTCTAGTTCAGGATATTCATACACCCCAACCTCGTCTGGATCCCGATCAGTGTCATCGTATGGTGGGGCGAGTGGCCCGCTCAAGAGGGATGGTACTCCAGACATGAGGTACAAGGCCAACAGACGCTAAAAATCTTGGAATTAGTATTTTCTAGTCTTACATTCGTCAGAAATATATGCAACTGCTTAGAGCATTTTTTCAAAACTATGATCTTGACCTTCTAACTTCTTGCTTGGGTTATTTTAAAACATCTAGTTTATGTAGAAGTCCTTTTTTTACTTTTTGGCTTAACTGAAACGTAGAGGAGTTCGTCCTCTTTTTACAGATTGTTTCACCCGAACGATTAAGACCAAACTCAGTCTCAATGATATACTTAATTATTCTCAGAAGGCGAGGTGAATGGTAGCAGAATATTTAGCGAACTGTGAAGCAGCTCGGTAAATATTCCTAAAGCCACTATTCACCGAGATTGAAGAGAATAATTGTTTTAGTATATACCAATGAAGCAACCTCAGTAGGGAGCTTAAGAAAACACGACGACGACGCTGAGGATAACACAAACGGTGAAGAACTTTTTAAAATCTCTTACCTATTGCGCGACCGGCGGCAGGTTCGCTTCATGATGATTTTGCTTCCTTTTCCCTTTCGAATGGTAAAATATTTCAGTTATTACTGTTCGAATTTCATCCAGAGTTTTGCAAGGAAATTTCGGCGTTCAAAACGAGGTTCCTAGTGAAAACTTGAAATATTCTCATTTCACGTTGTTGTCTTCCAAAATTACGTACGGCAAAGAAACTTATCAGACTGTATTTTGCTCGTGCAGTTTCATTGCGTCGTTCATTAGCCCTGTTGGTTTTCAGCATTTGTCCTTATAATGTTTATTTTATTTCAAACAGGACCCCATTGATAACAGTACATTTGCACTGAAGCCAGGGCTATCCTGTTTAAACATTCGTTATTATTATTATTACTATTATTATTATTATTATTATTATTATTATTATTTTGTTGCTGTTGTTTTTATAAAACAGTGCACATTTCAGGCACTGGAAGTTTATGATGATCGTGATCTGAGATGTCTGACAACTGAGTGGAAAGTCGAGATCCAGAGGGTAATTTCATCTACTCCACATTAGCTTTATCCCTCTAGGTATCGAGCACTTTTTGTATGATTTTTGCTGTACTGAGGAAGCAAGTCTTCTGCAGCATGTCAAACGAGGGCATAAGATCTAGAGCGTTGAGCTCTCTTTCAAGGCCTGTTGGTACTGTACCAAGGGCTCCGATGACAATTGGCAGTATTTGGGCTTCTCGACACTTCCAGAGACGTTTCATTTTTCGCTTCAGATCACCGTATCATTATTATGATTATGATTATGGTTATGATTATGGTTATGGTTGTGGTTATGGTTGTGGTTATGGTTATGGTTGTGGTTGTGGTTATGGTTGTGGTTATGGTTGTGGTTATGGTTGTGGTTATGGTTATGGTTGTGGTTGTAGTTGTGGTTGTGGTTATGGTTATGGTTGTGGTTGTGGTTGTGGTTGTGGTTGTGGTTGTGGTTGTGGTTGTGGTTGTGGTTGTGGTTGTGGTTGTGGTTATGGTTGTGGTTGTGGTTGTGGTTGTGGTTGTGGTTGTGGTTGTGGTTGTGGTTGTGGTTGTGGTTGTGGTTGTGGTTGTGGTTATGGTTGTGGTTATGGTTGTGGTTGTGGTTGTGGTTATGGTTGTGGTTATGGTTGTGGTTGTGGTTGTGGTTGTGGTTGTGGTTATGGTTGTGGTTGTGGTTATGGTTGTGGTTGTGGTTGTGGTTGTGGTTGTGGTTATGGTTGTGGTTGTGGTTGTGGTTGTGGTTATGGTTGTGGTTGTGGTTATGGTTGTGGTTATGGTTGTGGTTGTGGTTGTGGTTATGGTTGTGGTTGTGGTTATGGTTATGGTTATGGTTGTGGTTGTGGTTGTGGTTGTGGTTGTGGTTGTGGTTATGGTTATGGTTGTGGTTATGGTTATGGTTGTGGTGATGGTTATTGCTATTATTATTATTATTGTTATTTGTTGTCTTCCTGGCCTACGTCTTTGTTGTCGAGGCTCCCTAGTGAGCCGTTTCGGAAACAGCTGTAAAGCGAGAATTGACGCCGGCAACAATTTTTTTGTTATTTCGACGCCATTTTGATTTCTTTGACGAAAACGTACTTACACAAGGATTACTCATAAGCTCCGACTTTATACGCCTCCTAGAGGGTGGGTAGCGTTGAATATCCCGAGGTGGAGAGCCAATCAGATTGCTCAAAATGCCAAGGTTGCCAGGTGTTTGGACTTCACCGTTTTGTAGTAATATCAGTTCTTTGCCTTGACGAAATTGCAGTCTGTAACACACAAACAGCGCGGAAATTTCAGTGCATTGCATGCTGGAATGGTCCTATAGTTGTTTACTCTAGTTACCAGACCATCTGCATCGTCTAACTAGTTCTTTGTCGCAAACGCGTGGGTTACGAAATTAAGAAGTGTGTCTATTAACTAATTCGTGTCGGGTATGTTAACGTGAGAACACGTCAGGGTGGCTATTGTGAACATAAACTACCTTATACTCTAATCAAAATGCAACGACTATAGAAGTATTTTGTAACTAATATCAATAAACAAGAGCGGGCATCTCGTTATCGATGCCTAAGTTCGAAAATCCAACGTCGAGATCGCACTTGAACGCGACAAACATTTGATCGAATTTCAAGTGCAAAAGTTGAGAAAATAACTGCAAAGTTTTGGTATTTGACAAAGATGTATCTGAGGGACGTATGAGGGATGTATCTGAAGTCTGTTTACCAGAATCCTCGGTGACGTGTGTTTCCTAAAACGTGTAAGAAACGCTCATTGCTTCAGCATCCGACATAACTGAAAATCAGGGTTGAAAGGGATGCCTCGAATGGCCTTTGCATACCTTAATAAAACTTAAATAGTCCTCTGCTAGCCCCTAGGGACACCTACATGCACGCCTTAAACACTTAACAATAATTACGTAGCATAGTGTACATTTTCTTGTGAGATAACGTAACGTTACCGTAACGTTACGTTATCTCACAAGAAAATGTATTTGATCGGGTCAGACCTCAGCATATCTACTTCACAACTGTATCCAGTCACCCTTCAGATGGTTTGTCAAGGTAAAACTGGTGTTTGAGAATGTGATTCTCAACATCCTGTATTGGCATTTGATGACATTCCTCATTTTTACGGGAGTTATTTAACAATTATTCCCCTCAGACGAAGCGATTATCGGTGAATATTCACCGAGGCGAAGTCGAGATGAATATTCACTGATAATCACTGAGCCCGAGGTGAATAATTGTTTTAGTATAAATACACAGGTGATTATTTCAAAAAAGAAAAGGAAAAGCATTGTATAACACGGACAAATTTTATTTCATGCTGACAGCCATTTTGTTCCTCGAGGTGATAATCGGCCGAGAATCTGAGATAGCGAACCAATCAGAGCGCGCGATTTTGTATGATCACCTGAGTATACTAAAGGTATTAATATTTTAGCTGCTTTGAAATGGCTTGTACCATTGTTGTAATTTTGTATTTTATCGACCTCACTTCAATAAAACGATTCAGCTAACTTAAATATGTTGCATATAACAGATAATTCTTTTTAATCGAAATCGGAGGTGAAAATCTTTCACACAAATTCAACAGCGCAGCACAATGTTGTTTGTTTTAACATCACTTGAACTCCAAGATTGTGGAGGTCTGCCTCCCATCCCAAAGTGCATAATGGAACTTAACATGATAAGAGTAAAACTGCTAGAAACTGAAATAAGACCCTTCTGTTCCTATAACCCGCACTTTTCTACTCCCCAGAAACCCTAAACTGCTACGGGATACCACACGAGGTTAACCTAGTCTCGTTCCCAGGACTAAAGGTTGTCCTTTAAAGGAAAGGTTACAGAGTCTGACGAGCAAGAGGTCATTATTTAAAACTTGCAAAAACGAAACACAGCCAATATTTTTTTACTGAGCGCAGGAGGTCTAATTGGTCTCTGTCAGTGTTCAATTGTTTTCGTAAGGCCTCAGCTAGAATATCTAGATATACCATTACACATTTTAATCATCGAATATTGAAAAGACAAGGTACCCGTTTCTGACGATAATCACTTCAAGTTATTGTAAAAAGAGCGCGATAAACATGCGTGAGCCCATTTGAGGCACGTGTTAAAACCCTGCTGCTCTCCGCTGGGAAAATTTCGCAAAAATGGGCAAAGGTTAACTGTCTATGAACTTAGTCGCCTTTAAAATATACTGTTTCGTCTAAGAGAAGGGCACATGAAAAAAAAATGTTGATTCGCTGTTTACTTCTAATGAACAAGCAAGCTTCATGGGGCATGACATGGTACTCCTGTGTGACACGAAGCTTCCCTAGGAGGCTTCTCTCCCTCGCATTCTTTGTCGTCTACTTCATATTTCCTGCCTTTCATGAATTTTACACACTTCACTTCAATCCTTCTGAATCCAGAACCACAAGATACTGAACACTACAAAATAGAAACCAGAGAAGCAGATGTTTCAGAAAGCTTACTTACTGCTATTTTAACTCTTTGTCATCTTTTGCTTAATGTATTGATGTTGTAAAGAGAAATTGCACATTTACCATATTTGAGAGTGAGAAATTGAACAGTCGAAATGAAAGGGCACGTCAGCTTTGGAGCATGCGTTATAATTATGACCGACCGTCAGCAATGTAATTGATAAATTTGGCTATCAGAGCCCGCGTTCCCTTGACCAGGTTAATGGAACGCGGACTCTGAGAAGGAGACGGTAACTACTTGGTGTAAGCTGTGGTTTGAGAGGTTCACCCATTAATAGAGTGATCTGCGTTGTAAATACAGTCGCCAAGCTTTACTTTAGCAACCTCAGCTGCACTCTAGCCGTACCCATCCTAACCGTTCTTCAGTGTCCTTCATCATCCCATGCTTACTTAAGTGTCCTTACTGTGTGAGTGCCTACACCAATTAGTTACCAATGAGACTGATAATCGGTTAATACATTCATGTCCTATATACATCAAACATTTAAAGCATTGTAACTCGAGGGTTGTCCAATACTCCGACAAATTTATGCCATGCATTGTATTGTATTATATGGCCATAACAATAGTTCAACAATGCATTCTAGAACGACAGAATACAACAAAAATACCATTTGATACAATGCTGTGCATAAATTTGTCAGAGCATTGGACAAGTATGTGTAACTCTTCTGTTTTTCAAGATATCTTGCTGAAAAAAATCATGTAAACAAAGCATCAAGTAAGAAAAAACGTGCAGAAGTATAAGGTTTTTTGCTGCAAACGTCTTCATGTAGTTATCGATTGAAAATTCAAACAGGTCTGGAAGAACGGCTCCAAAATATAGGACATGAATGTATTACCGATAATCGCTTGATGTGCTGGGAACCCTTTGCCAAATGAATGTATCACATGTTAGACTACACATATAAAGTTATCTCCATGGCAACAGATGCCGCAGCCGGATCGACTCCCCTGTCGTCTTGACAAATCTATGTCCTGGGCCACTTCCAAAAAACAGTTTCCTGTTCGCATTGCTTATTATTTGCGTTTTAAACAAAAGCTCAAGATGTTCACGAAATAGCCACCCTATCATATGGTTAGCTCCGCGAGCGGGAAGATGAGGCGAATCCAGTCTTCCGATTGGCTACGCGAGCAGGCAAGATGGGCTTATGATGTCCGTTCCGGATTTCCCGCGTTGTCCCGCGAGACAAAAAAAGTAAGATGGCCACAAAATGAATCCTTTATTGACCAAGCTTGCTATGTTAAGATGGCTGGATATTGGCCTCGTTCTTTTTTGCGGTTTCATTATAATAACGCAAAAAGAGTCGGCTAATTTGCTGTCATATTGACCTCACGCTTGGTCAATAACACATGTATATCATGTTACTTACGCTACTTGATTTTCCGGTAACCCATTCTGCTGGGCAGGGGTAAACTGCGCATGTCTGTCTTGAGTGCGGCTTAGATGCCGAGCAGGACGATTCTCCCACCTCAATCGCAATGTCATGTGATTCATCGATGCAAATAACCTCCCTTGTTCTCTCCCCTGGGGTACCGTCGTTACAGGTTTTGGAGCAATCTGTCCATTCTCCGACTTTCCACCTAAAAAATATAATCGCGACAAAAACGATGTATTCAGAGGTTGCGTTGAAGTAGATATTGAACTCACTGTAAAGAACCTAAACATTTTAAATTTCTCAGACGACTAGAGAGGCTTGAGTAGCGGAATATTAGTCTTTTTGATAGATGTAATTCCTTGAGTTTAATTAATGCAAGTTGGTTGAGTGCGTCAAACTTTAAGATTGGTTATATCTTTCTTTGATAAGTACAACACATTCCTGTCTTAATCCAGGGATTAGGATTTCTGACAAACCTGGGTCTGATATGCAGGGAGAAAACAAACATCCACTAAGTAATAAGTACTAGGGAGGCATTCATTTGCCTGTCACACAGACGAAGGAGATAATTGACTGGTTCAGGTTTCAACGTATCTTTCACAGGGGCGTTTTCTATTATTTCAAGAGCCGGCAACAATTGGTTCTCTTAAGATCCTGAATGATTACCTCGCTAGACACTTCTGAGTGTTGCACTCTTGTATTTCGTTCCCAGGACTTTCTCCATTACAAAAATGATCGCTGACCATCGACTCATCATCTGTGCGGACGCATGTGGCTCTGAGTATTTCAGTCCCTGCAGATCAGAAGAGAAACATCTTCACTGTGATATGCTTTGACACTCACGTGGAATCAAATGCAATTAGCAGGATTCTTAACTCCCAGAACTTGGAGAAAACTGTGCACTGAGAACTCGAGCCTGTTGTGAAGTGTCCATTGTGCTAATGAGCTGACGTCTTGACTTGTATGCCGAAATGTTATACGCGTGTGTCAGAATGTTATACGCATATGTCAACAACAACAACAACAACAAAGTTTATTTGAACTGCAAAATTACTAACTACTACTTAAACAATAAATAAATATAATTAAAAATACATACAATTGCTGGTCACCCAAAATAACTAAAAAGCTAAACTATTTGGGTGTCACCATTTATTATTTAAAGTAAATATAAGGTCAGAAAAGAGACATTTTACATTTTACATTTAACATTTTACACAATTAAGGAAGTAGATTACAGAACAAATAATTCTTAGACACATTTTTGTACAATAAAAAAGATAATAGTATAAAAAAAAGAAAACTGGCAGAAATACCAGAATATAGCAATTAGTAGAAAAACCTAATAGAAATTAAAGAAATGCAAGGATAATTCTCTTTTAAATAAGTAAGGAGTTAGAATCTTAAATCTCTCATCAGTTTCATTTCATAACATAGGTCCATTGTATGGAATATTAAATTTGCCATAGTTTGTTCGAATTTTTGGAACATAAAAGGTTTACCTAGTTGCAAAGCGAGTGTTAACATTATGCTTATTTGAAGTTTTAATAAAAAAGGAGTCAAAAATCTTTGATAATTTGCCGGTAAAGAATTGGTGCATGAAGTAAAGAGTTTGAAGTTTGATATGATCCTGAAGTTTTAGAAGTTTGAGTTGAGAAAACAAAGGACTAGTATGGACATCAAAATTAGAAAGGGTAATTAGACGGATCGCTTTCTTTTGCATTCTTTGAAGTGGTTTAATATTATGGTCATAGGTGTTACCCCAGACTATACAGCAGTATGAAAAAAAAAAAGGAAGAATAATTGCATAGTATAACTGAACTAAATTTTTGACATCAACACTATGCCTAATTTTACAAAGAATGCCAATACCTCTAGATATTTTTTTTGGAAATTTGTTGGATATGTTCTTTCCAATTAAGATGACAGTCTGTGAGAATTCCCGGGTACTTAACACTTTTATGCCTATTTATTGTTTTACCATTTATTTTAATTTTCATAGGGTAATTGAATTTTTTTTTGATAAGGATGAAATTTTAGAAAATGTGTTTTATCAATATTAAGAGACAGTTCGTTTGCACAAAGCCATGTATTAATTTCACCGAGTTCCCGATTGACAGTTTCCTCAAGATGCTGTAAATCGTTATCAGAATAAAACAGATTAGAGTCATCTGCAAACAGATGAAAATCAAAAATAGATGAAGAATTTATAAAATCATTGATCTATATCAGAAACAATAGAGGGCCAAGTACAGAGCCTTGTGGTACCCCACAAGTTATACGCAATGTCTTTGAGTCGGAATTTTTTATAGAGACAAATTTCTGCCTGTTAGTTTAATATGATTGGAACAATCATTTGATATGCCGCGGATTCCATAATGTTCAAGTTTAGCTGTATGTCGGAATGTTATACGAGTATGTCAGAATGTTATACGCGTGTGTCGAAATGTTATACGAGTGTGTCGGAATGTTGTACCCGTATGTCGGAATGTTATACGCGTTGGTGAATATTATGCGCGTATGTCGGAATGTTATATGCGTGTATCAGAATGTTAAACGCGTGTATCGGAATATTATACGCGTATGTCGGAATGTTATACGGGTGTGTCGGAATGTCATACGCGTATGTCGGAATGTTATACGGGTGTGCTGGAATGTTATATATATTTGCGGGCCCAAGAGAGGCCCGCAACCCTAATCTTGACAGTGACCAGCGGATTGCGTTTTACGCGTGCGCGCCACGTTAATAACAGGCAAGCACAAAGCGGAAGTTTAAAATTTTTTTCTTCCACTAAGAACGATCGGAATGCAAATAATGTGTCAATCACGACAATTTTGTCGTAACACCGGAAGAAAAATATCCGTTCTCCAAGAACGATAAGAATCCGAAAAATGAGTCAATCTCACAACGTGAAAAATGAGTCAATCTCAACAGTTTGTCACATAAAATCGAGGCATGGAAGATTGCAAACGTTACGTTTTGGAGATGTTGTTTTATAGGTGTTGCTTTTGAGACGATTTGCTGTGATTGTGAAGATTTTTCACGATCTATTTAAATTCGTATTGCCGTGAAGATAAGGTGAGTTGCGTTATATTTTATACTGTTCAGTTTTTGGACGGTTAATTTTTCTGGTAAACCACTTTCACTTTTTGAAGGAGCTGTTTGACATGTTTCGATTTACGGAACTGATCTACTACAACTCAATGCAAACTTCCCAAAAAACGTCCACACGAATGTACATTTTGTAATCTAAAATTATACACTCTCGTTCCAGTACCTTCCCTTAAGTGCATCTAGGCCCGCACTTTCTAACCTGTGGTTACCACTAGTCTATATTAACCTACCTGAATTAATTTTTAAGGAGTGCTATTTCATCCTTTGGTGTCTCCTTTCTTAAGTAACTTTGTTCAGTGTCCTCAGCTCGTAAAAACTGTCCCACTAAATGCGTTGCATGTAATTGTACTACGATGGTCCAATTGACAATTACAAGCTTGGTGAAAATATATGATTTATTTCATATACAGTGAAACTGTTGACTGACTTGACTCTGTTTTGTTGGGCGTTGTTTTCTAATTCGTGCGAATTACACTAAGCACACAGTTTTACCTCCGCCACAGCTTTCAGAACAGCCCAGGGGACGTCTCGTCCATTTAAATTCTACTGCTTCGTCGTCCAAGCTCCGTAACTCTTCATCAAAAGGTTTTTCCTCAGGGGGGCGCTGTACTAGGTACCGAAATCTGACCTGATATTCTTCTTTCCAAGCCTGCACCAAATACTGCAAGAATCATTCTATGGTTAGTAAACACTGTGAACTAGCAGAATGGTGCGTTGAACTAAAAAACGAGTAAATGTGAATTTTTCCTGAAATTTAAACTGTTTTCAAGGAATTTATTAGCTTTGTAATCTCATAACCGCAATTCAAATCTGTGCGCTTTATTACAAAACAAATTTCCCATTGGGCCCTGCCGAGTGCCCTTCTTCCGGCCATAAGGACAATAATTAACTACAGTCCGATCTTTTAGAAGTTCTAGTTTCAACAGTGTTAATTTTACAATTGAATTCCAGCCTTTAGCCAATATAAAAAGGGATAGATATTTTGCTCAATGCTTACTCGATCCAGATCCTTACCAGCAGCTGCACGTTTTCGGTGAGCGGTCCTGGAGCAGTAATTCTCTCTCTATTTAAGGCATCACGGGTGTATTTGAATCTTGTACCAGCGCCAACGAACGAATAAGATCTTGGTTTGATGTGAAAGTCCATGTTCAGCAGATCTATACCTCCACTGGTCATCATGGCTGTTGAATGGTCAAAAATCAGAATAAGCGAAAACGTGAATCAGCACTCGGTTAATGAAAGCACTGCTGCCTAATGAGAGCGATCCACCGACGAAACAGTCAGATCCACGTTGTGTTGTAAAGCAAACACTGCAAACGTCTGGACGATGCTGAGCTACAACAACATGCAAAATTACTTAATTGACACACTGCACATTTTTTGTGCGTCAGTAATTTATCAATGGTTTCACACGTTTAAGTTTCCCTCCTCCCTTATCAGTATTGCCACCAATGCAACTCCATGCTGAAAAGGTAGAGGGAAGGTGAAGATAGACATTCACCAAAACTCTGTGGCACCTCCATTCTACTTGGAAATCCAAATGAAAATAGAGTTATGATGACGATGGTAATGATGATGACTCATGTTTTACTCACCTAGATAGTTTTTAAATCCGCCCATCTCTTTGATTTGTATGTTTCGTACTCCTTTGGGAATCATACCGATGGGCTGATAGTGCCCTGAGAGATGGAAAAAAGAAGTATAGCCATAACAACTAAACTCTAAAGATGTGCCCAATCACCACGCTGAAAAAAAATTTTAAATGTTACTTTCGGAAACTTTTATTTCCGAAATGGAGGACCCTGAGAGGTGACTCTGAGAGCCCTGCACCAATCAACACCAAACCAGCTACTGACTATCCGCTATTAGTAAAATTCAACTGGTATATTAACACAAATACTGCAATCTGATTGGATGAGCTACTGCACACTATCAGTCATTGGAATGCAGCACTGGTGACTTCGTTGACGATCGTTTTCAAAGTGGCGTCGTCTTCGCGATTAAGCGAAGTTTCGCGGAAATACTAAATTTCGCAATTTAGTATTTTGGTATTTTTTTCACTGACACGTGATTCCTTTATTATGATTTTTACACACAAACAATAAGATTATTCGCTCTCAATTTCTATGAGGTGAAAGTTGATGAGGCTGAAAGACCGCCGACCCCCGGTTCTTCAAAGCCGATACGGTAGGAAAGGTTCACGCCATAAGCTGCGATAAAGTTGCTTTTAACCTGTATGAAGAAGAGAGAACTGTCGACTAAGAGTTTTGTCGAGCGCGAATGTAGCAGTACTTACCCTTTGATGCCTTCGGAGTTCCTTTGTATGTAAATCTTTTACCGATACATGAAGTACCGTCGCCATCACAAACACCGCAACGATCAAACAACTTTGTGGATCCAAGAAGCTTGTCACATCCTAAAGTCTTCCGAGAGGAACGAAGCACAATGAAGATCAATTTTTGCACTTCAAAATCTAGTTACTCAAAATAGAAATACGAAAACGTAGAGGCGCACAGAATGAACTAATCCATGCGCATTGCAAGTCGTTAGTGGAAAGTGTATATTCAGTTTCCACTGACGTTTGCACATGACGGAACTGGAAAATCCAATTACACTCTATGAGATATCTCCATCTGGCAGTTCCAAAGCGAGGTTTGATGGTGAAACTTGCTAATCTTTTATCATGTTTTATTATTTATTTATACCCGGCATTTTCCTCGGATGCAAATTCCACTGTTTTCGTCGAAATTGTCACAACGCGCTCCATCTTCAACGGTGCCAAAGTCGAACTTCGCAAACTGTCGGAAACCTACTTCGGCGATGCATGACAATTTACATTCCTGGCCGGCTGAAAAACAAATGCAAAAAGATAAAAACAATAGCGGTTGTTCGAAACCACGGAGCCAGGAAACCTTGTACTGAGGTAAAATCTGACTAACGGGCTGTTTGTGAGCCCCAACCAGGAGCCTCAAGGAACAAGGAAACAAAAGCATTTATTTTCGGGAACAGGGATATTTCTGACTTACTTTCAGGGAACGAAGGAACTTCTGATTAAATTGCTGGGGACAAGAGAAGAAAAGCTAGGGCCGGAACAAGTGGTTTTATTACTGGGAAACAAGGGAGAAAATGCAAAAAGATTAAGGGAAAATGGGAACATGTTCCCCCCCTCCCCCTTGAGAGGGGGGTTATTTTATGTAGCATACAAGACAACTTTCAAAAGACTGTAAGTTAGCATCCAGAGGTAGGGGGGAGGGGCTGCTGGTAGGAGTCCCTGATTGCGTAAGTGAAGGAGTGTGTGCGAAACAAAATCTCTTAAACAGAGTTCACTGTGTATACCTTCTGATTTGTATAGCTAATCAAATGGTTTTGGTGGAATTTGGAACTGAAATAAGCACAAGTAAATTTTTCAGACTGAAAAATTTGCACGAGCTTGCAGGTGCAATTTGTCGTCTTAGAAAAATTCACAAGTGTTTTTTTATATAACATTGCACTACTTGATTACTTGTTAATAACACACGCAAAATGTGATTTCACATTTCTGCACTCAATTTAAACTTTCTGTACTGCTTGAGATTAGTTGACGTGCTCTCAGCCAATCAGTGCGTTGAAATTTTTGCGTGTATATTATTAATCCTCATATTAATGCATTCGGGTACTGTAGACCTTTCAAGTAAACTTTACCTTTTGTGGGAACAGCAGGGAGGTATTTCCAGTTGTACTTATTACCGTCAATAAACTGCATGTCTCGTTTTGCCTCGCACTGTTTGGCCCTGGGATAAGGTGTGCCTTCTGGACATTTCTGAAACAACATGAAGGGCGATGTCACTGCAGCCAGCAAATGAAAGAAACATAAGAAAAAACAACAATGATCCAAGTTAGACTTGGACTGACCGGTGAATCGCAGTATTTATATTCTCCAGAGGATCCATGACATAGCCTTCCGCCATTCTTCGGCCTAAAAGAAGCAAACAAAGTTACATTGGTTGGCTTATTCATACCCTGTGCATGACTTCACCGCCTTTAAAAATATTTAGCATTTCTGTAGAATAATTAAGCTCAAATACTAAGGATTGAACACGAATTTGCAAGAAGAAAACTCCTAGGAAATTCCATTTGTGAAATACTGACTGTCATCATAATAGTTCAAAAGTAACACTTCTTGTTCAACCATTTTTTAAAGGACAATTACACGTCAAGATGAAAACAGCATGACAATAGCAAAAATGTTAACTGTGGGTTGCAGAGTACAGCAGCACTATGACATGTACGTTGTTTTGCTTGGACACTACTTTGATAGCACAAGATAGATGTCAATAACCATGTTGGATAATTCCGGCAGAAGTAATTTGCTTTGGTTTTGCATTGTTATGATTAATAAAACGTTTGAGTGTCGCCTCAAAACCCGTCAACCAATCAGAGGTGAAACTCAAATCAATCGTGACCAGCTCCATGCAACTCGGTTTCCCCGCTCTTGCTAAAGACATGTATTTTTTTGACGCTTTATTATATTTTGAAGCTTTTGTGATAGACCAAAGTGATTACTGCTAAAAGTTCTAATTTTACGACAGCTCTAAAACCTACTCTGGATTATTACACAGCCTTGTTCTTGACGTCACTCCCCCACCGCACGAATGAGAACATCCGCTCCATTCTCCCCACGAACTGAAACCACCGTCTACAGCCTCGGGTCCCTCACTGCCGAAAGGAACGCAGGCGCCACGGCGACACCACTTGAGATTGGAAAAGATAATGTAAATTTAATACAAAGCACTGTTATTTTTATAGGAATCGCATGGAAAATTGTTTGGTAAGTAACAGGAGTGATGTAAAAAATGCGCAGATCACGAGCCGATCAGAAAGTAGGATGAAGTATCTAACATTGCTTAACAATATAGAGAAACAGTTAATTCCTTGTGACTTTAGAACGCACGTACAAGATGTCTTGAAGCTCGAGGAGGCCACTCACGCAAACACGCAAGCAGAACTTAGGATACAACTACTATTTATTCTTTTTCTTCCCTTAGTATTGCTCCTCATCTCCGTCATCTAACTATTAGTCAGTATTTTATTTATACTCCACGACTTAAGTTCCCCCGGCGTCCGTTGTAGGAAGAGAGGTATCCATTGCCACGTGCGCTTTGTCCTAAGCTGAAACACCATGCCCCTGTTATCCACCACTGGCTGTCAATACTGAACGAAACAATTTCTTTTTATCGTCTGGCTAAGGTCGTTGTTTTCGACTCAGCTTGTCGTTTAGAAGTGAACGTCTTATTGTCTGACTGACTTTGTAAAGTGACCCGTTACATTACCAATTATGACGCATGTGCTCACCGATGCAAAGCACCGTTCACGTCTTACCATTTCAGGACCGCAGCTTGTTCCCTCGGCCGCAGGCTCTTGGTGTGAAGAACACATTCCGTCGGGTTTCACACACCAAAGCTGAGTGCAGATTTTCTAAAAATTGTAACAAGAACCAAATCAAGTCTTGCGACGCAGGCAGGAACCCATGATAACTGAAGGGCATCAATGAGAAACTTCGTCCGCGCTCTTCCATTTTCTCAAGTATAGTTTTAGAACATGTTTTAGAAAGGTCATGAGGGTAATAATTACCTGGAAACAGTATTCCGAAGTATTCTAGTATTCCGAATTTTGTGCAGTCCGTTCAAGTAGGTGGCTGTTACATTGGGTTTACAAACCTGTTTTGAAAACGGTGCAGGACAAACACGTGACCCGTCCCCAAAGGCACGCGCACATTGGTCATCACCATCATAGAGTTCTCCCGGCAAACTTTGCGGTAGCTGGACGGTCTTCTCTGGTTGATCTTTTAAGCATTCTGAATTAGCACCGCTGAAAAAAGCATTTAATACTGATTATAAAAAATACATCAATAAAGTAAGAACTTTTCTGTGTTTATTAAGAATACCAGAAGTCACAACTCAAGCAACCATAGCCTGTTACTTAAGCCCAAGCTTAAGCTCGAGTCGACGAGTAAATAATCAAGTATCAAATTTTCATACTTAAAAGCAATAAAGTTGATGCAAGTTAAAACTTCAAGTATTTTAGAAATGACAAATTCAAAAATTCAAATTCCTAACAGCATTGTATATTTTTGGTGCAAATTCTATACCTACTAGGGAAACATATTGGAGACATTTCAAAGGCACTTACATCAAGAATGAGTGAATGGATTCTCTACTGCAAGAGGACCACTCAAAGGCTGTTTTTTTACCGCTGGCTTGTGTGCCCATGATATTCATAACATCAGAACATGGGTTTCCCACGCTGTCATGCTGAGCCCCCAGACTGCAATGCAGAAAACGCGTAATATTTATCTCTGACTTTAGATTCGTGGAAACTACACGGTCTCAAACCTTCGCACAGGTTCACTGGCCTTTTGTCACGTGTTCCAAAGAACGTCTAGATGCGAGGCTACATGTCTCGCGGCTCAAGTGATGAGTCAGGTGGTTATCCTTATTGCACTAGTACCCAAAACTCGGTAGGCAACATAAGTGCTATTATAGTACAGTAAACTTGCAACATTAAAAGTTCCTGAACCGTCTAAAATTATTTGAAGGGATTCGTTTTTTAATTTGAGTTGTTGGAATGTCCTTACAGAAAACTACCATGGTTAATACTCTGTGTCTCAATAACTGCGACTATTATTCTTTCAGTTTAAAAAGAAACTAAGAAACTATCTACTCAGTTCTGCTTGTGTATTTTTAACATTTAACATTTTAACATTTTCCTACAAGATAACTACCATCAAGAATATAACGCTCAACAGCAATTTTTCCTATCTCATTGCAGAAGGAAACTATTTTTCTCCTTAAACTCATATCACAGCAATTTTTTAGGTTCGGACTTGATGACGTCACTTACTTGTGACCCGTTTCATGTGCTATGGTGAAAGCTGTTCCCAGTCCCCCGTCCTTGCTCAACGTGCAACTTCCGGTCAGGCTGCACATTCCTTGTACCTGAGCGAGACCTTAATTGACAAGAGCAACAAACTCTGGAAATGTCACTCTTCTGCGAACCACTTTTATTGACTTCACGTTTTTAGACCCGATCAGGTAATAAAAAGAAACGAAAACACTTGGGGTAGTAGAGAAAATAAGAAATACAGATCTGATGTGTACAATAAGAATGAAACAGGCTTCCCACCCCACCCCACCCTACTTGGTAATGTTTGCTGTTTTATTGCACTCTATCCAAAGGCGTTCTTTTGATGATCATAAAGTGTCGTCTTTTTGTAGAACATCGCGATGTTTTTTTTTTCTTAGTCTAGGATTTGTTGCCTCTACTTAAATGAAAAGAAAGCAAAAAAGCATTTGTTGAAATAATGCTTTACTCACCCAAAACCTTCTCACAGTCTTGGCCTTTGATGTTATCGACATTTCTACAGAAATCAAAACTAGAGAGAAAAAGAAACTGCTTATCGCCTCTGAAGGAAAAAATCAGTTTGAACAAATAACGGAACCACCTGCTCATTTGTTAAAGTCCAGACATACTTTTTGAGGTTCATGGGGTTATTCGTCCGGCAGTCGTTTAACCTTGTATGTATGTTCGATCGCTCTCTCCTATATTTTGCATTTACTTTTCTGCGAGTTCATAGCTAAACAACTACCGTTGCGCAAGAAATAAGTGATATGGACATATTGCCCTACCGTGAAATAAGCGCTGCGTGGTCAAAGTGATCAGGATTATTATCATCCTCGACATTTTGTCCTTTGGTCCATTCACAGAAACTGTTCATTGTGTTACCAGCGTGAGAACTGATCACGAGTCCTTCCTAAAAGAGAATGAATTTGCCATTGTTTATATACTTCAAATAGTTCTTTTGTAAAGCAACTGAAGCAAGAAAAAGATAAGCAGACCCAGTATTTTCTCAATGCAATATTCAATTTTGAGTAGAAAGAAATACGCTACAGTTTTGAAATTAGATAATAAGAATGAATGGGCACCGACTTCAGCATACCGTGAGACTTAAAGCATGCAAGTTGTGTTAAGGACATTAATAATGCATTTTGTTGATGTGTTCTGCGTGATGACTGAGCAGGCTTAACGTTTATAACAACCTGAATGTGTTCGAATTTGGAGATGGTCTTTAATTTATCTTTAATCTTTAACTTTTCGGGGGCTTGTATCTCAATTTAAGAATTGGGCCGAAGGGTTTATGTTGATAAAACACCTCTTCTCGCATAGGATTGACATTTTGGGACTTATATCTCAATTTTGGAACGGTGTCAAAGGAATTATTCTGATGAAACACTCTTTCACGCCTTGGATTGACTTTTAAAGGGTTATATCTTACTTTAAAAATAGGGCCGAAGAGATTATGCTGATGAAACACCCTTTCTCGTATCAATTTTCACTAGAAGCGATGGTTAACACTAAGGAGGCATCATTCGCCAACATGACCAAGTCCTAGTTAGTGAATTGCATGACGCAAATTTAACCGGAAGTAAAATGAGTCACTAACCTGATCATGCTCAAGAATCAGAAGCTTGTGCATTACATACTTCATGGTAGCACCAATAGAACTGTCACCCAAAAGGTTGTATACCTAATGGTCAGCAAAGTGGATGAACATTGAAAAAACAGCAAGTTAGCAAAGAATTGGTTTAATAACCCAAACGTTCCCCCTCACACATCTACTAAATGACAATAAGTTTGTAAAAGTTACACTTGACTGAAGGGAGATAGAGAGTAACAATAGATGATTTTAGCAACTTATTGTAAGCACCATGAAATGCTAAAAATAATGGAATAATGAACAACATTCTACTTACAATGTTGATAAGACTGGGTACGTAAGTCTTAAGTTCTTCAACTCCATGAAAATCTGTCATTTTTTTGTCGGCGACGACAAGCGTCTCAATGGTAAAGGCGTTGTTGTAATCCGTGACACCAGGCAAATCCAACGCTAACACCTCTCTCTTCATCCGGGAACTTGGTTCATCTGCAGTGGCGCGGAAAAGCGCTATCTTATTGTAAACTTCATGGGTTCTTTTCCAACTTTTACTTCAACTAGTATGGTTATCACTTATGAATCAATCTAGTCGACTGATGCGTTTGCTCGGTAAACGGAAGTAAGTAAGGGCAATGGAAGCTAAGAGTTGCCAAATGAATTCACGTTAAGCTCTGTTATTATTTCATTTCTGCTGTTTCCTAAGGTGTTAATGAGTTTAACGATGTTTACTGTAGAATTTTATCTCTTTTATTGTGGGCGATTAACGTGTGTGCGACAAGTGCAGAAAAACTAGAAACAGCAAAATACCAACCTTCTACTCCACACCAATTCGCTGATCTTTTCCCCAACTTGAGCGCCTTCCCAAGATTCTCCAATGTCGCAGACCTTCTGTGAATCACGTGTGCACGGGTGTTGTTCTTGTGCAGTCCCAAGCGATCGGGCAGCGGATTCACCATGAAGGATTTATCAGAGGTGCGAATTAATCCACTCTGAGAAAGAATACATATCACAAAATTAATTTAAAAATCAACGTTAAAAAAGAGAACCGAATCGTCGACATTGGCTATTTGCGAGCAAATTAGTGTGGTCCCTTCATCGCTTATAAGCAGTCATATTAAAAAGAAAACTACTCACTATATTTCAGTAAATATTCAATGTGTTTTGTTTCTTCACTAGTAGTTAATTAAACTTTTCAAAACAACAGCATACCCATATGTATATTGTTAGTAAAAAGAGTGAAAGGTTACATTTTATGAGTAACAGCATTAATTAAGCCCACTCTACTCCTTACCAGTCCATCGCAATTGCTAACGGCTACTTTAGAGTGCAGTCCCTTAGTAGTTAGCACGTGACCAGTGTAATGGCAGTGTTCGATGTCAAAGTGAAATCTTGACGTGTCATTCCCGCGAATCTCAATGACAAAATTAGGAGAGAGAAGCTCATCATTCAGTGTCACGTTCAGATGATAATTCTGTCCAAAAGCTGACATTTGAAAGAATACAGGTTCCTTCTTAATGCTGCCAATATCTCGTCTCCTTCGGTGATTTCCATTTGAAAGGTCACGTGATAGGAAGCGGCCATTTTCGTCGACCTGAACAGGGTGTGTCACGTGGTAATCTGGAACTAGACGCGTATAAACTGACGTCATCACCAGTTGAAATTTACTTTTAATAAAAAGTGTGGTATTGGGGTGAAAGTGCTACAGTTTTCTTTCGAGTGTTACGAGAACATAAAATCACAACATGGCATTTAAAGGTTATTGACCCATCTCAACCCGAAAATGGGTATGGATTTTAAGGTGTTTGTAGGGTTGGACTTTGTACCTTGAGTCAGCAGGTTCTGCAGTGACTATTTCTATTCTGGCTTTTACAGGGCGAATACTCGAGCCGAGGCCACTAAAATAAACTTTCATACAAATTATCCGATCACGATCAAGTATTTAAACAGTAGAAACTCTAGAAATGTTTTATATTTCGCGTAAAATGCATATACTTTGTTCTATAACTGTACAAGTCAAGATTGAAAAAGACTTAGTTCGAAGAGACTATTTTTTTTCTGAGCGTGTCCAACGTTAACGCATATTTAATGTAGCTCTGTACAGGTCTCTTGTAGGCTTGTGATATGGTGTGGTATTTTGGCTTAGGCTTAGAGAAAAAATGTTATTTTAAATCTAACGGGTCTCAAGATGAATGTATCTCTGTTGACCACGCCTATTTTTAGAGCACTTTCTGGCTTTTAAAGCGAGTCATTCAATTAATAATATTGACTCCTTGTTTGAACGCGCCAATAGAAGTAATAACGTCATCAGTCATTTCCTGAATGCAATGCAAATACGTTTTTATGTCATTCGTTGCTTAGCAACAGAAGAGAGGCTAGAGGGTTTGTCGTGATTTGTGAACTTTACAGTTTACCTCCACAACCTTAAGAAAGAATTTATACTGTGAGTTTTCTATAGTGTCAATAAGCTCTTCAATAAATTATATTGGGTACATAAGATAAGAGGTAATAAGCATAATGACAGGATATAACAACTCAATATTTAAATCCATGATCGATATCAAGACCCTCTGATTCTGCTTTGATCACTGGGATGATAGGAAGCCACGTAGTAAATACATTCATGAGATAATACTTTTTATGTGTACACAATCGTTTGTCTCCCAAAACTTGTGATTGGAAAATTTTTTTATGACGGGAAACTTGGGATAAGGGTAGAACATAAATTCCTGTTGCTTAAAAGCCTTATCTCTGTTTTTCGACAACAACAAGTTCTGTTAACGTCTAAAATAGAATGGATTGGAAACATTTTTGCGAGAGATAAAACATGCCAACGGATGTTCAAACATTCAACCAACTAAATGTAAAACATTTGAATTTTTAAACATGTTTTCTTCTCATATCACTCCTATAATTATGGACGTAGATTTTTTCTGGCGACCTTTTCCTAATACTGAATCCCTATTTCCTCTTTTGACGAAACAAAGAAACACTTACCAACAGCAGAAAGAACAGTATGCGGAAGCTGACAAGAATTGTTCCGTGGGGCGGTGGGGGGGGGGGGGGTGGGGGTGGGCAGGGAAGGGAGATGTGGCACACTGAATAATGATAGGATTGGAGTGTGCAGCATCCATCTTACGACTCTCATCCTCCTGTTACAGACCAATGCATGAAATTTTCGTATGTCGGACCTCAAGCAAACTTGCATTCGCTGTTAAAATACTACGCGATCAGTAGCCAAACGTTGGTCGACATTTGTATTCAAATTTGACACATTCGGTATGCAAATGGTTCAATAAAAACTTTGGTTCTGCTATAAAATTCAACAAAACATAACCACTTCCAGAATCCGACTCGATATGATGACAACGCTCTACCCTATTGCAGACTCAAACGCCCATGGCCGACATATATGGCTACCGTTTTTCGGAGTAAAATGGTTCAAAACCACACCTTTGGGGCCACACATACAAACACAGCTTACATAAGGGAGAATCCCCCTTTTTTCTTGTAACTTCTCTGACAAGGTGTATCATAAAAAAGATGTTGTACATAAACCTAAAGAAACTAATTATGGTCACTTTATCAGCAGACAGGATGGCGTCATTTCTTATCATTTCAACCAAGCAAACACTCACTGAAAACTTTGTAATGTAAATATTGTTCACCGTGAATTGCTATTAATCGATATCAATCGATGAATACCTAAAAAGCATGAAAAGAGCAGAATGTATAATACAAATGTATACCTAGATAGCGGCTTGTTGCATTCCTGCCTCTTTGGGTAAAGAAATGACTAAACTGACTTGGTGGAAGTTATAACAACTAGGAGTTAAAAGTTTTAAAAAACCGATGTTGTTGGTGTGTAGTTTGCATTCTACTGCCTGTTTCCTTGAGAGATTCGATCACTTAACAACTGACAAAGTCGCAATCTTTGATTTCAATTTCATGTATTTTCAGCAAAATCCCCTCCAAGTTTGCGCGTAAGAGATTGCTGCAATGATTCGAAATGATGCAGTTTTTCGCCCGCAAAATGTCGTTCCCTCAACTATACCTTAGACACGTAGTTTGAACTCATCTTTTCACTTTTTAAGGAATCCGTTTTCCGGCCCCGTTAATAGCGGAATAATTACCGAGCAATAAAAAGCTTCACTCGATAGATTTACCCGGAAATGATTTTCTATATGCGCAAATATTGAATGTGTTTTCCAGTATACATAGATACAGACGATAACCAGAGGTGGGTTATATCTGCAGGGGATTCACTGATCACGCGAGCAGATAACGTGTGTAAAATTAAGGTTTGATAATCTTTAAATATTCGTGCTAATCTAAGTTTTGTTTCCGTTTGTCTCGTTAAGCACTATATTTCGTCGAGATAAAACAGGAATATACATGCAAGTGAATTGCGTTAATCTGCGAATTTGTTTGGAGTAACATGGAAAATAAAACAACGCAATTAGTCTATTGTGTTCTATCAGCTTCCTTTATGAAATTATACAAAGTTACTTTCAGTCCATTTTTACATTCTTTGTTTTAATCAATGTATTGGATAAGACAGTGCGGTTACAGAAGTTTTGTGGATATTATTCAAGTTGACAATTCTTTATAAAGCCGATAAGCGGTAGTTCTTTCTGATGAATTTTTGTTTGTATTTTGGAATTTCTATTACTTGTGTCCTTGGCGGGAAGTGTGAAGTTAAAGAATATGGCGTCATTTGGCTGATTGTCTGCTTAGACTGAGAAAATAGAATTCGGAAGAATGCACTGTACACTGCAAGAAATTGTAAGTAATGAAACTCTACGGGAATAGTAGAAATGGTAGACATGTTGTTTGCGGTCGCAGGGTGTGTCGGCCCCGGAAAGACCTGAAAAGAGATCCTCGGTGAAAAGTACAACACTGAATCATAGAATCACTTACCAATTTGTACTCTGTAAGATCAGCTGCTGAATGCAGAATGAATACGAGCGAAGAAATAGGACTCAATCTTTTGGTAAGCAAAATAACTATGTAATGTTTATAGTTGGCGATCATATACTTGTATTTTTTAATACTTCTCGGGCAGAAATCACATGGAAAGTGGCATTCAGTAGAAGGGTTGTGAGCGTTAAAAAAAAAACGAGGACAGCCGGAAGAAGATCAGGTTTGCTCGGATCTCAGTTCAGTGATTACACTAAAATATCCACATAGAATATTTTAACCAGAGAACAGCGAATAAAAAGAACGCGTTACGATTCTACAAACGTAGGATGAACGACTACAACCGGCTAGTACAAGTCCACCATGTAACACTGAGCTGCTGTACATTTCCGCAGCTGGCATTACTACAGATGCAATGCTTGTGTGACTTTTATCTTAACCCTGGTAATCTGTATTTCAGATAAGTTTTAAAACCGACCTAACAGGGGAAACCGCAGATTTTCTGTTTCTGAGACTACCAACAATTTACATGCATGTGTAGAGGGAAAAAAAATTCTCATTATTTTTTCGGTTTCCTTTATTCATTTGGATTCTTGTCCGCCAGCATCTGTAGAAAGGTTTCAACTTATTTTGTCTCGAATGCTTTTTTTTTTGTAGAATACTTGAGAAACGGCGCCATAAGACAGTTACATTACCTGGTTGGGTGGGGAGATTCCATACTTCCTGTGATTCAGGACTAAACGTATTTTTACCCTTTTTTACTGAGTATTGAGTGGTTATTCCTGCTGGCTTAGAATAAACCGTGTGGGTGGTTCTTTATTTATCCTTCCAGAGGACGCTTTACTCTCGAAGGAGACAGTTTTAAATTGTGTTGATACTTAATTCTGTTGAAATTTTTCATAGCAACAAAGAGAAAGATAAAATAAATAATAGAATTGTATTATTTTTAGCGATAATTTTGACCCCGCGAAATAGGTCAAGATTTTGGTTGGGTATTCCTACATGGTTTGAAATTTAGCCGGCCCACTGACGGTGTATATAAAACAACGAACTTGGAGGGAACTTACAGTGACCTAGCGTACACGCGCTAATATCAATGATATAATACAATAGTTAGCATAATAAAACGTAATATATAAAGTTTGTGAATCTTATAAGGGCGAGGGTACATTTTTGCAAATAAGCATTTGTTCTTGTGACGGGCGCGCTCCGCTCAGAAGGCATGAGCGCGTGGAGCGGTCTGCTTTCTTCATTTGACTGAGTTGCATGTGTTCAGTGCGGGAAAAATAACGTCTTTCTATTGACAAGTGGAACAAAACAGCCCTAAATGGTACTGCAATTCTTTAAACAGAAGAATTTCAACAATAATCTTGAATAATCTTACCGTTTTGGATCTCAGCGTTTCCAAATATCTTCTCACGTTCGTTTGCTGTTAGTAAAGTGTGAACATCCTGCGAGAAAACAGTGGGAAGGGTGACATTTTTTCCTTTCTGGAACTTAAGCGGTGTTTGATAGCTTAGTATAATTCTCACCTTGTAAGAATAAGGTAAAGCCCGCGGAATAAAACAAATTGCCGTAAATACAAGGATATGCTGTGAGAACATCGCGCCTCGAGGTGTGAAAACGCTCTGTCTACCGCCTCGTGCACTCTGGCCTGAGCAGTGGTTTTTGACGCACTGCTATCAGGTGCCGGTATTAATTAGACTTTCAAATTTTAATATTGAGTGTTGTTTAAAAACATTTTTTTTTTGGTTTCGATGTTGACGGAACATACCTTCAAGCAGAAAACCATTTTTGTCTTTGTCGGTTCCTCTTCAATTTGTCACAAACCCTCTAAATAAACAGAATATGAACGCAAATAATATAAGAGAAAGGTGCCCCACCTTTTTACGGAATATTGCAGAAAAAAATTCCTTTTTCAGTTTCATAAATAAGGTAACATCTGCATTGCTTGCTGCAAGTAAATACAGCTTATTCTGCCAAATTTTATTCAATTTGCGTATCCGTTTTTATTCGATCCTGTCGTGAGCCGAAGGAAGAGGAAAAAGCTTTAAAGTCCTTGGATCCCCCGTCGCTCCTACCGAGCTGCACTATAAAACCACAGCAGTAAAAGCCTTCTCACCTCTTTTATTCTCAAAAAAGTCATAAATTGTTTGTGAACTTAAGTAATTTCTCTGCTCAAACTAACGCACTGCTCTTTAATGACAATTTTATACATTTAATTACTTAATCTCCACGAAAAGCGTTCTTTGGCTTTTCTTTTATTCGCCGCCAACCTACAACGTTGCCTTTCTCACGCAAGATATAACTTTTTTCTTCTGCTCTTTACCCAAAATTTATTCATAATGAACTAATAAACCTCAAAGGTTTGTTTCGGAAAAAACTGAGTTACTTTTGATAACTACTAAACAGAAGATCTGGAATTAACTATAAGCGCTTGAGAACTAAGTGTCATTTTTCAAATGTAAGCAATTTTTCAATTTTTCTTTCTTCTTCTCATGTAATGATAGCATAACGAGAAAATAAAACTTAACCCACTCTTTTAGCCCCTTCTTGCTGCTTTCACTTTGTGCAACCAAACAGAACGTGAAAACATTCCTAAATGCAAACTTTTATTTGAAAGAAAATTAATAAAACTTTTCTATAATGATAAATCATTACACATATTTCTTTATATCGAAACATAATGTTAATTCTGTCAATTAGAAGGAGCCTATGCTAACCACTGTTATTTCACTGTAGATTTTTGCCAATATGAGCAGTTCACTTAGAGGTTGTTCAGATTTTTCAATCACGAATTCTAATTTCTTCCTTTCACACAGCTAATTGAATCTTAAAGGATTATTTGATTTGTAAAGTTTCTTTCGTAAAATAAAACAACTCTACTACCCGACATTTTACCGCAAAAGACTCCACTATCGAACCACAAATAAGAGTGTTTAAACGTCTTTCCATCTTACCACTCTTGATACCAGACACAGAGGCGCCGAACGCATGCAGAATTTTGCATAAAAATTCGATTGTGACACAACTCGCAGTTTGCTGCAGAACGAGGCTCCTTCGACGGAACGATTCAAATGTCTAAAAGATAAAACCCTCTGTCATACAATTGTTATGATCTTCAAGAACTGCAACAGTTTTAGGGAGTTAAACTTAAAAAATATCAATATAGCAGTGGACGAATAATTTAACTGAAATAGAATAATTAAAAGAGTGTCATTTCCATGGTACTTAAATAAAGAAAAACGACTCCGCAGATGCACAGAGACATCCTGAGAACATCTTTGTCATTGTTTGGTATAAATGCAGGGCGTACTTGCATGGTTAACTAGCTTGAAACGGAACCACGCTGTCAAGTGAAACAAATACAATGCCATGCAATGCAGCGTCCATCTGACAGAAGCTCACATATTTTTGTTCTGAAAGTTTGACTGAAATGACTGAAACGTTTAGAAAAATAGTTCCAACGGAAAACGGTACAACACTTTGAAAAAGCAGAACGCAAAGTAGGTTTGATTTTTTTAAGGTATTTGATCAGTTTGCTGCAGAACTTTTATCGATAAACCATGATGGAGGCACGCTTTTTTGCCTCTTCGGGAATCAGTTAAAGAAAGGAGTAAAACTAAATATCATTTGGAATGCAAAAAAGAGGCACAGTGCATTGAACCGTCACTCCCATTGTATGCTACATTCAGAGTAAGATTACCGCCTCTGATTTTAAACTTGACTTGTCTGGCTGTTTCCTCTGTTCAGACTCTGAAGACGATATCACAATACGCCAGTCGGAATATAAATACCTGATAACGGTTATGTCGGCTTGTCAAAGCTGAGTCTATTTGTTCTATCAAAGACAAAACATTATTTAAAAGGCTCAGGCTGATACCAGATCATTCCGGATAAAAAGCTAACTACTCCCATTCTTTTTTGTTTTGCACCTCGATTGCAAAGGTATTTCGCGTATTTTTGGAAACTGAAAATAACAAATCTTGAGAAGATTGATCTTAAATATAACATTTATCCAGTGTGTGCCTTCATTGTTATACATCAACAAAACGTTTTTTCCTTGCATATAAATCAGGCACATCGAGGTTCGCTTCGTGATTGGCTGAATTGTTATATCGATGGTGGCCATATTGGAATGGTCAGATGGGGAAGATCCTGGGAATGACTAAGATATGATCAGATGTTGTTTTGTCAAATGATAAAATTCTTTATCATATAATAACTTCGATATATCTACACACTAGCGCGCGAAAACGGTATTGGACATGGATATCGTCACACGTGATGATATCGAAAACAACCAATCAGTGTGCAGGATTTCTACATCGTCACACGTGAAGATAACAGGTTGCTTTTTCTCGCCGCCGTTCAACAAAATTCTTTCTCAACCTCGAGTAAACATGGAAGAACAAGGGAAAAACTTGACGAATTCATAAAGAGCCAACAAAACACAAATAAGATATAGAGTCTCTATTTCACCATTTAATAATATACATGAAAAAATTACTCGATTCTGATTGGCTGAGAGCAGTCCAGTTCAAGTGTAACACCACAACAAAAAGTGTAACACCAGTGCAATGTACACATCGAAATTCTAGATTAGGATTGGCTTAAAGACGATAGCCAATGACATCACGTAAAATGATGACGAAAATCATCTGCGGAAACTTTGGAAAAAGTTTTATCGAGTGAGAAAAAATGGCTTCCGATCAAATCAAGAAAGGTTTACTCTGTCCAATACTTTTTTTCATGTTTATATCATTAATGAGTTGTCATACGGTTTTTCCCGTTCAAATTGGAATTAATTTGCACTTGTGAGTTTTTCAAAAAGCTCACTCGTGCACATTAATTCCAAATTGAACGAAAAAAACCGTATGATTACCGTTACAAATCTCAGCTGTGGCTACAATTTCAATTACGTTCTTTGACTTTGTACTATACGACTCACTTTCTCAAATCTCTGTAATCAGTACATGATAAAAAGAAAATTGCATTGTGTTTAAGATATCGAGTTTATCTTCTAGTGGCAAGAGATATTTCATTCCTCACTGTTCGCGCAAGATAAACTCCATATCTTTAAGCTGCCGTGCAGTAATATCCTATATCCTATATATGAATCTAACCAAGAAATTACTTCAAGGTCGGTTGGATTATATCACCATTCATTTCGGTCGCCACAACTTATTACATATTCAAGAAGTGAGTTGTTATCAGTGCGGCGTTTTTCGCCGGCTCGTTTGCCTTTTCATCTGGTTTCGGTCTTAAAGGATTTCAGTTTGCTTCGGACAAGAGGATGTAGAGCAGGTGTATGGGCGAAGTCACGAACGAGGCAGAGGAGCATAAGGACGGTTGTTTCAAATCGAAATGATCGTTTTTCGAAATTTGCATCTTTGCCTAATCGCGACAATCTCGCGAAGGTGCAGATCTCACAAGTTGCTAACACCCAGGATACTTCTCACGCGATCAACTTTTGTTTGCTCAATTCCAGGTCAGTAAGGAATAAATCTAGCGTACTGAAAGACTTTGTTGTTGACAAGGATATTGATCTTCTTGCTTTGACGGAGACGTGGCTCAGACCTGGAAATATTGATTGTGTTGAGATTGGTGATTTATGTCCCACTGGTTATGATTTTATCCACATTCCACGGGCATCGAGAGGTGGTGGTGTCGGCTTGCTTTTCAAAGAAAGCATGGATATTAAATGCAAAAATAGTGAGTGGAGCACTTCCTTCCAGTCGTTCGAATTCTTGGATGTTCGTTTCAAGAGCTCAAAGATGATCAGGATGATAATTATTTACCGCCCACCGTCATCTGTGCCTTTGTCAACATTTTATCATGAATTTTCTCTCCTGCTTGAGGAATTGGCCTCCGCGAAGCACACATTTTATTCATCAGTGATCCAGGAAAACTCAGGGAACTCTGGACTTCTTTTTAAGACAATAGAGAAGCTTCTGCACTCCAATCCAGTCCAGCGTTATCCATCTGGGCCTAATAACTGTTCTCTGTCCGAATCATTCGTTGAATATTTTAGTGACAAAATTGTTAAAATCCGTAATGATCTTGACAAAGTTGATGGAACTCTGAATGACGGTCAAGTTACTTCATGCAATGCTGAGTTTGAAAGCTGTCTAGCTGGTCAGCTGCTAAGTGAATTTAAATTGGTCACTGAGGAGGTCGTATCTGGTTTTGTGAATCACCTGTCTTCAAAGTCCTGTACACTTGATCCAATTCCATCCTCAGTGTTCAAAGGGTGCCGTCATTATCTGCTTCCAATGATCACTCGTATAGTTAACTTGTCTCTTACAAGTGGCCAAGTACCTGATAGATTCAAGGTTGCCATGTTGAAGCCGTTGTTGAAAAAGAGTGGAGCTGATCATGAACTATTTTCAAACTTTCGTCCTGTCTCAAATTTATATTTTCTATCCAAAGTTACGGAGAAAGCAGTTGCAGCACAATTAATGGACCACCTTAATGATAATGAAGGCTTATTAGAAGAATTTCAGTCGGCATATAAATCTCATCACAGTACAGAGACTGCGCTTGTGAGAGTTCAAAATGATATTTTGAAGGCTATTGACAATAACAGATCGGTTATATTATTATTGCTCGATTTATCGGCTGCGTTTGATACTGTCGATCGTTCGATTTTGTTATCTAGACTACAGAATCGCTTTGGTATTAGGAACACTGCTCTTAATTGGTTTCATTCGTATCTTCACTCACGCGAACAGTTTGTCTCTGTCAATGGAATTGAATCGTCAAAGAAGAATTTACCCTACGGGGTACCACAGGGTTCTGTACTGGGACCCTTGTTGTATTCCCTTTATACAAGTCCGCTGGGTGACATAGCCAGAAAGCATAGCATACCGTTTCATCTCTATGCAGATGACACACAGTTGTACTTATCGTTTACGTCCAATTGCCCTAATCATCTATCAAGCTCAAAGATGGCAGTAGAATTATGTGTTAAGGACATTGGGACTGGATGCTGCGCAACAAACTTAAGTTAAATCGGGATAAGACTGAACTTTTGGTTATTAGTTCTAAATATCGTCCACGACCACCCCTTGACTATATACGAGTTGGTGATGAAGTAATCAAGTCTAGTAAACAGGCCAGGAATTTAGGAGTTGCATTCGATCAATGTTTGGATTTCAAAGAACACGTTAAAATAATCTGCAAGAGCGCATTTTTCCGCATTCGTAGTATAGCTAAAATTAGGCGATACCTATCCCAGAGTACTACTGAGACCATTGTTCACGCTTACATAACATCGCGTTTGGACTATTGTAACGCCCTACTGTACGGTCTCCCAAAGTATCTGATTAATAGACTTCAGCTTGTACAGAACTCAGCAGCTCGCCTTGTTACCTTGACTAGAAGGCATGAACACATCACACCAATACTAAGGAGCTTACATTGGTTGCCAGTTCATTTTAGGATTATTTTCAAAATATTGTTGTTAACTTACAAAGCTCTGAATGGACTGGCCCCTGATTACATTAGAGACCTACTGCGATTTAACATTTCTGGTCGGACACTACGATCTTCAAACAAGAGGTTGCTTGATGAGCCTAGAGCAAATCTTAAAACGTATGGTGAAAGGGCTTTTTCCGTGGCGGCACCAAGGCTCTGGAATAAACTACCCCTCCAGATCAGACTTTCATTATCAGAGGCAGTTTTTAAGGCTAATCTTAAGACTTATCTTTTTAAGCGTGCATTTGATTTGTAGTTTTTACTTTTTATTTGTAGCCTAATTGTATTATGTAGCGTATTTAATTCTTAGGATTTTAACTTTTAGGATTTAGGATTTTAGGTTTTTAAAGAATTAGGATTTTAATTTTAAAGCTTTGTAAAGCGCCATGAACAATTAGTGGAAAATGGCGCTATATAAATGTATATTTATTTATTTATTTATTTCTTATTCATAAAAGAAAAAAAGTACTCACATCACTGGGTAACACTGAAAACATGGTCATCTTTTAAGAACAAGTCGTCACTTCTAAAAATGAGAAATTTTATTCTCGTGGTAAACCGTTTAGCGTGTTTGCTTTTTCTTTCAAAGCAAGGATAACGAAATTTTATTTATCCGCCGGCAATGATACTGAGATAATCCTGCATTGTGCCCTTAAGAAAAAAAAATCCTAACAAAACCTAAGTAATAACTTAGACGAAGATAAAGAGCAGCTTTAGAGTGCATATCGAGTTACAGAGTGAACTTTAATGCATATTGAAGGAAGGGTTTTTGATGCACGTTTTAACGGAGGAAGATTGCAAAACTTTCGACGAGATTTTCCTGATAAGTTCTGTCATGGATCTCGGCAAAGAAGTCACATGATTTGTTATTCAATATTTATCAACTCAGTAACTTCTGAAAATATTAAAAATTTAACGAAACTGATTCAGATGAACTACGCAAAGGCAAATTCTAAGTTCAAACGTCGAATTTAACTCAAGCACAGGAACATAAGTACGGGCTTCGACTGCGACAAACTGATGGCAAATGGAGTTGATTAATAAGCTTTTTCATAATTTTCATTTCACTTTAAAAGCATCATATTAAGAGGATCGGGAAATAGAAGACAATAAATTAAAAGGACCATCGTGGAAATTTCTGAGAATGTGAACGGCGGAACTGTTTGTTTTACTATAAAGTGTGCTTCTTCCTTTTTTATCTGTGGATCAAACCAGGCAGTGCGACCATTCTTTGTAAAGCTACTGAACAGTACGTATACTGTACTGTGGTACTGTTTGTTTTACTGTACAGTGTGGTTCTAACGTTTTCATCTGCGGATCAAAGCATCGGCAGTGTGATCATTCTTTTGAAAGCTACTGAACAGTACTATACTGTGGTACTGTTTGTTTTACTGTACAGTGTGGTTCTAACGTTTTCATCTGCGGATCAAAGCATGCAGTGTGACCATTCTTTTGAAAGCTACTGGACAGCACTGTAGTGATTGAAGTGTACTACACAGTTTGTTTGTAACGTTTTCATCTGAAGATCATACCATGACTCGGAAGGTTTAGAATTCTTAAAACTGATCCGAGCTGAACTGTACTGTAGTACTGTTTGATATGCTAATTAGTGTGATTCTTCTTATAAACCTCTTCATTTTTAAGCTACGACGAAGCTGCTGCGTCAGTACTGTTTAATTTGCCTAAATCTATTTTCTAACGGCATTTATTTTAACTTTTCATAGCGTGCTTAATATTCAAATGGTAAAAACCTTCATCAAAGCGAGCCGATAAGCTTTTTGCTAAGTATCATACATCAACTATCATAAGTCAAGTATCATACAAGTCATCAGCTATTGTGAATTGTTTCATTTTGTTTTAAGGCTCACAGTCAGGAACTGTGGGCAGCGGAAGCCCTAGAGTGAGTTTGCCATTAAGAAAAAGCTAATTGACTGAATAGCTACGTACCGCGCTGTCACGGAATCAATAGCACGAAAAACGTTTTCAGCTTTTACAAACAAGATATTTTAGTGGTTTGTGTTCGGCAGAGAACCCGAGACTTTGACTGACAAAAAAACAATAGCGTCTGCTATTTTGTTTTTCTAGTTTTCGAGTATTTGCCCAGTAACTCACGCATGTGTGCTTCACAAACCACTTTCATATGAGAGTAAAGGACTAATATTCCACTTTCACGTGCCTTTTCACCTCCTTCTCCCTGTCATCACCAAGATGAAGATACAAGGACGTAACTCTCATCCTTGATCAAACCACTTCTATTCAAGGAAAGACTTTATATTTATAACGCCTGTTCCCTGCCTCTACCTACAATCTTGAAAATATTTTAATAACAATTTGTCAACTATTTACATATGTAGACATTATTAAATGGTGTTTTGATTGACGATTAATATGTAGTCGATAAGTGTTCATGTATCAACTTTGCTCCCAGGACCGTTTCCCCTCAACAACTAAAATCTACTCTTCAGAGCTGCAATTGATCATAAAGAGACATGGCTTCCTCTTGGTTTGGAATTTCTCCTTTGGCCGACAGAGGATGTGAATCTACTGAAAAAAATAACGGCAGTTTAGGACGCGCCCTACAGCACATACTGTAGAATGCTTAAAAATTAAAAGCATATTAAACTAATCTTCGTTGCTCCGCATTTGATTCAAAATTGAGGTTGAAGAATAACCTTTGACAACTACTGACTTGAACACAAACTAGAGAAAAATGTGGGGGAATTTGAAGGAAGGACATCAGACACAGGGCCTTTCCGAGTATTCCAATTTACAATTTTGATGGTATTTCTAGTAGTCTATTTTCGTAAGAACAAGCCAAAACTCATCGTCTTTGAAAACAAGTATACAATTTACTGATTGATCCTTCAAGTATACATCACGTGATAATTGACCTGGTATCACATGACAGTCACATGTGCATACCTTATTCCTCAACCATTGGACCAGCTTTACAGGGATTCTCCACATTACAAGCCACATGTGTTGGCGGCCTTATGTCAGTACACTCTGCTTCATCCACCGCCTCTGTTGTTCCGTTTGCAGTAGTTCTTAAACACTTAACAGTGAGGGACTGGACACCAGGGCCGCAGGACGTCGAGCACTAAGAGAGCGAGAGTAGGAAGATTGGAAACTAAGGATAACTCGCAAAAATTAACGTTATCATGGGTTATTAAGCTCAAGCGACGGCCCTCGAATTCCTCGCCGCAAAGACGGCAAATGAAATGTAGAATATGAACTTTTTTGGAGTTAACTGCTCCATAAAAATACGCGAAACAATAAATTTGCTATGAAACGTGGCGATATTCTCGCAACCTTCTCAGAAATATCTTATGACGAGTAGAATTTGAGAAAATTCCAGCAGCCAATGAAAATGCAGAATTAATCGCAGGAATTCATATATTAGTTTTTCAACGAATATTTAAGATGAACACGTGACCAGCCTTTTCCCGTCCGCCATTTTTCTTTCTAGGGAAAAGCCCTGGGAACGAGGTTGGGTTTTTCTACTTACGGGATATCCATTTAGAAGGAACTTCACTTTTTCAGTTCAGACAACCTTAATTAGTTTTTATTTAGTCCCGATAATATTGTTACTCTCTAACGAGGTCGATTAGTGATTTGAGCGTTTCCTTTAATTCTGATGCGTTTTTGAGATTAGGGTGACAACGTAAGGAAGGAGCTCGTCTTGAGACCCTTGCGTGGCTTTGTACAAGACATTCAGTTCATTGACACATAGGGTTATTATGCTCAATACAAAGTTTAACCCTTCAGATTGTCCTTGAAACCGAACGAGTAACCGTTTATGTTGTTAGTGGATCAGTGCGCGTATGATGCAAAAAATTTCGTCGTATCCGCAGAACTCACCGAAATGCGTCATTTCCTGCTAAATCCTCTCCTTCGCAGCTGTTGTCAGGCGCAGTGTTCCCTTCCGCACCAAGTGTGGTTGGTGTGGAGAGAGGCGCTGCATGGCGAGCCAGGCAAGGGTTGCGAAAGAAACTAAACGCTAACAAAAACTTCAAGAAACTGGTTTTACGGTTGTTGTTGTTGTACCAGAATCTTAATTTATATCATGGTTGTAACGGAATGTCAAGAAAGTAACATGACTTACTGCTCCAATATCCACTGTGCCCCATTCAGCGGGACACGCCAGTTCTCCACAAACTTCCATAGTTGCAGGTTTGGGTGTTTTACATTCGCTATCGTCTAACTCAAGCTCCACGCCGTTCGTGTCTGACTTACAGAATATCCCGCGTGTTCGTGTCCCGTGCGAACCTTCATTACAGCTTTTTGAACACTCGGTCCATGCACCGATCATCCAGCTGCAAAAATCAGTATGGAATGAAAGCGATGAAACAGCAACCAAATGGTTTGAGCCCAATCTCAGTTGTTGTATCTAGATTTTGATCGTCCGGGTGTAAGTTGAACTGTAGTTGATTTTGACTGACGTTTTGACAACCTAAGCGGACGTTATCATCAGAGTAATGTGTAAGTTGGGTGTCGTCAGGGGATGGTTGTTTATGCATGCTCTGTCCAACATTGTGATTGGTCGCTTAAGCGGTGATGTTATTGGCTGTTTCTCAGTTATTAAGGCCTTGGTATTATTGGCCATGAAGACTAAGTTGTTATTGGTCTGTTTTGTCAGTTTCGGTCCGTTTGACACAATCGATGAATTTAAAAAAAAGCACGCTGGGTTTATCTTACTGCAAAATTAGAACCTGTGAATGTTCTCCTTATTTGTCTTGCAGTTGGACAACATTAATTTTTTATTTCTTTTCTTTTCTTTTTTTGTTTTTTTTTTTCTCATTGCCTCGGCATTTTTTGTTTTCCTTGTGTTACATCATTCACAAATAACACTGTCTTTTGTTGCAAGAGGGCACAGTTTTTCAAGCCCCGGATTCTTGGGTGTTATTTGGGTACGTTGGTTCGTAAAAAATCATACACTTTTTTCTAAAACTGATAAAATTACTCGAGGAGGAAGCTTTCAGTATTCTAAAAGAGAAGACTGATATCACCTCGCATGGCATCTCTGGGTATTACATTCCTTTATTTCGTCCCAAGGCCTCTCTTCTATGCAATACTGATCCCCAACGGGTGACCCATCATCGTCTCGAACACAAATAAAGGTGGTAATTTTTTTCCCTGAAATTATAACATATGTAACTATCAAATAACAACAGAACAGAGTCAATTTTACAGCTACGATTTTCGCTTTTGCAAATAGGTTTAAAGCGCGAAAATTTGGAGTAAACGTTGTCCTTATCTCATGGAGCAGGAATACGCACAGTGTTCTCGGCGGCTTTGGATGTAACGTATATTTACTATCACGATATTAGAACAACAACAAAAACATCTTTATTTGTACCTGTAGAATTATCTTATTGGTAATAGAAGATTAAGTTAACTAATAAATAAGAAAAGGTACGGATTTTTAACTCTAAATAGTTGTTTCTGAAGGTCCGCCCTTCAGAAATAACTACTTCGAGTTAAAAATGCCAGAAGGTCAATGTTTGCAGGATACAAATTGATTAATGAAAAGGTCAGAGGCACAATGCACTCAAGAAGTGAAACAAACACCCACCAAGAAACATGCACAATGAAACACAAACAAACAGACGCACACAGAGACATAAACACACAAAACACACAAAACTTAGAAAATATAATATATTAGAAAATATATATACAAATATATATAATATTAGAAAATATAATATATTCAATATAAATAAGCAAGTTATCAATTTGAAGTAAATAAAATAGCATATGTAGAAATAAGGTGTTAATAGTAATCGAGAAGTTTGTAATTTACTTCGGAACCTTTTTAAACTGACTCAGGGACAGGGTTTTGACATTTTCTTCTTGAATTCCAAATTTTTGATCCTTGAAAACGTATATTGAAAATGCCATAATAAGTACGAGGTTTAGGTAAATAGTAAGTTTGCCTGCAGGCCAAGAGAATATTATATGTATGAATTTGGTCAACTGAAATAAACAAATCATTTTAAACCAAAGGTAATTGATACGGGTAGAGAATCATGCTATTTCTTCTCTGTTCCATTGCTTTTAGCTTAGGCAATAGTCAATGGTTCTCACCTCCTCCACAAGACGCGGAGCATTCATTGGTTGAGTTCATCCATTTAAACTTCTCCTCCTTGACCATCTCTTGTTCATCGCCATTTTCAGTGTCGTTAAGTTCCTTGTTGAATTCAAAGAGCTCCTCAAAAATGTCGGGAATGTCGCTCTCAAGACTTCTTGTAGATTGCGGGCTCCTATATTGGTACTTCACCTTGTATGTGTCATACATGTCAATTTCTTCGTACTAAGGAAACAAACGAGGGGAGAAAGTGCAAAGTTAAAGACGCGTTGACCAAAATCCGATAAAAACCAAACATTACTTTGAGAAAACACCTCACAGCAGGCAGGGTCGAAGCTTCCCTTAAGCCATTAATCCCGGGCTTAACAACAATACTGATAGGTCGTTGTTACAAGTTTATTGTTACATTTAATACGCGGTCTCCGAGAGCCCGCGCTGTGTGGCATGCTATTGTTGTTGACATCCTGGCGGCCTCGGTTGCCAAAGGATGATGATGATGATGATGATGATGATGATGATGATGTGACATTTAATACTCACCATGAGGCTTGCGGTTTGGCGGAGAGGTCCTCGGGCCAAGATGGTCTCCTTGTTGTTCCTTTTTTTCAATGTGAAAGTGGTTCCAGCGCCCTTGAATTTTATTGGCCCGTAGTTTTCATTGTATGGATCATAATCGAGCAGGTTATAATAGTCCGATGTTCCCAAAACTACAAGAACAAACTTGATACTAGCTATAGAAACGCAACGAGATTCGCTACTTAGCTAATATCCCATGCTCCCATATTTGTTAGTCTGAATAGTTTGAATTATGATAAATTCCATATCCTTGAGCTGATAATGTTTTTATCTACTCTCTCTAAAGCGTATTGTAAAGAGAAGTTACATATTGATCACTTCCAGGATTAGAAGCGTAGTTTGCTTTAATGACATTGTCAGTTCGAAAGCCCAAGCAGGCTTCGATGCACGGACACGGTGCACGACTTCCTGTTCGCGTGTCTCACGTCTGTGTACTAAAACGTGCTTAAGTGTCTAAAACAACGCCTCTTCTGCAGGGTACTGGAAACGTTGACCAAATCTCGAGTTCTTCTCCAATGAAAATAAACACAAATTGAAGAGAAGCTACTGAATATAATATACGCACAGTGACGAACTCACGCTCACTCAGCTTCCAGTACACAAAGGAGCCCAAATTTCAGTCAATAAAAAGGTAACATGCCAAAAATATACGAGTTTCCATTACATTTTACTAGGTATTAATTTTTCTTACCAAGATTGTTTGGTGATCGAGTCAATTCTGCTATTTTGATATTCTTGGCTCCCACGGGAAGAACAGCGATCATTTCGTATTCGTATTCGTCTGGAGTACAAAATATCAATTTAAGAAATTAAAAGCGCTGATGGCCTGAGAACAGTTCAGTTTTTGAAAATTCATTAATTATACGTACATCCATTTGGCATTTGGTTGTATGTGAACTTTTGTAGTTTACCGCCATTGGCAGTTGGTTGTATCGTGGTTGGGTTTGGTCTCTCTTCTACAGGTTTGGTTTTAATTGATGTCTGTCCCCCTGAACATGAGGAGCCATCTCCATTGCACACTCCACATCTGTCCAACTTCGCTCTTGAACCAATAACACCATCACATCCAACACTCTGTGTAATAAATATATAAGAGAAATTTTAAAAAGAAAATAACACTAACAATCTTTGTTTTGAAAATAACCAGGCCTGCATTCCTACAATGCAAACACGGCCCCGGGGTACTGAGTCAATTTATTGTTTCAAACTTTAAAACAATAGTTACACTTTGCAAAAATTCTATTGACTTGACCTCTAATATCTTAAAGTTGTAGACGATAAAGGAAAGTAAATGCCAGAATTCCCAAAATGGAGGAATTGACACTTGCAAACTGTCATAGCTATGGACATCTCACTTGTTATTTATGTAACCTCCAGGGACAGTTTCGTGGGTTATCAAAAGTTTCCCAGCATTCCATACTCAGTCCTTAAATAAAAAGGTTCTGTCCTTTGGGTCCAAATGTCTGGACATTTTTGTCCGAAAAAAAATGGAACGCTTCATTTCAGGTTGAATTTGCTTGGAAAAAATCTTCCGACTCCCGAGAATGTCCTATTTAACCTATCGGTACAACCGTATCAGAGCTGCGTGTTCCATTATAAAAAATCGTTTTGAGTATCACTTCCATGACACGCGTACTCACTTTGCAGTTGCCCTCAATACAAATTCCATGTTTGCAGCTTGTTCCGTCTCTCAAGTTACCAAAGTCTGAGACATCCCCATCTGTGGTTGCGCAACTAAGAATACATTTGTCGGCCTCTGGATAGGTAAGTAAAACAAAATAAAAAAAACTAAAGTACTTTGTACTTAGAAAGGTTTCTATTTGGGAAAATGATAATAACCATTATCTAAATTGAAGAACGTTCCTCATTTGATAAATGCTCATCAATTTGGTATTTTAATAAGATAAATTATTATAAGTTGTTTGAAATCATCATTGAATAAGTTATTGCCAGACTAATAAGTTTTAGTATCACCCAACTAGTGGACTAATGCAAATGCCGCAATCTGATTGGCTACGCTACTAGAGGACTATTAGTAATAGTCCTCGAGTAGCGAAATTCGTGGCGCTTTCTTTTGTTTTATTCCCAAATAAATCTTTCTTCAACTTGCATTTGCTAACTTTATTATTGCTTTTTCTGTCCGACTAGTTGGGTAATACTAAAACAATTAGACCCTTCGCCCTCAAGGGCTACGGGTCTAATTGTTTTAACAATAATAATTAAAATTATTATTATACGGCTGGTTTGGCGAGCGGGCAAGTTGAGGCGAGTCTTTTGTTTTGATTGGTCACCCGAGTAATCTAGATGGGCCTCTCTTGGCCTCTCGGGATTTCGCGCGTTATCCTGCGAAACCACAAAAAAGGGAAAGTGGCGATGTAATAAACGGCTGGGGTCTTGACCAAGCGTGAGGTCAAGGTGGCTGGATATTGGCCCAGTTTTTTTCTGCGTTCTTATTAACTCAGCCGCCAATATGTAGCCATGTTGACCTCGCGCTTGGTCAATAACGCATGTATATACATTCAGTAAGCGACTCACTATCTTCTGCGTAATAAGGGTCAAAGATCCATTTGAATGTTTGTCCACTAGCAAACTGAACCTTTCTTTTGCTCTTGCATTGTGTCGTTCTTGGGTTTTCAAAATTCGAAGGACATTCCTACGACAAGAAAAAAGAAATAAAATTATTTTCTAGCAGATGCAAAGTACACACACACATAGAATCCTACTCTGCCCTTAGTTACGTAAAATTAATGTTGGTGTGATTGTTCAATAAATTTCTTATTTACCTGCTGTTTGCAATATTTGTATTCAGCAGCTTCACCTTTACACAGTTTTCCTCCCCGTTTGGGCCTGAAATAACATACATAACAAAAACGATATACAGTGTTTCATCACATATCAAATGCCAAAAAAAGTGGCTGAAGTGATAACTCGTAGCAAAGTGTCTTAAACAGCAGGCTAAATACTTGAGATGCGACGAAACGAATCTGTTACGTGCAAAGAATTTCTCCGAATAAAATCATTTAAAAGGAGAAATCAAAGATGCCAAAACAAGTGGTGTTTTAGTCCGATATTCTAATAAGATACGATCTTGATTTCCTATGTCCTGCGCATACGTAATCAGTAAGTTTAAACTTTGAGAATTCAGACAGGCTTCTAATTCTTCGATTCTAAATATATTGCTTCCAAGCTGTTTCAACGTGTTCTTCTTTCACTTACGCGGGGTTGTTGCACTGGCGCACTCTCTTGCGGACTCCTCCCCCACAGGTTGGGTAACACGAATCCCATTCCGACCACGCCCCCCATTGTCCATCCACATCTTTATAGCCTTTAGTGCCAACGCGTACGCAATGGCCTCGACGACACCACTGAAGAGAAATAAACCATAAAAACTTGAGTAGACTAAAATGAATTCTCTATGAAATTTGAAGTGATTCAATGCTTCGAAAACCATGGGGGGGACACACGGTATTGATAACCACATCCATGAGGCAAAGTTGTATTGGTGCAAAGTGAGTGAAGATAAAAAGACAAAGCAGAGTTGATTCATCAGGAGGTTAATTGCTTCCATGGTAACCTTGTTTACCATAGTTGCTAAGGTTACCTTGTTTTTGCCACAGCTGGTTCCATCAGCTGCCGGCTCATCATTTGTAGAACAGAAGCCATCAGGTTTTTCACACCACAAGTTGTAGCACATTTTCTACGGAAAACAAGAAAAAATACTTGCCGTTTTCCAAATTTACATGACTGTAAACAAAAAATGGACAATTTTTGACTGGAAATTTGGCAGCTTTTAAAATAAGGTGTAAAGGAAGAGAAAGTGAGGTACATATGAAACTCTTGCCATACAGCGTTGAACATTTGATATTCAGGGATCATACACGACGTAGATTATAGTCCGCATGCGCTACTTCAACATTCGGTTGAAAAATTAAAAATGGCGGACCAAACGAATCGTGAGAAGCGACCGCCAAAACGGCTTATCAACGATTATCAGGCAGTGTCGTTTAAAAAGAGAAAACTAAAACCTGCCAAAGACAATCAATTGTAAGAAGTCGAAGTTGTAGAGGTGGATAAAAGCAAGAACCGAGTGAAAATCCATTACAAAGGTTTCGCTGTGGAAACGGATGAATGGCGTGACTTGAATGAAAATGCATTTCCTTTGGTGAGACTCGAGAAAGCAGCTATCTCTGAGTGTAGTTCCCTTGTAGATAGAATGAACAGCTTTCATAGTCAAGTCTACAGGGAAGTAAAGCGCAAACTATGGTCTGGGCGTCGTGAAGATCCAATTGAAGTAAATGTCGATTTTGATGTATTCAGTTCAGGGCTTGCTAAGACCGGAAAGAGGACCCAAGTAAGAGGGAGGGAGGTGTATTCAGTGGCTCATAATCATGATTTAGATGGTATACTTGGATTGAAATGGAATGAGAGAATCTTTAATGAGAATGGTGATTTTGCATATGTGGTAAATGGAACAGTTAAATATTGGATGACTAAAAAAGAGAGATTTTAGAGTTTAAGTATATTGGAGGAAGGCTTGTATGATCAGAGATTGAAGACTCGCACATGTTGGTGTTTTTAATTTTCATGAGACAAAATTTCTGATATTTAATTGATTAATATAACAATCAGCTACACTGTATGGCTACTGCTTGAGTATCCACTTTTGGACTTTGAATTAGAGCATATTTCAACAATATGTCTATTGGACTCAGTTTTCATCAAACACTAATACACCAACTGTTGTAACAAGAAAAGTTCTTTGAGCGCATTAGCTCCTCTGTGGTTGGTGTGTGTAATAGACAATGTTTCTGTATAATTTGAGAAACTCAGGGACATGAGCATTAAGGGCATGCATATATGGGGTGACATCCTTGGCTTGATATATAGCTAGGAAATTATTATACCAGCTCTTAACCTTAAACTGCATAATTTCAGCATCAGAGGGAAAATCAAGTTTTAAATCACCAACAATGTCCATGAAATCAGTCCAAAGGTCTTGAATGTTGTTACTGTTAATGTGATTAGGAAGAAGGGATGAAATTTCAATGTTTTGAAATACTTAGAGTTTGTCTGGGCCTGTTAGATCTCTATATTCTAGTTTTTTGGATTCCTTACCAATATGCCATTGAAAAGAAATGCCCATATTTTGAAGAGAGTTTTCATAACCTGCCATATATTTATACTTATCTCTAGAAAATCGATCATTAAATGTCCCTTTCTTCCCAATGCTGTCCTGTCTTCTCAACTCCCTGCTTAATAGTTCAATTAAATTGTCTGAAATCCTTTGGAAAAGATGTAAAGTGTCAATAATAACATCCTGGTCAGTCATCTCATGTTCTTCACTTTGTATGAAAGGAAGTTCTCCTTCCTCGACAAGACTGAAGGTCTCTGACTGACCAGTATCCTCATTATGCACTTAAACGTTTGTGGCGACATAACTATACAGACCAAGAAATGATAGAGTTTCGTGACACTGTTCCTTCAATTGTTGCTTTACACGAGACTGATGCTGTCTAGTGTATTGCCAAATGATTTTTTCCTTGTCGGGCCTCTGGACATTTTCTGGGAATTCATTTGAACCACTTTTCTGGCCAGTCGCTTAAACCGTTTTTTGTAATATTCTTCCCTTTTTCCGGCCTTTTCCAACACACTCTGAAGCTTCTCTTCGAGACGTATTCGTTTAACTGTCTCCTCTGTCACGGCATCCTCAAGTTCCCTTTTCTCCCCTTGCAGTGCTTCGCATTGACTCTTCAATTTAATGACGTCCACTTCATTGTAAAAGACTTTAAATCTATACTTCGGCCCCGTTTTCCACTTATTCACAAGCCTCTTTAAGGTGCTGCCTCCTAATTTGCTTGCCTTTTTGAACGCAGTTTGTATGGTTGATATTTTCTTTTTAAAAACATTTATGATCCTGCTGTTAGTCACGACATCGCCAGCACCCGATTCTTTTAAAATCCTTTTCACGATAGCAGCTATGACAGAATCGGCTCCTTCCCTCTCATAGCTTTATTTCTCCTTAGACAAGCTGAAAATTAGAAAGTTAGGACTAGAGGCACCGACTATAACTAGAGGCACCGAATTAAAGGTTTACTTGGCCAGACAGCCGGCATATTGAATGGGTCAAAACGCGTGATACTGATAGGCCTACAATCATTACCGAGTTTCAAGGTTTACTACACATACAACTTCGCTATCACCCTATACATCACATTGCACTACAACAGTAGAACTAAAAAACTGTTATAAAAAACGTACTGGTTTATTTCATATGTGAACGACGGTAGAGAATCGGCAGAAGATGACTGTTCTGATCCATCCGAAGGCCCTGTAGCTCTACAGCTATGAATGGAACACAGCGCCACCAGTATAAACACGAACCAGTGAGACTTCAAGGCCAAAAAGCCGTGGCTTAATCTTAATGAATATTTACGAAACACACACGAAAATGCGGTAAATTGTGTACTTTTTTCGAATCTCGTGGTAACTAGTTGATCCCAGAATGCATTAGGTTGTTCTAGGCCCATTTTCCTCACCGGGTCCCTCAGGACGGTGTCTAGAGTCTTGCAGAAACAAGTGACCTCCGTGGAAATAACCGCCAAAAGCCGTGGATTTTTTTCAACATTTGAGACCGAAATTTCCAGCTAAACATGCAGTAAACATGTACGTTTCAGAAAGCGTAGGTAACAAACCATAAATCTTAGTGCGAAAATGACCACAAACGAAAAACTACGAAAATTACCAATATTTTGAGTGAGCTTACTAGTGGGTGTGGCCATTGGAAATGTGATAAGCCTTTTGTTAACAAAGAGTTTCATATGAGAACGCATCTTCCATACTGGGTTCTCTTGCTATGTAAGGGGACAGAATCTATTTTAAGATCCGGAAACTATTTTAACTGACCAGTGACTGATGTCCTTCTCATCGCGTGGTTGTAATTTCAATGCGCCATGGCGATCTTGTTTCGTTTGACCTCGACTTTCCACTTGCGGTATTGGGAAACCGCGCAGCCATGGAATGAGATATAAATAGATTCCGCGCTAAAAATAGATTCTGTCCCCTTATCATATCACACGGGGTTATGTTCTCTTTCCTCATTTTCTATCGGTGTAAAGGGAATTGTTCCTAAAGGAACTGGAACTGTGCGAGGTTCTTCTTATTGTATTACAAGTTAAAGTATCAACTCTTTTCACAAATCATCCATAGTGCGTTTTAAAATAAAACACCAAGACATTCCTGGGATAGCACGACAAGTTTTGAGCAAATCTACTCCAATATGATTCTGTTATACACCAATTGGAAAATCGTATCTCAATCATTTTATTTCTCTGAATTGAAAAGACTCGAGAAAGGTCTTCTGGCGTCCTTGTGATTAGACCACAGATTAATTCAATAAAACATTTACAAGTGTAAATGTTTCATTTAATCTATTGCTAGTCTTCTTCGCCTGAAGAAGAAGACTAGCAGTAAGCAGTCGAAACGTCGCGACCACCACCCAAGTGATCCCGTCGTGAGACCATAGAACTAATTAATATTTTCATTGAAGTTAAGACGATGAATAATAATCTTTTCCATAACATTTACAAGTGTAATTTACAAGAATGTAGTTATTGTTTTCCAACTTTATTTTGCTCTGACCACGTCTAGACCCCAGGACTTTTACCAGTTTAGTTGATTGTGGTTACCTCTTTAAGATCTTCTATATCGCAGACACGTGATCCTGCACCGAACATGCGCACACACTGGTCGTCACCGTTGTAAAGCACGCCGGGAAGACCTTTGGGGATCTGCACGTTGTGATATGCTGTATCCTCAAGACACTTTGCTTGCTGGGATCTGTTATAAAATTGAATATTTAACAATTATTCGCCTCAGGCTCAGTGATTCTCGGTGAATATTCACCGGGAATCACTGAGCCTGAGGCGAATAATTGTTTTAGTATAAATACACAGGTGATTATTTTAAAAACAGAAAAGAAAAGCATTTTACAACACGAAAAATTTTCATTTCATCAAAAGCGCGCGAATGACTGGCAACCATGTTGTTCGTCGAGGTGATTATCAGCTGATAATCCGAGATAGCGAACCAATCAGAGCGCGCGATTTGTATAATCACCTGAGTATTTATACTAAAACTGATTATCACATGACCCGTCCGGCCCCGCTCTCGCAATCCCATAGAACACTATGGTAAGAGCTGGCGTGTGTAGGGCCGGACGAGTTGACGTGAGCTGGTCCGGAAAAAGCCGTCAGGCCCTGGTGCACTTGTAAAAAAAAAAAAACAAACAAAAAAAAGAAAAACACTGAACAACAGGAATGAGAAAAGAAGTCACGTTTTCCGATGAATTGCGTTATTTTTTTTGTGACTCAAAAAATTAAAGGGACAATTTTTATTGAAGGTCCTTTTTTGTGGTTTATCCTGCTCGCCCCAAGCTATCGCTTCTTATTTGGAATAAAAAACAAATTTCGAAATTTTCAAAACTTAGTCTGTGGTCATATGACAAAATGCCTATCGACTCAGGTCGGCCCGGACGGGAAAATATTTGGCTCTCGTTCATGACATGACATGAAAATATTTGGGTCTCGTTCGTGACATGCAAATACTTGGCTCTTGTTCATGAAATGACCTCGAGCCAAATACTTTCCCCTCCGGTCGTACCACTTAGTCAACAAGCACATAGTATTCAACGACCAGAACTCAGATCCTTTATAAGCTATGGCTGCATTAGATTGACTATTATCTACAGTATTCTAGTGAAGGACTTTACACAAGAGAAGCGATAAAACTACAGAGTTAAGACTCTTACTTTGTATGGCAAAGAAATTGATAAATAATTTTGGGAGTCACTTATAGAACAGCGAGTAGTGGGTTAAGTGTGGCAAAAACATGCAAGCCACGTTTTTCATGAACTCGCTTCCAGTCTTTCGAATTAATAGCCCTTACTTTTATCCCGCCACGGCTGAAAATGAGCCTAGCCTAAGTCTCCTGCAAAGTATAACTACCACTAATCATCAAAGTAACATCCTGGATAAATACGTTCCAGATTGAGAGGTTCCCCTTTCAAGTTCTATCAGCAATGTAGTAACCAATTACTGTACACATTAGCTTTGACAACTTACTGTAGAAACGAGGTGATGTATTTCCGGCTGCAAGGTGACCAATTAAATGCGGTTATTTTACCGCTAGCCCTTGCCGCCATGACGTTAACGCCATCCTTACATTTATTGCCTTCACCGTCGTGCTCAGCTCCCAAACTAAAAAAGACGAAAAAGGCGAAACAGGAAATAATGTTTGATGAAACACACACTGTGTAAAAAATGTCCGATGATTTAATCCCTCAAAACACCATTTGCTTACAGACTTTCATGGCGGTCTGATTAAAAACGGCAGGAGTTTTTTAATTCATCACACTCTATACGCTGTTTTCTTGGAAGATCAGCTTATTGTTCAACACTACTAATCGCCGTGTTTGCTGAATATATTTACGACAACGATATTCCTTTGGTGTGTTAAGAATTGAAATAGTAGGCAGTGTTTTTATTTATTTTTGCTCTTCTGTTTTCAGACTTGTACGTTCAAAGAAGTCGTTAGGTTTTCTTGCTGATCAAGACAAAAATTCTCCTTACCTGTGAGCTGTCTCATGTGCCAGTGTAAACGCCGTTCCCAGCCCGGTGTCTTTGTTTAGGGTGCAACTTGTGTACTTTTGACACATTCCTTTCAAATTAGCCAGTCCTGGGTGGGCATGAGATCAAGTCACTCGTTACAAGATCGAGAAAAGTCAAGTATATTGATAAACTAATAATAACAATAATAATAATAGTAATTATAATATTTTTTAAATAAATTGTAACTAAAGATGTGTATTTTTATCTTTTGATTTCTGTTAAAGACATATTATTATTATTATTATTATTATTATTATTATTATTATTATTACGATTACTATTAAATTGAAATCTAACTTTATCCACAAAACAACTAAAAATATTCATGTACAGCTATTAAAATATAATTGTCATAAGGCAAATAAATAAATATACACTATTCGAGTTCCTTTAAATGTATAAGTAATTGTGTTGCGTCGTTTATCTGCTTCAAAATCGATTTCAGGGATGTTTAGGTTTCTTCTTTGTACAGTTATTGGGATCAATATCAGCATGTGGGCCAAGTCCCCTTTGAAAAGATACTAAAATAAAATAATCAAAAGAACCCTATCTAACTCAGGCCAACAAATGTCGTAAATTTACATAAAAAGTTAAGAACGTAATTATATCAAGACCGACACTTCAAATAACTTTTCTTTTGCGATTCCACGCCACTTTCATGCGTCATTAAAATCACAAGTTCAACACGCCTTAAAATCGCCACTTTTAAGACTCCTTAAAATTGCCACTTTTAAGATCCCTCACAATCGCCACTTTTAAGTCACCTTACAATCGCCACTTTTAAGACGCCTTAAAATCGCCACTTTTAAGACTCCTTACAATCGCCACTTTTAAGACACCTTAAAATCGCCACTTTTAAGACTCCTTACAATCGCCACTTTTAAGATCTCTTACAATCGCCACTTTTAAGATCTCTTACAATCGCCACTTTTAAGACTCCTTAGACACAGTAATGCCGATTTCAGAATGTCAAAAGACACTTCGCACTCTCATAATAATAATAATAATAATAATAATAATAATATAATAATAATAATGATGATGTAATAATAATAACAACAACAACAGTAATAATAAAATAATTATAATAATCATATAATAATAATAATAATAATTTTCACAAACAGACTTTAATTTAGAGTATATGATCTGTTAAATCGCCCGAAATGATATTCACAATTATAATCGGTAGAAATATATAAAAATATACCCGAAAAACTTTAAAACATTTTTATAGCATCAGATAGAGAATGGGAAATATACTTTAAAAAAATAATAATATGGCATATTGTATTTACAAGGTGACGGCGATAAAAGTACTATCAAATTTTACATCATGGCTCTTTCTTGGATTTCAATGTGAATATCAATGTTCTTTAAGTCACAAAAGGCTTTTGTTATAGCTCTCGATCCTCTAAGGCAGATTAGTGCGGATCTTCATGAAGCGAAGGATGGCCTTGCTCTTATTCAGGAGATTGTTTTGGCATAATTTTCTCTTTTCTTGATGGAGATCAGCTAAGACAGCCTACTGTGCCTAATATTGCAATCACATACTCCTTTCCCCTACCCCCCTTTGACGTAAAAATAAGGGATGTGAAAGTTCCTTAGCCTAAATTAATAGATACCCTAATTTATTTCACTAGTAAAAATCATTGGCAATAATAATAATAACAATAATAATAACAACAACAATAAGTAATGGTAACAGGACTGAGTGGAGTCCAATTCAGTGTGTAATCATACGAGTGATTAACAAAATCGGACGACAGCATAGCGGGAGTCCGATTTGTTTAATCACGACTATGATTACACACTGAATTGGACGACACGATGTTCTGTTACCAATTAATCATAACTTTAATAAAATTTATGATATATAAACTCTTTCTTTTAAACCAAAACACAAGAAATTTCAAGATTTTTTTTGCTAGCAGTAAGAAAAAAACGACATATAAGCTCGCTCGTAATGGCGCGTACTGTATCATAGATAATAAAAAATAAGAATATATTGATAAATAAAAGAAATTATGAATGCTAAATACAATACTTTATTATATACACGTGAGGTTTTTACTGGGAATTACACCACTCGTAAAATTCATATGAAACTACATCCGGGACCGTAGTGGCGTATTTTCCATATCCTTACTAGTGAGGAAATTGATGACGTCATTTCCCGCTTTGCAAGATTCAATTTGTGTATAAAGATGCCAAACGAACGTCTTAATATGTTTTTCTCTATATAATATAAGGAAAATTACACGTTAGCTCGAAGATGGGAATTTTATATTCTCGTGGCAAGAACAATATGTGAAGAGTGCGTGCAGCGAGAACATAAAATTCATATGTAATAACCGTCTAAATATACTTCACAGTACACACTATACATACCTTTTGCGGTACTAACCTAATTGATTGACGGATATAATTTATGAAATAAATATAAATACAATAATCGTTTCATGAAGTAAAAATTTTATGTCTCCATCAAACTCATTTACGTAAAACGCAGAAATAATAAAACGTGTCAGCGGTCACTTCTTTAAAAGTTATCTTGGATAGAGAGGCAAATAAACGAGCCGATGTAGGTGCGCACGCGCTGTACTTACCTAATATATCTTCACAACCTTCCCGTTTTACGTCCTTTTTATTTCGACAGAAGTTGAACCTGTAAAGGAAAAACATATAATTTTTCTTAATGCAATTCATGTCGGACCTCGTGTATAAACATCAGGGATCTTAAGCAAACAGAACGGCGCCTTCCACCAATGTGGCCCGGGTTCGATTCCCGGCCCTGGAGTCATATATGGGCTGAGATTGTTGGTTCCCTACTCTGCTAAGAGAGGTTTTTCTCCGGGTACTCCGGTTTTACCGTCTCCACAAAAACCAACATCTGATTTGTTTTGATTTAATTTAATATGATTTGATTTGATTTCATTTGTGCTTTACAGTGTCCTCAATCAGTAGGTCAATGCTAGATACAGTTGACGCTCAAATAAAGTTCATTATTATTATTATTATCATTATGTTCTCCACAAAACCTGAAAAAATTTCCATTTCACGTTGTTGTTGTGTTGCAGAGGACGGCTAAGAAAGCTACGAGATTGTATTTTGTACGTGCAAATTCATTGTTTTCCTCATTAACGGTATTGTTGAATGGCGTACTTGCTGACTTTCCCCTCGCTTGTTTTCCACCAATACGTTACTTTGTAACACGGCGTGGTGGCTCTTTTAAGTCTGCAATTCAGAAAATTTTCTCTCCTATTTATTCTCCTATATTCTCTTCTATCATTAAGCTCTCCAAAATATCGCTGGAATCGTTAACAGCGCTCTTTTAAAATAATGATATTCCTCAGTTAGCGAATCAGTCTTTAATTCGCCTTACTTTGACAGAAGAGCTGCCTGGTCAAAGTGAGCAGGGTTTGCATCGTCATCAACATTTTCCCCAGCTGTCCAGCGGCAGAAATTGTTCAAAGTTGTGGCTGCATGCGTAGTTATAACAGGGCCCTCCTGTGAAACAAATGCAGAAGAAAAGTGTTCATGTTATCACTGGAAATTGTTCAGTCGATTGAATGACAGCAGGGGTGGAGCACGTACCTCTTTTGCTCGTAATATTAACAACTTGTGTATGATATACTTGATGTTGGCACCAATAGAAGCGTCCGCCAAAAGACCGTGAGCCTGAAATGCGAAAAGTATAGCAAATGATTATCTTTTATCTTCCCATTTTGCCATGAAACTTTCTAAACTATTTACTAGTTGATTTTTTTTATAAAGAAAAAACCAGTTTTATGGCGGAAGAGATTAATACTTTAAAAATCGAACAAAGCCTTAGGTAGAAAGAACTTTGGATTTTTTCTCTGAATCACGCTTATGGTCAATGAGTCGTTGTATCTGTATCACTGTCGTTTTATTGAGTGTTTAAACCAGAGCAGAAAGGACTTATTAACACTTGCCAAATTCGGTCATTCTCTCTTACCACCGTTAGACAAAACGGCATGCAACTGTACACCGCACACTGCATACAGTATTAGTCTATTTTTTTGTTGTTGCGCAATTTTGACCAAACACAGTCCTCGTTTTGAAATCTAATGGATGGTTAGTATACTTCTAAGCAAGTGAAACCCAAAAGATTGGGAGTCTCAGAGCCCACAGAAAAGGGTTTGATGATCCATGGTCTACGTCTCTTTAGACGTAGAATGACTAGAATACCATGAATAGAGTACCAAATGACTAGAATACCATGAATAGAGTACCAAGTGACTAGAATACCATGAATAGAGTACCAAATGACTAGAATACCATGAATAGAGTACCAAGTGACTAGAATACCATGAATAGAGTACCAAATGACTAGAATACCATGAATAGAGTACCAAATGACTAGAATACCATGAATAGAGTACCAAATGACTAGAATACCATGACTAGAGTACCAAATGACTAGAATACCATGACTAGAGTACCAAATGACTAGAATACCATGACTAGAGTACAAGATGACTAGAATACCATGACTAGAGTACCAAATGACTAGAATACCCTGACTAGAGTACCCAATGACTAGAATACCATGACTACAGTACCAAATGACTAGAATACCATGAATAGAGTACCAAATGACTAGAATACCCTGACTAGAGTACAAGATGACTAGAATACCATGACTAGAGAACCAAGTGACTAGAACACCATGACTACAGTACCAAGTGACTAGAATACTATGACTAGAGTACCAAATGACTAGAATACCATTACTAGAGTACCAAGTGACTAGAATACCATGAATAGAGTACCAAATGACTGGAATACCATGAATAGAGTACCAAATGACTAGAATACCATGAATAGAGTACCAAATGACTAGAATACCCTGACTAGAGTACAAGATGACTAGAATACCATGACTAGAGTACCAAGTGACTAGAATACCATGACTAGAGTACCAAATGACTAGAATACTATGACTAGAGTACCAAATGACTAGAATACCATTACTAGAGTACCAAGTGACTAGAATACCATGAATAGAGTACCAAATGACTAGAATACCATGACTAGAGTACCAAATGACTAGAATACCATGACTAGAGTACCAAATGACTAGAATACCATGAATAGAGTACCAAATGACTAGAATACCATGAATAGAGTACCAGATGACTAGAATACCATGACTACAGTACCAAGTGACTAGAATACTATGACTAGAGTACCAAATTACTAGAATACCATTACTATAGTACCAAGTGACTAGAATACCATGACTATAGTACCAAGTAAATAGAATACTATGACTAGAGTACCAAATGACTAGAATACCATGAATAGAGAACTAAATGACTAGAATACCATGACTAGAGTACCAAGTGACTAGAATACCATGTTAACTATAGTTGGTACGTATTTCGTGATCTGATCCTCTTTGTAAAACTCTCTCATCTTGTTTTCCACCACTATCAACGATTCAATGGTTCTTTGTTGATTGGCTGAAGAACGCGGTAAATTCATGTGCAAATTGTCATCCGCATCGTTCAGAGTTTGATACGCCGTCGTATCGCCTGGGGAAATGCAAAATGATTTAGCAGTCCTGTGAAATTAACAGTGATATAATGTCAATTAAGTATTGTATTTGATTTTATATGTGTTTTTATACATGACACACATGATCTAAATTACAGCGTGTAATTGTACCGAACCACCTCTTGTATACTCTTCAATGACTTGCTACAACAAGGTGCAAAATTACTTTCAGACACTGCACCTATCTGGGTATAAGTAATTTCAAAATGGTCTGATACATTTAAGTCCCCATTCTCCTCCTTATCAATGTTGCCACCAATCCAAAACCATGCTGAAAAGGTAAACATGCAACATTGAAAGGAGAGAGGGAGGGGGGAAGCTGGAAAATCACCAAGGCTTTGTTCCGGTGATGGTTCAAAGGAATAATTGAGGGGGGTGATATGTACTCTTAGTGTCTTAGCAATTTCGCAAGCTCTTGTAGTTATTCTCACCAATTAGCAATCAGCAACTTGAGTTTTTTGAAAGAATATTTCTCATATCAGTCGTGTTCTGAATCAGGAAATATGGAAGTCTCGATTGATTATTATACTTGAGTGACGTGTTATCTTATGACCACCTAAGATTCATTTAGTACTTGAGAGACCTTTTAGCTTATCGATGTTTTACATGCTAAGCCAAGGACACATCTAAGCTTTCAATACAGCTTTCAATACAGCTTAGGTTAGATTTGTGGCGGCGCGCCTGAGCAAGGAATTTAGATATCTTGAGGTCTATCCGCTTCTAGTGAAAAAAATGAGATTGACAAGGGTGGGGTCTAAGTGAAGCGTTATACAGTGTTAAGAGTCGCTGTAAGACGCAGTTACGTTATAACCACCTTCCACGCCGCACCAACTGTCTGATCTTTTCTCCGCATTCAACGCCTCTCTTAGATCCCCGACAGGAGTCACAGACCTACGATGGATCACGTGAGCACGGGTTTTATTCTTTTCCAGTCCTAGACGATTGGGTAGCGGATTGATCATAAAGAATGCCTCAGGTGTACGCATCATTCCTTTCTAGAAAACAAAAGCAATGATACCAATGAATGATTCCTTACAAATGAAAATGGCTTACAAGCTGACGAGCACTGCATGATGAAGGACCAACATGACAAATCTGTGAGCCACAGCGTTGCTTTTAAGTCGATTTCAAGCGGTTAAGACAGCAAGAGGCTGTGACAAGGTGATGAAAAATGGTAGGATTGTGGGATGCGGCTTGAAATTACAAACATAACGTGGGAATCCAGAGCTCATCTGCTAGCTGTGCCATGCTGATGAGGCCCAACAAGGCCGAAACAGCTGTCCATGGCCGCTGGCTTTTGAGCTCAATTTTTTCGTCTTTTTTTTTAGTTGCAACAGGGTTTTATCCCTTCTACCGCTGTCGCCTCAGTGCGCATATGTGTGCCTTTAACTTACCCTTATAATAGGCTGTGACAGCCAGGATTTTCAAGATAAAATCATAATTGACCTACTCCTTCACGGGTGAGAGAGGAATCCCCTGTAAAAGTGGTAGCAGGTGCACAAAGGGTATTTAAAAAAAAAAACCCTTCAAGATTTCAATATCACTTTGTAGGGCAATTTATTTACTGGAATGAAGCTCGACGATTGGCTGGAAGATTTAATATTGATTATTTTAACTGTGGCTACAAGGAAGGTTGGGAATTACTGTAGCAGCTGAAAAAAATCAATCGAAACAAATAAAACCCAACCTAAAATCAAAGCAGGTAGTCAATGATATGAGCACTCTTTTACGGTAATGTACTTCAACAACTCCTTTGAAGATTCCCTTGGGAATTCTGTGTAACACACTCAGGAATTCCTCATTTTCTTCCATCCGCGAGAGACTCGGGCCTGGCGAAACGCCATACCGGGAAAATCCTGTACCATTAAAAGAGTTCCATTCCAACCGGTTTTTTTTTTTTCGTGCAAATGGTAAACGCTCTAGCAGTCTCACAAAAGTGACTGGTTAATTCTAACATTTTCAGTTAAAGAGGCCTTACCAGTCCATCACAGTTGCTCACGGCCACTTTGCTCCCTTTGGCGTGAAGCAGCTGACCAATATAATGGCAGTGCTCAATATCATAGTGAAACTCGCTAGACCCGTTACCACGAATCTCAATCTCAAAGTTGGAAGAAAAGAGCTCGTCGTTCAAACTGACGTTCAGGTAGAAATCTTGACCGAAAGCAGACAATTTAAAGAAAACAGGTTCTTTAAACTTTGAATTATCAACATCTCTCTTGCGGCGGACATTGCCATTTGTCAGGTCACGTGACAGGAAGTTACCAATCGCGTCCACTTGCACCGGATGCGCGATGTCGTATTCCGGAACTGTTGGTATAAAGAGATTAAGAGATTTGTATAGCGCATTTTTCCAACGCTCAAATGCGCTTTACACTGTCAAATAAATTGTAATCCATACACTAGAAACTACAAATATAGCACTAAGTCTAAAAGTAGGCTTGTCGAAAAAGATGGGTCTTACTGTAAGCTTAGCTTTAAAAATAGGGGCAGATGCGTTGCTTTTAATCTCAAATGAAAGGTGATTCCAGAGATAAGGCGTACATACTGAGAAAGCCCTCAAGCCAATCGATTTGAGCTTGTGAAAATTCGTTAGTTTTTATTTTTTTTTTTCATCACCATTTTCATCCGCAAGTTTAAGCTTGGGGGCTTCTCTGAGCAAACCCCTTCGCCTTTACGAATCGTTTTTTGTATTCGTTTGGGTTACCAATTTTTCAGGGTGGAATTTTGGAATTTCCGCCTTCGCCATAATCAGTGGGCTTCACATATTGAGGTCTGGGGTGAAGAGTCTATGTTGATTCCCCCAAGAAACTACTCCACCCTGCCTCCCTCCACCCAAGTCTAGAAATGGGTACTGGCGATGTAATATTGGGGATGACACTGCAACAGACTAGCGTCCCGTCTAGGAGGGAAATAATAAATCAATGCTTTCAGGTATGGGCGTCCTGTGGCTATTGTGGGTCTCCTGTTGTGTTCATGATCAGGATCATGTGACCCTGTGATGGAGTAGTATCCCATCTGGGGGTAGGGGAAGTAATGAATACTTTCAGGTTTGGGCCTCCTGTAGGTTTCCTGTGGTACCAGGGTGATGGGCTCCTGGTGGTACCCATAGCGGTGGTATAATGCTGGATTTAACCCTGCGTTAGACTAGCATCCCATCCCGGAGGGAGTAACAATACTCCTAACAACGTGTATTCTGCTACGCTCACCAGGATAAGTTCAGCAGGGTGTTCAAATTGATTATACGTTTAGAGAACTGATATTTTGATGATTGTGTTGAGTTCGAATGTTGATATTCTGAGTATAAAAACCACTTACTAACCGAGTTCGAGGTCCGTACATTAAGTTACGGACCGAGTTTTTCCGCTAGGATTTATGGCCCAAGCGCGAAGCGCGCGGGCCATGAATTCAAGCGGACAAAACGAGGATCCGTAACTTACAGTACGGACCGAGAAAACGAGGTTTGTAAGAAATTTATTATATCTCAAAGCAAACTTTGTATTTCGCGGGCTGTACAGTAAAGTACGGCCCGTTAAATTGACCAATCACAGCGCGCGTACTAACTGAGAGATATAATAATACTTATTAGTAAACATTTACCAGTATACTAATGCAAATGCCACAATCTGATTGGCTGAGCTGCTGTACGCCATCAGCCATTATAGTTCACCTCCAAGTTTTCTCAGATTCTTATTGGTTTAAATCGCTACCGTGATGCGATAGTGTTTGTCCACGGAGAGACACTAGGGAGCTTATAAACATGAGCGTTTTTGAGGCGCGGACGGCAACCGGAAGTGAGCTGTTTCCCCTTTTAAGCTGGATAAATCAAACGAGTTGATTAAGTAAGTTATACCACCGTAAGGTAAAAGGGAGGTGCTGACGTTTCGAGCGTTAGCCCTCCGTCATTCGCTCCGACGAAGGGCTAACGCTCGAAACATCAGCACCTCCCTTTTACCTTACGGTGGTATAACTTACTTAGTCAACTCGTTTGATTTATCCAGTTTCTTGTGTTTCAATTTCCCACCGACGCAGCACCAATTTCTTTAGAAACTATCCCCACAATACTTGTTTCCCATTTTAATTTGTCTTCTCACGTACAACCACATTTACATTGATTAATATCTTTTCTCCATTAGAGATGATCACTATAAAAATCTGGGAGACACCACTGTCCTGGCACGTGAAATGTTCTTGTCCGGCTGCCGTCCGCGCCTCAAAAACGCGCGTGCTGAAGCTCCCTACCATCAGCTCATAGTGCCCTCCCGAGGAAAATACTCGGATGGATAATAATAATAATAATTATAATATTAATAATAATGACCTTTATTGAAAAGATTTCCATATAGTGGCTCTTCATTTTTCAATATGCTAAAATGCTTAAACTATACTAACTCCTGACTAGCCTAACTAATTAGATACTTGTAAAACGACTCATATAACAACTAGATAATAAAAATGCAAAACTAGTAGTCATACATAATCGACTTGTAGACGCTTAAAAATGCTATCAAGCAAGCCATTGCTTAACACTTTTGCAGAAAAGTCCGTAGTCATCTACATTTCTAATTCTAGCAGGTAATTTATCAAAAAGTGTAGCACTACGGTCCTGAAAAGTGTTTGTTTCTTTAGGGATACTTAGGATAGTACTCGTCCGTGAAATTTTAATAAGTGCGACGCTACTCGCGTCGCCGAGGTCAGCAGCAAAGAAGATGTGTCTGTCCTTGTTAATGAGGTTCTACCCCCCACCCCTCCCCCCCAAAAAAGGTATGCATAAATAAATCTTCGATTTCGTCTGCATACAGTGGGTTTTGACTGTTTTTCAACTGGCGCGCGGAACAAAATTTAGTGGTGAACAATTAAGACAATAGAGTGTTTCTGTTTCGGTCTGATAGTTGCTCCCTTGGAAATTTGATGTTCTTAAAACTAGCATATTTGTTTTAAAAACATCCAATTTCCGCGGGGCAACTATCAGCCGATAGTTCCTCGACAGAAACACTCTACTGTTTAATTAGACTGCAGCACTTGGTTCAAGATCCTTTTAAAAATGGCGACGTCTTCGCACTTTAGGGAAGTTTCGCAGGAAGATTTAGTATTTTGGTATTTCTTTCACCGACACATGACTCGTTTAATATGACTTTTCCTAAAACAATTCAGTAGATCAGTTCGCTCTCGATTTCTATGAGGTGATACTGGATGTACTGGAGACTTTTATATGAGAATAATTCTAAGAAGACTTCAAAACTAAAAATGAACCAAACGTTATTCGATAATATTGTTGTCTGCCGCCCAAATCATGGGATTCAAGTGCGACCGTTAGAGTCACAAAGGTGTGTTACCGATTTGTACAACTTGAACGCCTCATTAACTTTCAAGATCACCCGGCCTACCCATTGATGGCCTTGAAGAGTCAGTTAAATTCTAATTCCGGCACTTTCTTATCACAACCATTCGCTTGAATAAAGTTGTTTTGTTGATTACCATGCATTTTCTGATGCGATTAGTAAGTGAGTTCATAACAAAGCCTTGAACAGTATTCAGTCTGGGCGGCGTCGCAATATAGCGATCTGCAGCTTAGGCAAACAAAACCGTCAGAATACAGGGGACGCAAAGCACACTTAAATGTTTGCCGGGTTCAAATGCTTTTCAAATTCCTACAGAGAATGAATGTCGGCACAAATGGACTGATTTACTTGTTGCCGATATCTTGTCATAAAGCATATACCTGGCTTGGAAAACATATAATCAATCACCTCATATTGCTTTTGAATGAATCATTACGAAGTCAAACTAGCATTTTTAAAAATTCAACAATGAAAATCCTGCTTGTCAAGAGTAACCGTCTATCAATGACAGAATGCAGTCCTATCGGCCGACAATCTAACAACTACTCTTGCTGAAATAAGCAGTTTTCAAGATTTGACATTAAAAGGGACTCTAAAATCTAAAAAGTTTGAGGGAAATTATATGAAAAATGGTCAAATAGTACAGAGAATGAGAATATTTCTGTTTTACAGTTGGCAATAACAGACTCTAAACCATTGGTAAAGTGAATTACGCCTGCCTTAGGTCGAATTCAAAGCCTCACAACACGCAGGACTACTTTTTCAATTGCTGTTATCAGGAGCCCATGACCAGCTCCTGCTGTTATCCTTTGTTATCTTAGATTTCTAAGTGGCTGCTTTCCTTGGAATGGTAAAATATTGTTAATTTGATTGTCACCACTGTTAATTTTAATTGATGACAAAAAAAATTAAATTGACGAAATTTTCCAACCTTCTTCCGCGAGTGAATGTCCAAAGATTTCTTCTCTTTCATCGCCTGTCATCAAGTGATGAATTTCCTGCGTATCGGAAAAATATGCCTAGAAATATTGTCTCATTTCACCAAGTTAGACGTTTTGTCAAAAAATTCGTCTTACCTTGTGAGATTTAGCAGCTAATTGCCTAACGCACAGGGTCAAGAGACAGAAAATAAATGGCTTCATTATGAGTTTCATTTTGATCTTGTTCAAGTGGCGAACTTGTATAACATTCAATTCAACCTTCTCTTCCTAGGCGATCTAGGCAACGGACTGCGTTCGCGAATTTGTCGGTGCTATATACCGATTTTTACCGTTAGAACTCCAGCAGAGCTTATTTTAAAATGAAGTGATCACGGCGCTCAGTTTTCATTTATCAAAACACTAAATTTTACCGCTTGATTGATTTTCCTTTCAGTTGCCTGCGATGTTTTTGTTTAACCCTTTGGAGCCCAAATTAATTTTAAAGGATTTTAAAAAACTTAAACCAAGCAAGATAAAACTATCACATCTTTTTACCTTTTCAGCATTATCACATTCTGTAAAAAGTATTAAGATCCTTGATAATTGCAGTTTATTTTGAGTGATGTTAGCAAGGTATCTGATGTGATATGAACCATTATAACAGTTTAATTATTAACTTCTGTGTCAGGTCATATTCAAATAAAATAATTAAATAGCCATGGAGGTCAAAAAATAAACATGAAAATTCCAATAACCACACAGATTGATAGATTAACTATCAGGGATTCGTTTGGTTCCACATTTAAGAAATTTACTCAACCTCAAAATTTTCTATGCCTGATTTCAGACAACTGGGTATTTGCGCAATAGTTCTCTAAGTTTCAGAAAATGTCTCAAAATCTCACTGTTCCTTAAGATGAGCAGGATTTAATGTTATTGGTTAAAGTTCAAAGAACAAAGAAGCATTACATCAGTAAAATAGTTCAGTTGATGACCTCAACATAACTTTAACAGATTTCAACGTTGATGATACATGCGAAAGCAAGGTGCGGCACATAGTCCAACATCACAGTCAGGGCAATAATAGCTTGTTTTTTTTCCTGATGTTGGCCCCAGAGCAAATTTAGAGCAAAAGTTAGGATCTTTTCCATTGGCCGTAAGGCACTGGATTGAAAACCTGTTTGTTTCTCGAACAATTGAAGTCAACATGTGGTTGTCAACAAAGAGGAGAACGTAATCCAATGGATACATTTCAGCAGAGCACGCTACAGCTGGTCCAACATTCTCTCTAAACTCAGGAATAGCTGGTACCTCTTCAGGTGCATCTGTCCATTCTATACCTTCGAACGAATAGTTATTTGGCCTTCCAGCTGCACTAGTCTCACCATTATCTGTGTCATCGGCTTCTTCATCCTCCATGACAACATTTCTCAAGTCAATTTCATCATCTGGCTCCATAAGGTCCTCATGCGGAATAATTTCTGGCTCCAAATCGTCGTCAGTTTCACTTTCAAATCCCTCGATGTCAGACTCAAAACCATCTTCGGGAATAGCGAAATTTCCTTCCAAATAATAGAGCACATCCTGCGTGCTATAAGTCACAGGCCTTCTACTCGTGTTTACAAGTTAAATCCTGTCTTGCCAACAAACCCCCAAAAAATCGAAGAAAATCGACGAAAATAGCGGCAATCTAACCAAAAATAGCGACTCCTTGTTTGTTTGGAGACTGGTAACGACTTTGGGAGAGACTGCTGCTTAAAATAACTGCGCACAACTCTGCTGTCCAATATCTGGCGGACACTGGGCTCCAAAGGGTTAAACAAGTCTTCTATGACTTCTATTTTTTTTCGCTCCGACGAAGGGCTAACGCTCGAAACGTCAGCACCTCCCTTTTACCTTACGGTGGTATAACTTACTTTATCAACTCGTTTGATTTACCCAGTTTCTTGTATTTTTTTTTTCAGTTTGTTATCCCTTTTGTTCCTTGTATGGGTACATTTTTATTTAACGCTTACATAACTATTCAGAAAAGCTGTCTGTTTATAGTGGCGGCAATTAATTTGACCTTATTAAGGTGAATAAGATTTTCCGTCGATGTTTATCACGAAAGACTTAAAAGAGCGGGAACATTTAGCAACGGACAACAACTGGACTGCCCAGAACAAAAATCACAAGCTCACAATTTTTTTTATTTTAGGTTTTACTTCAAAAGGTAAATTGAGAAATGCAGTTTTAAAATGATTTTCTCTTCCATCGTATTCCACATGTAAAAAATTTCGTGCGCTAGCAAGATGATGCATATGACTGAGAAACAGTCAGAAAATTTCGCGAAAAGCCAGTATGCAGATAAAGGTAACGTAAAACTAGTTTTAAACAAGAAAAGAGCGGGAAAAGAGTTCTGGTCGCTTTAGCCTGGGCTCGCAGTTAATTGTTTCGAATCTTACAATTTTTCGCCACCAAAACCTTTCGTCATTTTCTGCCAGGATATGTAGCCTGTGCCAGGCTCCCGGATCGTGGGCACGATCGAAAAGCGGGAGAGCGCGAGCACAAATCGGTGGGAGTCTGGTAAGGAGAAAAATTTTGGCACCGTAGAAGTTGCCAAAACAACATTGTAATTTCACATGTGAAACTATAAATTATAACATAGCTTTGGGAAAACTCGCTCTATGATCGGCTAATAATTTGTCACCCATTGATATATCAAGTGAGTAGCAGTCATTAATGCAGCAAATGTCACGTCATTCAGTCATTCACTTATCGCGGCTATGAGATGCATGAAGTACTTAACAGTCAGCAGATGCTTTCTTCAGATTATATGTCATGTACTCAACATAGAGTGTGCCTAAAAGTGAGAGTAAAATGGCGTACAAACTTAGCAGTGTTCTTCGTGGACATGAACTTGATGTGAGAGCAGTTTGCCCCGCTGTTTTTCCAGAGGGAGGAATCATAACTTCTTCCCGAGACAGAACAGCTCGTTTATGGTCTCCCAGTCAAACTGGTCATGGTTTTGAAGAGGTGCACGTTCTCAGTGGACACAATAACTTCATCTCAGCTGTTTGCACCATTCCTCCCAATGAAAAGTTTCAACACGGTAGGTTTTTTGGGACAGTGACTGTGCGTCCAAGGTCACAATCGTATTCCTTGAATACATTTAGAAACGCGGGAGAACTGTGTCTTCAAGCATTCAAAACAACAGAATAAGGACAATAAAGTCGTTATTCAGTTTCATTCATGAATTTACAACTGTATCTTTAATTTACCTTCTCAGACAAAAACTTTTCAAAAAGCGGAAGAAAAGAAACAACACATGCACTTAGTCTAGCAGTGAAGCGTCACAAGGCTCTTAATTCTTTTGGTGTATCTCTGAGGTCAGATGCAATATGATATAGCGTTTTTGTCAAAAATGGTATTTTCTATAATATTTATCATTGATAATTTATAATTATATCAGGTCTTGTAGTTACTGGAGGACATGACAATCTCATCCTTGTATGGAGGTTAGATTCCCTTGGTAAGTGTTAATGCAAAGTATTTAAAGTGAAATCCTCAATAGACCATTTTAGTATATACCACACAAGTGAATAGTGCATTTTATGCATTCTGATTGGTTTCCTTGGAGGTGATTAGCAAAGTACTATTCACCTCCCAGCAGCCAAAGAGAAACAAAACAGCCTCCCGTTTCGGTTTCCAAAGAGAAAGTTATTTGAATAAACGCTAGTTATTTAGCTTGTGTGGTATATACTAAAACAATTATTTACCTCAGTGTCGGCAAAAGTGGTGGATATTTACCTTGCCACTTCACAGCTCAGTAAATATCCACCACTATTCACCTCCACTTTGGTGAGTAATTGTTAACTACAGTTGTGTACTTAGTACCCTGGCCTTTGAATGGAAGTGAGGCTGTAGGTAACCTTGTTTTGTAACAAACCTTCATGTTCTTCATATGTCAATCTGATTTGCACATGAAAAGAGGGCAGGTTTGTAACTTAGCAAGGTCACCTACAGCCTTATTTCTATTTAAAAGCTAGGTTCCTAAGGACACAACTGTGAAAATAATTAATGGCATATCGCTAATGTATCGGTCAAATCGAAGCTTCAACATCCCCCCTTCCCACCCCCACCCCTCCGGGCATACCTCGGGCATTTGACACCTTTGCCGTCCCGGGGAGGAGGGAATTTGATCATCAGAGTCTTCCAGGGGGTGGGGCATTTGATCCCCATGCCTAGGGGGTGGGGAATTTGAACATAGCCTCGATTTTATGTGAAATCTCTGGTTGCCTCACACGTGGCGAGCTAGCGATCATGGTGGACTCGTTGGAAGATTTCCAAGTGAAAGATTGTGTCTTTGTGGCGAGTTGGTAGCAAAAAAAGGGATTAAACTAACTTTGTGCAGTTTTTGAAGGTATTTAAATTTTGATACTTGTAGTATGAAAAAGTTATCAAATGTCCCCTGGGTGGGGGTATTTGAACACCTAAATGGACCCTAGTGTGGGGCATTTGAATGGTATTTTGGCCCGGGTAGGAGGGAATTTGAACAATAATCTTCAAAAAAGTCAAATGCCCAGGGGTTTGCCCAGGGAGAGCATGTTGAAGCTTCAATTTGACCGATACATAACAATATGACTTCCATATTCAGTTTCAATCCTCAGTTTTGAAGTCAAACACTAAGCCATACCAAGTGGAATTATCTTCTGCATCGCTCTGCAAAAGCCACGTCTTTTGTCATACAGTACCACCAAAGTGCCATTCATGGGTTGTGCCATTTCTTTATTCATTGCGTAAATTATTGGATGTAATGTCAGTTTTCAATCCTTTTGTTCCCTTAGTTAAACCATATATAATGACAAGGCTAAGACTGCAATATAGTTAACAGCACCATGTTTTATGTTCTAGAACCCTTATACAAACTGGAAGGACACACAGCTCCTGTGTGCTCACTAGTTGCTGGAAAATTTGGAACCCTTTTATCTGGCTCTTGGGACAAGTAAGTGAGGTTGTGAGGACGCAGAAGTAATGTATAGAAGTAAAACCAAAATTAATGAGATATTTTCTAATTTTTTACTTTCTTTTTAGTACAGCTAAGTATATGTTGTAGATCATAAATTACATTTATTGAAAGTTGAAATAAGTTTCAGGGTGTTCATTAGGTATCGGAGATCGGATTCTCCAGCTACTACAAAGAATTCTCTGGTCAAATTTAGACGGCCTGAGCTAGTTTTAAATTCAGACATGGAGCGCTTTCAGAATATTCTCCTGTTACTTTACACAATTCTCCTGCTGCTATAATTCTTATTGAAAACCCTGAAGTTTTGTGCCAACCTCAGTATATTAGTGTTGTTTATACAGGCTGTGAGACAAGCTCTGTTTTTCAACAGGACAGCTCGTGTTTGGTTAAATAATAAGAATTTGATGACACTTCAAGGCCATGAGGCTGCTGTATGGGCCGTGCAATTAATGCCAGAACATGGTCTCATGCTGACAGGTATGAACACCTCCTACAAAGAGAGTTTCCACACTATTGGTTGAAGACCAAGCTTTCTCCACATGGATATTTGGCCCAAGTGCATAATGCAAGACTGTAAATTCATACAGGAAACAAAGTTCTGTAACGTACAATATGGACTGAGATAGCAACAGTAAAAGAGATTTCCAGAGAAGAGGAGCAGACATTCATGGGGGGAATGTTTGTTAAATTTATTCTTACAGATGTTGTGTTGATGAGGAAATTTTATTTGTCATTATTTAGGTGACTTATATGCTTTTAATATGGCTTCAAAATGCATTATGGTGACCAATCCAAATTTTTCTTTCCTCTTATTTTCAATTAATTTCCAGCCAAATTGAGGTACAATTTACTTGGTTGTGTAAGTTGTATAAATTGTCCTTGACAAAACTTAATTTTTGCATTGCAAATCCTATTCCAGGTTCAGCTGATAAGACAATAAAGATGTGGAAGGCAGGAACATGCCAAAGAACATTTGCTGGACACAGTGACTGTGTCAGAGGTTTAGCTGTACTGTCAGCACTGGAATTCCTGTCCTGTTCAAATGACTGGTAAACTAACTTTTCAAACTCCTTGATGTTGCTTTAGCAAAAGACAAAGTAAATCAAGCACTGTGACCTGTATGCATGCCCGATAAAAAAGATTATTTAAGGTTATTTAAAAGGTACTTTGGTAACTTATCCACCAAACCAGGGTTTCCAGAATTTTAGTATACTGGTAGTTACATATATTTGTAATCTATTTGATGCTGAATGTATTTCTGTTTTTTATTAGCACAATTAGAAGATGGATGACCACTGGGGAGTGTCTGCAAGTTTATACAGGACATACAAGTTTTATTTACAGGTTTGTCTGGTTTTACCTGTTTCTGTCCATCTGCATCTTTCACTTTCTAACAGTGATTGGTAAAGCACATGTAAATTATAGAATTTATTAAAGATTTTTTTTTGGAATATGATGTCGCTACTGTGGCTTATATAGTATATTCTCTGGTAGACTCTGAAACAAGTGGACGTACTTACAAACTATTCTGCACCCTTGCAGACATATTATGCACTACAGTATGTGACTGTGTGTGTTTGCTATATTGTGTTTTGTTTAATAGCATTGCTACTCTCCCTGATGGTTGTGGTAGTTTTGTTTCTGTCGGAGAAGATAGAACTCTCAGAGTATGGAAAGGTAGGTAAAGACAGTGTTCATCTTAGACCATTTTCAGGAATGACACTTTAACTTCCCTTAATTTTTCCATTGGCATGATTGTATATTTTGAATTTTGTTTTTGATGACATTCATAATGTTTGAATACAGAAGAAAGTTAATCTTTACTTTTGGTAAATAAAGACTACCTGTAAATTTAGTTTTCATTTAAATTGCCAGGAGGAGAATGTTCTCAGCCAATCACCTTGCCAGCACAGTCTGTTTGGTGTGTTGCTTGTCTAAAGAATGGTGACATTGTTGCAGGATCAAGGTCTGTATAATTAGTAATAATTATTAGATACATGTTTGGAGGCACAGTGGTGTTGTGGTTAGCATGTCGGACTTCTGAGCAGGCGACTTGGAGTTCAAGCCCTGGTGCTGGCACTGTGTTGTTTCCTTAGACAAGAAACTTTACTCCACACTGTCTCTCTCCACCCAGGTATATAAATGGGTACTGGCGATACAATGCTGGGGGCAACCCTGCAATGGACTAGCGTCCCATCCAGCGGGGAGTAATGATACTCCCAGGTGCTTCATGTTATCGAAACCTGGATAAGCTCTGGCCGTGTTGGCCTTAAAAGCTTGTGTGCGCCTTTACCATTAGATACATGTAACATATACATGTGCTGTCTATTTATGTTTATCGACTCTTGTATTTCTGTATGTTAAAGGAAGGACACTTCATTAGTGTGTTGCTATATTTAGTAGTTCAAACCACAGCTTAGGGTGTATGTTTTCTCTTTGATTTTTCTTCTCTTCATGGGCTTCACTGAACTGTTTGAATACTAGTTGAGACCTTTATGAACTCTTTTCCTAGTGATGGAATCGCACGAGTTTTTACTGCCTCTGCAGATAGATTGGCTTCAGAGGAAGATTTGAAGGTACTATTGAAACTATTGTTAAACATGTTTTTGCCATAACCGATCTGGGCCGAGTTGTTCGAAGCAGGGTTAAGGTAACCTAGGGTTAGTGCGAAATTTGAATGCAGATTTGAAAGCTTAAAAAGCATATTTAGTATAATTCTTTTTTAATACAATATGATGATTGTATGCTCTGAAAAAATAGAGAAAGTTATGGGAGAAAACGCTTTTTAACAAGAGGAAAAGAATCCCGGGTTAAAATTTAACCTTGGATTAGCGCTAATCGACCTTCGAACAACCGGCCCCAGATGGTTACTGGTCTTTTGGGCCTGAGGTCTCTTGGTTGTTATAGTACAGTATGATCAATTCATTTCTGTGTCAAGTTATCAGTAAAGCTTCAATCCTCTGCTCTTCTAATGGTGTTTACTTCATTTAATTTGCAGTTCTTTGATGCTGAAGTTGCCAGTCATGCCATACCTGCAGCAGCTGCCAGGTGTGAGATGAATAATATTAAAAATGTTCAATCTGACACATGTAATGCCATTTTGTTACACAAAGTCAAGTTGGTTTAAATAGCCTGAATTATATTTATGACTGAACTTGGATTAATGAGCGCCACATGCTTCCTTGTGTGATGGTTTAAAGAATCCAGTGTAGCATCAGCTTAGTGCCCTGGAGTTGACAAGTTTCTTTATTCTCATCAGTTGTTTGCTTGACAGTGTAATGCAATGCCTGGAAGGAGCTATATTTTGACAACTGCAGGGATTGAAAGGTTTATGTTCATGACTAACAGTGTTGTGATTGAACACACTCAGTTTTACTCACACTGTACTGTATTTCTGTTTTAACTTAGTGGTCAGTTAGGTGACATTAAATTGGAGGATCTTCCAGGACCCGAAGGTTTGCTTAGACCAGGTAAGATAAGACTAGTCCTTTGTTCATTACTGCACACAAGAATGATTAATCAAATGAGTTGAAAATAAAAGTAAATTTTACCATGGTGGGATGGATTAACAGGGTGCATTAACCAGGCTCCATCAGAGCAATTACTACATGTAATTGCTATAATTATAATAATGTTCCAATTGAAAGAACATTATTC